>JAQSVV010000611.1:0-239106 GCA_036375495.1 Agrotis segetum
CTCAAAGAAATCGTATGGGCTAATATGAATAAAAAATCTAAAATAACAACTTAGAAAATAGGTACTACTCACCATAATACGGTACAAAGACGAAAAATAAAGAATGAGGAAAATGTCCAAATAGCAAAAATAAAATGCGAGTGTATGAACGTAACACTGAGTTTATTTCATAATACAACATAGATATACATGAGTAACAAAAAAATATTTAGGTAATAAACGATAGGATGACAAAGGAAACTAAAACGATTAAGGAGTGCAACATTTTAGTTTCGACCGCAAAATTTTAATAGTTTTGCATGCCATCCCACCTCTGCGTCACCGAGCTCCCGAAGTTCATCTTGGTTCCTTTTAGTCATTTCTGGCATGACGTCATCGAGAATCTTCATCTCCCGTCTTGTGAAGAACAAGTCGAGAGCTTTCCTTATACCTATCATTACCACGAGCATCAATGGGAAAAGGATTGACGTCATGGAGAACGATTTGATTACCCAGAGACAAATGAGGCATGCTAGTTGTATAGCAGTGAATATATGAACTCGGCGTATTGGAACCTAGAACAAAAGGTTATAATAAAACAGTGCTCCTGTAATGAAACTAAACAAAGACGTAACAATGATCATTACCTGTCTCAAAAACATATGATCAGGTTGATACTTTTGGGGCATGAACATGATCAAAATCCTGTCAAAGAACTGTAAACCTTTCAGTGACGCTACACCCATATACAGAAATACACCAAACAGTACTGGCATTGGTATATGACTTAGAACAGGAGTCAGTATCACTGAACATCCTATCATTAAAAAGATTAATATATGGGTGACTCTTTGTTCTCTCACTCCTAAAAATTGTGGCTTCTCTCCCGGTGCAGCACATTCTGATTCCACTTTCAAAGAATTTACGTGATTAATGCTCAGTACTGTTGCTGCTACAAACCATGGAAGACCCATTACAGAGCATATCTGTATTAAAATCGCCAGTACAAACAAATCCAGGTGATACCCACACCCTTTCTTCAATTTATTCTCTTTACGATTCACTATAACAGCTGTAATCTGTTGATCCATGAATATTAGTATAGTTCCCAGTAAAGCTGGTAATATAGCCACTAATGCTGACCAAAGTGGATTCCCGCTAAATGGAGTGATAACCCAGTTCCTGCTTGGTAATGTAGGTTTGAATTCTGATGGCACTTCCAATTTTGGTGTCTTTACACCGACTTTATAATCCAAGAAGGACATTGATAATATGGCTATGATTACTGAGAAGTCGCTTATGATTTGCCTAACCTGCAAAAAAGAAAATAATTTATTCGTCTTTCCATATTTGAAAGTCTAATTTAAATAAAACCCCACTTAACGTACCTTGGAAGGAAAGAACAACGAGTTCTTGAAGTCTTTTAAAATGATGGATATGGTAAAAGTGCCCAAGAAGAGAATAATGGACATTAAATATACATCTGGAACGTATACTTTCGTATCACACCCGCCGCCAGCCAGAGTCCCATTGTAAAGCTGTAATTTGATAACACGTATTATTAGGTCATTAGTATAAAGAAGCATACGAGCCACACGTGTAAACATGTCACGTCTAAGTACCATAATTTAATTAAGTAGATACCTCACAAGACGCTTTGTCTACCGAAGTCCAATTAAACTCCTCCGGCACTTTTGAGTAATTGCTCGGCAAACAATAACACTCATAATTGAGGACTTCATCGGGGCGTGTCTTTAGAGGGTACTTTTTGCCGATTGATATTACATTTTCCACCGCCTACCATGGAACAAAATTAGAACACCGTAAAAGTTAGTACTTATTTTTTTACCACGAAAGTGATTTACGCAAGATTTGATGTTTACCTTGTAAATGAAAATAAAAGCTATCAAAGTTGCGAAATTTTCTTCAGTGAATCTGGTTATGTAGCAAACAAATGCACTGGCATCTATTGCCACCAATATCACCAGAATAATCGTTATCCATGTCCCGATACAAAACCTGAATGACATATAATTCCAACCAATCTGTCGACAGAATTCGAATACTATCGTTTCAAATACTAATACAGGGCCTGTTGATCCTAAAATTGTTAAAGGTTGACCTGAAAAAAACCCGTATCCCATTCCACAGACGAATCCGGATATTAAAGATTCCATAGCAGCCATATTTTTTCCGGTTGCCTCCCCCAATAACCCTCCAAATGTAATTATAGGTGATAAACAAGCGAAGTATAAAAATATCCAGGACGCGACACATTGAATCGCTAACGCATCTTTGAAATCGGACCAGTACCAAGGCATCTTCCTTTTCAGATCATTTATTAGCCCTCCAAATAATCTTCCACTTCTCGCTAATCCTGATTCCTCTCTCTGTTTTGCTTCTTCTTCTTCCTCATCAAATTCCTCTTTTGGGTGATTATCATTTGGCCGTTTTCGAAGGTCTTGGGAAGGTATGGCTGCTGGGGGTTCAATACGTATAGCGGGGTCCCATTCTCCTGGTGGCAGTACTGTTACTGCGTCAAGAAACTCATCTATTCCAGCTAAAAGGTGGTCCCTCTTCTTAGCTCGATATGCAACTTCGTGGAAAATTTCATCGGACATCAGGGTAGCCATTGCTCGGCCGATTTCATGGAAACTAGAATTGCTGTTTGGTGGACCGAGTAATACAAACATGAATCTGGTTGGAACTGGTACTTCAGTCAGATCACCCATTATAGTTCCTGTTTTCAGTCTAACGAATGCTGATAGTGTTTTTTCAAGGAAATCTACTTCTCCAACTAAGATATTGGATGCTTCTGCTCCTGGTGGTATCTTTCGCATAAAGTGTGTGTTGCATTTGTGATTGATGTCTCCGTTCATTGGTAGGTCGCCAGAGCTGTGATTCCTTTGCATTGATATACTGCTGGGACTTTTTACCATTCCATCATCGTGAGCAGCACCTAAAATATTTAAATTCTGTGACTCAATGCTGAAGTAATGAACATCGAACAATAAAAAGCCTTTTTAACATCCACAACCAGTTAGAAAATCGTGCGATATTTTGTGTCAAAGCAAAAAATGTAGTATAATTATTATAAAAATTTAAAAAACATTTACGTAAAAAGAATGTTTTGTTATGGCACTATTTCACTAGTTTCCTAAATCGTTTATGAGACATGGGGCGCATTTAAATACAAATTATATAATACAATCTTGTGTTTACTTTACCTACATACTAAACATCTCTGCAAAAATAGTCTAACAATGTCTATATCAAATTATACTTTAATATAAAAAATAAAAAGCCGCCTATAGCTAAAGCTGACTTATAGCAGACTGTACTAAAACAAGGACACCAGCGCAGCGGCAGCGTTGAGCACAGTTAATATGGAAATGGCAAGGTGTAAGTCGAAAATGATCAAGGGACCTACTACCTCTTAAAGCAGTATAATACTCTTATATTTCCTGTTAAAGAAATGGAACAAGTCAACATTAGGTAGTACATCCGCCCATTTCTATTCCAGAAGAAGTTGGATGTACGTTACTGCACTAATTGAGTCCGATAAAACGCCCGTGGATGCTCGCAGATCTTTGCATTTAAACTTGAATTGTGCATCCAAATCTATAAGCGTTGCTCATAATTAATTTTGAGAGACACGCGAGCGTGCTTCCGCGGGCGTTTTAGCTGACGTCCAAAGAGGTGATGGTACAGTCCCAGGTATTAAGAAACAGAAAACAGTAAGAAAGAGAAGAAAAAACATTGATGAGGCAAAGGAGGATAAGCGGTTACCCGCACTAGGGATGCCTAGGAAACGACTGAATTCTCCTTTGTAAGAATGTCCGCTGGTTGAACCGCCTTCTTCAACTGTAATAATATAATGCCAATGTTCAAAGGGATCTTAGAATAAGGGTCACACACAGATATTAATAGTCAACCTTCTCCACACTACACCGATATATACAACATAACATTAGCCTCGTGCGTGCTGTGAATGTCAGTTAAAGGGCGTGAATTCAGTGAGCATTTTAGTGTTAGGTACCATCACACGAATGGCTAACCTGGTACTGCCAGATAAGAACCTCTGGCATCTGAAGCTTGAAGAAGAGCAGTGTGAGGAGACGAGGTGGACCCCCGACAACTCCTCGAACTGGAGCGTCGAGAGCCACCTTCCTGGAAATCTGATGGGATCGGATGATCCGTGAATTTTACGCTAGAAAACTTTTATTAATAAAACAAACACGAGAAATGATTCTAGGAGCAGTGATAGAGTAGGAATCTGAAATTTGAACTTACTTTTACAAGATGAATGATTGCGTCCAATATCAGCCAGTGATCGGATCAGTGGGAGTCTAGACATATTATTATGATGGTTCCTTCTCTCATGTTGATGCCTGTGCCTCCTCAATAAAGCGTCTTTGACTTTCTCTCTGCAATCATATCCTATGCCTCCATCAGCTACCATATTATCTAATACATTATCAGCAACCTGCTCCAAAGAGCCTGCTTCCATATCAAGAATTACTGATCCGTTTAAAATGAGACTTCGTAATTCGAAGAGAGAGTGGAGTGATAGTGTTGCTACGTGTGGTTTTGACCATCGGTTGCCACCTTCTTCAACATCTTCTTCGAATTTTATCCATCTAGCTGTCTCTTTCCATTCAAGTTCATCCCCGTCTTTAACCAGCTCCTCCATTTCGGAAAATAACGGATGGGACTCAAGAGTGGAATCATCGACATCTTCGCCAAGTATAAACTGCACTCTTTGGGCCGGTGGTGTTACTGAAAACGAAATTGTCCTCGTAAATGATTTGTCAGAATACAATTTGAAACATCTAGTTAGGAAACTTTACGAAAAAGTAAAATCAAAAGACGAAATCTCGGCGACTCATGAATTAAACAGATAATAAAAATGTAAGCTGTAGGAACATGCTTAAGTTGTCTTAAAATACAGAAAGAAAAGATTCTGATAGAATAATTCATGCTCATTTAGGGTATAATCACATTTACACGTATGATCAGCATTCTTTCGCACTTTTTCTGAATTTGCTGCTTAGAACTACAATTCAGTTTTAGAAGTGGGAAATTACCAGATGATTTCTCAAGATCTGTATGGAGTGCGAGGAAGTAAGTATCAGACCCTTGCTACATAACTAAAATCTGCCGTGTTTCGTTAATTGCCCTTTGCCATTTAGACATATATCTATTTTAGTCCAAGAGGCGGCCAAAATTCCGGCCATTTTTATATTACGACATATTTATGAAATAGCCTGCTGGTAGTAATCTGGTTTTTGTTATATTATTTTTTGATCCCTCGCCTCCATAATCATAATCTCTAAATGTGATTATACCCTCAGACGCCAGCGGTGAAATGAGTCTAGGTATATTAAAATGGAGATCTAAAATTGAAAAGGAAATTGGACCAAAATAGAAACAATGATAGGTTTTTTTTTCTTCTACATTATCTTACATGTCTCGCCGTCATCTGTGACGCTTAGTCTTCTAACTCTGGACATTAACCCCGGCCCTATGGATTGGGAACTAATGAGAATAAATTTTGGAAATTTTCCTATGAAAACGTAACATAAAATGAAGTCAATAATCCCCGAAGTCCCACAATTCGACAGTTATATTTAACTCCTATGCAACAGGAGGCAAGCATAGAGTCACCAACCGACTAGATTCCATGGCTGAAACTGAGAAATTCCTAATGAAAAACCCAATAACACTGCCCAACTTGGGGTTTGAAACCAAAATCTCTTGTTCAGAAGACCCGATTGCGAACTTTGATATAAAGATCATTATTACGTTCTGCGTTGAATTATTAATATCGCGTAGAGTTATTACACCACAGAGACTAACAAGCAGCATTGTGTTTGTGTGAAAGGAGTTAATTTTATGAGCATAGTAATTTTGTTCAAGGACATGAGTTACGTCAATGTAATTTGGCCTTATATTGTGCAGTGATATGGTCTATTATGCAAGGTCACGAGAATGTCATACTATTTTTATTTTTGGGTAAATTAAGGAGCCCTTGGATACACTTCAAGGTCATAGAACATTTGGATGAGAGATAGAAGGTACATTTAGTCACATACAAGAGGAATATTAATGATGTGATTGAAAGGTTTTACACTACTTAGAATATCTGTTATATTTATCTATGAACAGCCAATTATGTTCAGATTAAGTATTTTAATATGACAGGTAGGTGTTTTAGATTCCTCCATTGTCTTTCATGTTTTATTTCAAATATATTGAGTGTTTTATCAGTACGGAATCGCAGTTCTCCATGCTCTGTACTTTTCTGTCGGCAGTAGTAATGCATTCGCCTGCATCTCTAACAAATGTTACACAACAGAAAATCATAAGCTATGGAAAATGCGATTCCATGCCATCTACCCTTAAAATCTTTCTCATCTATAACAGTCTAGTAGTAGTAGAGCAGTGGTGGCCCAGTGGTATCGGCCCCGACTTACGAGTTGTAGGTCATTGTTCAAACCCAGCCAGGCGCAATTATTTGTGTAAATTTTTACATAACCACTGCTCTTAAAAAGGTGAAAGAAACATCGTGAGGAAACCGGCATGTCCTAGAACCAAAAATTCGAAGACATGTGCCATCCACCAACCCGCACTGGGTCCGCGTGGTGGATTATGGCCCAATGTCCGTGACTGATTATGCCCTGTGTCCCAGCAGTGGGAACATTTATAGGCTGACGATGATGATGATGATAACAGTATCAGAAACTTCTCTACCAATTCTCTTACCAGGTCTTTCAGCATCCTTCTCCCCATTACGGTGATGGTGTTTGTGCTTCCTATGAGAATGTCTTCGGGCCGGCACGTGTACTCCGACAAACACAGTGTGGGCGCGGTGACCTGCGAACAAGATTTAAGTTTGATTACAAATATCGTTGTGTTTTGTTCTTTATTTATTGTAGAATTATTTGTCATTTAAATGAAAATGTTAATATCTTAGCAGTACCGTGTTATTATTATTCTTTCTAGGTTTTTCGTTACAAGTTTCTCGCCTTTAATAGCGGCCAAAAGTTTTCGTAATTAGCATACAACAGGATACGCAGGGTACCGTATTCAGTAAGTCATAGTTTGTTGAACAGCTAGCAAATTTACACGCCAGAACAGCTTAAATCTTCAGCTGGGCAGGTTTTCTTATGCTTTACTTTCGGAGTTTATTTAATGACTGAGTCATTCAAGATTTCATTAAGAATGATCTCACTATCGCTTCCCAAAAAATAGTAACAGAGTAGATACGCTGCACTATGACATACTACAGAAGATCGAAAATATTATGGACTTCAATTATTATTCTACTACAGTATTGTTTCTCCTTTATTTTTCTAATCCATCCAAAGGTTGTCTTGAAAAGATCGCTTTTAGACATAAGACCGCCCATTGTGTCACCCTATTTATAAGATTGTCGATTGGATGTTTTATGTAATTTGTATGGTGTACATAATAAAGAGTATTCTATTTTAATCTATTCGTTCACAAACAATTATATGAAGACGAAGAGGATTCATTCGATTCTTTTGCATTTAGAGGATAATTATGGATCGCAAACCTAATGATACTGCTCAGTAGTGAAAGGGAAAAATGTGCTACTGTAAGAAATTCCTTTTACGTTAAACAAGCATAAGTTATTTCCTTTTCAACTTTCATAAATTGAGCTTACAGGCTTCTGAATACAAGTTAACAAACCAACATTTCCTCAATTTCTTTATTTGTTATTTAATTAGTTCTAACTTTGTCGTTGTTGTTTATGTTGTACTCGTTGAAACTTTGGTTTTCGTCCCGAGGACATTACGAGAAATGTAATAAGTTATGAGTTATTGGATTCGTGAAGATATTTTACGGAATTAATATGGGCACAGTAATTTATCAGAAGCTGGTAGGTACTCCCAATTATTACTTATGTAACACAGTTCTTTTAGCATTTGCTGAACTGAGTCTATTTGACGCAGCCGTGACTTACACAATATTTTAGTGTTCAGTTAGGTACTTTTTTTAAATATTTTCTTTGTTGTGTACTTGTGGCATGTGTCAATAAACGTTTTTTCTTTCTTTTTCGAGTGAATTAATTAAGCCGCTTTTGTTAAACTCTCTATTCTACAGCAAAAAACGGTAGTAAGTGACATTTTAAAATACACTTAAACTTGCAATTGACAATAAATCGTTTGAATTCGTCAAAATTGATAAAGACCAAAGTCGTTACCATGGATATGTATGTTTACGCGAATGTGGACCTAATTGTATTTCAAAGTCTGTAGGAAAATAAGCTTAAGGTGGGCATGATTCAACTTTGTCGATTGTACAATCCACCTACACTGGACTAATAATAGATTTTAGATCGCTTTCTGATAGCGAGGCTCGCCACAATTTACCGGATGAGTTTCTAACTTCTAACCGCTACGTCCGATCAGTTTGGTTTCAGCGGTGTTTGCGGTCTGAAATACTTTGCATTGACTGAAACAATGTCAGAATTTCCTTCACTTAAGGACGGTCAAAGTAGTTTTCATTTCAGCCTGGAGACTTTATAAGAATTGTTTTTTTTTTTTAAAATAGGTAAGGTGGGTGGACCATGGAAGGCCATGCTCCTTCGAAGGCCAATTATTAAAATTTCGTAGTTATTGCCATGTGATGACAAATTCCTTCCGTTTACAAAGATCCATCCAACTGAAAATCACAGACGCAGCCGCGAATCGCTCGCGCTATTATTTTGGTAGTACGTAACAGGCCCTCGCTTCTTGGATATCGGGAATAGACAACGTAAAATTAAGGTGGTGTACCATGGAAGGCCACTCTCATAAATAAACAGTTATGATTAATTCATTTATTGCATAAATTAAACTAACAAATGTTAAAGTCATACTTTGTTTTATTATATAACAATCATATAAACCACTTCTTTTTAACGTAGATTTAATAACAGTAACTTTTACTGTTAAATAACCTATTTATTACGATGGCCTTCATAGAAGCCCCTGTTCCTAGTTAGGCCATTTGGTAGAGTTCAATAAAACTTATGTCTAATTAATATTGATTAAATCTGCAATTCAAAAAAGTGGTCTTATGATAAGTAATAAAACAAAGTATTACTACAATATTTGTTAGTTTTATTTGTTTAGTAAATAAACGAATAATAACTGTTTATTTGTTAGTGTGGCCTTCCTTGGTTCACCTACCTTACCTATATTTCTGTGGAAGTGATTTCGGGATATCTACGAGAGTTTGTAAATTGAAGTGGAAAAGGATTGGTCGAATAAATTTGGTTTCACTCATGACCGCACGCAGCATCGAAATCGAGGGGTGCTATGAAAGGAAACCTCCACGTGCGCCCGTGGACTGGAGTTCCCTTTCGGATACGTCCGGGGGGAAGACCAGTTTTTCGGGCCGGCGCACAACTCTTCCTTAGGATGACTTTACCAACTAAAACAAAAAAGCATCGAAATCGAAGTTGGTTCGAGAGAAGTCAGATGTTATTTATATTATGACTAGTATTTGCGCGTTGCGCGAGCTGCAAGCAGCTCGCGGGGTCGTGTTTTGAAAAGTATTTCTTACTTAGAATTTTTTGCAGTCGCCATTTTAGATTTTGACCTTACTATCGGCTTTAGCATCCTCGAAAACTATTAAAACGACTCCCATGATGAACAATTCAAAAATGATCGCAGCCGCCATCTTAGATTCTGATTTAGACTTCACTATCGGCTTTAGCACCCTCGAAAACCATGAAAACGGCATCCAATATTAAAAAAATGATTTTTTTCAGTCGCCATCTTGGATTTTGATTTTGATCTCACTACCGGTTTTAGCATCCTCGAAAACCATGAAAACGACTCCCATGATGAACAATTCAAAAATTATAGCAGCCGCCATCTTGGATTTTGATTTTAACCGGCTTTAGCTTCCTCGAAAACCATGAAAACGGCTCCCAGGATGATTATTTCGAAAATATCGCAGCCACCATCTTGGATTTTCATTTTGACCTCGCTATCAGCTTTATATCATCATCAGCCTATTGCCGTCCACTACTGGATGTCAGCCTCCCCCAAAGAGCGCCAACCATCCCGGTTTTGGGCAGGCCGCATCCATCCACTGCCAGCCACCTTCCTTAAATCATCGACCCATCTTGCAGCAGGGCGTCCTACACTACGTTTGCCCATTCGCGGTCTCCACTCAAGCACATGTTTGCTCCATCTGCCGTTTGTCCGTCTACAGACGTGCCATTTGGTTCTCTGGCGAATGACTTCATTACGAATTCTATCCATCAGAGAAACCCCGAGCATTGCTCTCTCCATTGCACGCTGAGCATCCTTAAATTTGTGGACCAGGCCGATGGTAAGTGTTCACGTTTCGGCTCCGTAAGTCATTACGGGTAGGACACGCTGGTTGTAAACCCTGGTTTTAAGGGATTGTGGGATCGATGATTCAAAGATATGACGCAGCTTCCCGAATACCGCCCAGCCCAAGCGTATTCTGTGTGAGATGTACTGACCGTTGATATTAACACCCCGTCCTTTCCAATCAGTCGTCTTGAAAACGTCCTCCAACGCGTTTGTAAACAGTTGGATTGGTTTTGTGCTCTGTTCTTGTACTCAGACGGTCACTGTTGCGGCCTTATACAGACATCTCATCACCTCAACGTAGCGACAGTCGATGAGGCATCTCTGCATGGACTCCAGAACAGCCCAGGTCTCGACGGTATCGAAAGCCTTCTCGTAGTCCACATACGCTAGGCACAGAGGCTGGTTATACTCCTCGGTCTTTTGAATCACTTGCCTAAGGGTGTGTATGTGGTCTATGGTGCGGTAACCTTTTTGAAACCCGGCCTGCTCCGGTGGCTGAAAATCATCGAACTTTTGGGCGAGACGATTTAGAATAACCCTCGAGAACAGCTTATAGATATGGCTCAGAAGTGAGATGGGGCGGTAGTTTTTAAGGAGCGCTTTATCGCCCTTTTTGAAGAATAATACTACCACACTCCCATGCCATGCCTCCGGTGTTATGCTAGTGTGGATGACGGAATTGAAGAGTTTACAAGCTCTGTCAAGATAGGTATTCCTCTTGCCTTGAGCAGCTCAGTGGTTATTCTGTCATCTCCTGGGGCTTTGTTGTGGTGAAGCTGCCTGAGTGCCATTTCAACCTCACCCATGTCAATGTCGGGAAGCTCGTCTGTGAGATGGCGTGTCAGTTTGGCCCGTTGGTCATCCGCGCCGTGAGCCTGAGGTGGGCAAGGTTTTTGAGCATATAAGTCTCCGTAGAACTTTTCGACTTCAGCTAGAATCTCTGGCTTTGAGGTGACGGTGGTGCCTTGTGACGTTCTGAGCTTTGTCCGGCAACAGCGGGAGGTATTGGGCTTGGCAAATACCTTCGAGCCGTTATTCCGAGCTAAAGCTTGCTCTATAACTCGGTTATTTGCACTCCGAGTACCGCGTATGAACTGCTTTTTGACCTCCCCGTTAAGAACCTGACTCTCAGCCTGTGTGGCTTTGTGAGTTCTCGTCGTTTCCTCATCAGTGCCAGAGTCTCGCTGGTAATTAAGTTCCGTCTTACGTCCATTCCTGATCGGTCGAAAAAGTTTACAGCCCACCTCGCAGACGACACGCAGCAGGCCTTCGGTGACGTCGTTTATGCCCTCCTGAATTTTAAACCTCACTATCGGCTTTAGCATCCTCGAAAACCATGAAAACGACTCCCATGATGAACAATTCGAAAATTATCGCAGCCGCCATCTTGCATTCCCGTTTTGACCTCGCCATCAGTTTAACATCCTCGAAAACCATGAAAACGACACCCATGATGAAAACACAAAAACTATCCAAGACAAAGAGAATTTTTCAATTCCAAAACAAACTTTTCAGTTTCGATAAAAATATGATAATTATTTCAAAATATTATTGTGTTAGGTACGCGCTTACTGCCCCTCGAACACTCTATGCGATCATAAGATTTGGATTTTAACCTCACTATCGGCTTAAGCATCCTCGAAAACCATGAAAACGACTCCCATGATGAAAAATGCGAAAATTATCGCAGCCGCCATCTTGGATTTTGATTTTGACTTCACTGTCATCTTTATTACCCTCGAAAACCATGAAAACGATTCCCATGATGAACAATTCGAAAATTATCGCAGCCGTCATCTTGGATTCTTATTTTGACGTCACTATCGGCTTTAGCACCCTCGAAAACCCTGAAAACGACATCCATGATGAACATTTTGAAAATGATCGCATCCGATATCTTGGATTTTGATTCTTTCTTCACTATCAACTTAAGCATCCTCGAAAACCATGAAAACGACTGCCATGATGAACATTTCGAAAATTATCGCAGCTGCCATCTTCGATTTTGATTTTGACCTCACTATCGGCTTAAGCATCCCTGAAAACCATGAAAACGACAGCCATGATGATATCTTTGAATTTTTTGCTGTCGCCATCTTGGATTTTGATTTTGACCTCACCATCGGCTTTAGGATCCTCGAAAACCATGAAAACGACTCCCATGATGAACAATTCGAAAATGATCGCAGCCGCCATCTTGGATTTTGATTTTGACTTCACTATCTGCTTTATTACCCTTGAAACCCATGAAAACGACAGCCATGATGATATCTTTGAATTTTTTGCTGTCGCCATCTTGGATTTTGATTTTGACCTCACCATCGGCTTTAGCATCCTCGAAAACAATGAAAATGACTCCCATGATGAACAATTCGAAAATGATCGCAGCCGCCATCTTGGATTTTGACTTTGACTTCACTATCATCTTTATTACCCTCGAAAACCATGAAAACGACTCCCATGATGAATTATCGCAGCCGCCATCTTGGATTTTGATTTTGACTCCACCATCGGCTTTAGCATACCCGAAAACCATGAAAACGACATCCATGATGACAAATTCGAAAATTGTCGCAGCCGCCATCTTGAATTTGGATTTTGACCTTATTATCGGCTTTAGTATCCTCGAAAACCATGAAAACGACTCCCATGATAAAATTGATGAACAATTCGAAAATTATAGCAGCCGCCATCTTGGATTCTCATTTTGATTTTGAAAAATGATTTTGACATACTCTGGGCCCCAAGAAAAAATGTTCCAAGTTTCTTTTGAGATCCACTTATAGGGGGAAGAAGGGGGTGAAGAGGGGAGATTTTGAAAAAAATGGTTTTTTCTTTTCCGATCCTCCTCTATACGAATCTGTAAAAAACACCAAACACGGGTCTCTTAGTTTCTGAGATACGATAGGGAGGGGGGGGGGGAGGCCAAAAGGCGGAGGCTTGGTACTTTTGCCCTACTTATGAGCGTTATTTGTAAGTTTGCTTGTCGTCACCCGCGAGTTTCGCTTCACCCGCTCAACCTTCGTTACGCTACGGAGGTCGCCGGCTCGCTTCGCTCGCCACCTCCCCCCTTCGCTCCACTCGGTCTCGCAGGTTCGCTCCACTCAGGACCTACCTACCACCAGAAAGCTATCGTGTCCTCCTCCCTACGCTTCGCTTTACTGCTACATAATTTTTCCGACTTACGATGGGTGGAGGGGTGAAGGGGGGAGAGGGGGGAGTTTAGAAAAATGATTTTGTCACACTCTGGGCCCTTTGATATGAATCTGAAAAAAAAAATGTTCCAAGTCTCTTCTGAGATCCGCCTAAAGGGGGGAGAACGGGGTCAAGAGGGGGGGACTTTGAAAAGTGGTTTTTAATTTTCCGAGCCTCCTCTATACGAACCCATAAAAAAACAAAACACGGGTCTCATAGTTTCTGAGATACGATTGGGAGGGGGGGGGGAGCAAAAAGGGGAGGCTTGGTACTTTTGCCCCACTAATGAGAGTTACTTGTAAGTTTGCTTGTCGTCACCGCTGAGTTACGCTTCACCCACTCAACCTTCGTTAGGCTACGGAGGTCGCCGGCTCACTTCGCTCGCCACCTCCCCCTTCGCTCCACTCGGTCTCGCAGGTTCGCTCCACTCAGGACCTACCTACCACCGGAAAGCTATCGTGACCACATCCCTACGCTACGCTTCGCTTTACCGCTATGGGGTGAGGGGTGAAAAGGGGGAGAGGGGTGAGTTTCGAAAAATGATTTTGAAATACTCTGGACCTCTTGACACGAGTCTGAAAAAAAAAAAAACCAAGTCTCTTCTGAGATCCGCCTAAAGGGGGGGGGGGAGGGGTTCAAGGGGGAACTTTGAAAATGGTTTTTACTATTTCGAGCCTCCTCTATACGAATCCGTAAACAAACAAAACACGGGTCTCTTAGTTTCCGAGATACGACGGGGGGAGGAGTGAAGGGGGGGAGAGGGGAAAGTTTTGAAAAATGATTTTGACCAACTATGGGGCCCTTGACATGAATCTGAAAAAAAAAACTGTTGCAAGTCTGTTAACTTCCGAGATCCTCCTAAAGGGGGGAGAAGGGGAAAAGGGGAGGGGGGACTCTAAAAAATGATTTTTACGTTTCCGAGCCTCCTCTATACGAATTTGTAAAAAAACAAAACACAGGTCTCTTAGTTTCCGAGATACGATGGGAAGGGGGGAGAGGGGGGGTGAAAAGGGGAGGTTTGGGATTTTTCCCATACTCACGAGAGTGACTTGTATACGAATCTGTCAAAATATACCCACCTCCCCCTTCACCATCTGGGAGAACAATTCTGTCAGTCAGTGAGTGGTAATCGAGCTTTATATAGTATAACTAGTATTTGCGCGTTGCGCGAGCTGCAAGCAGCTCGCGGGGTCGTGTTTCGAAAAGTATTTCTTACTTAAAATTTTTTCCAGTCGCCATTTTAGATTTTGATTTTGACCTTTTAGCATCCTCGAAAACTAATATTAAAACGACTCCCATGATGAACAATTCAAAAATGATCGCAGCCGCCATCTTAGATTCTGATTTACACTTCACTATCGGCTTTAGCACCCTCGAAAACGGCATCCAATATAAAAAAATATATTTTTTGAAGTCGCCATCTTGGATTTGGCTTTAGCATCCTCGAAAACCATGAAAACGACTCTACGATGATTATTTCGAAAATATCGCAGCCACCATCTTGGATTTTGATTTTGACCTCGCTATCAGCTTTATATCATCATCAGCCTATTGCCGTCCACTACTGGACGTAAGCCTCCCCCAAAGAGCGCCAACCATCCCGGTTTTGGGAAGGCCGCATCCATCTACTGCCAGCCACCTTCCTTAAATCATCGACCCATCTTGCAGCAGGGCGTCTTACACTACGTTTGCCCATTCGCGGTCTCCACTCAAGCACATGTTTGCTCCACCTGCCGTTTGTCCGTCTACAGACTTGCCATTTGGTTCTACATTTGGTTCTCTGGCGAATGACTTCATTACGAATTCTATCCACCAGAGAAACCCCGAGCATTGCTCTCTCCATTGCACGCTGAGTAACCTTAAATTTGTGGACCAGGCCGATGGTAAGTGTTCACGTTTCGGCTCCGTAAGTCATTACGGGTAGGACACACTGGTTGCAACCCTGGTTTTAAGGGATTGTGGGATCGATGATTCAAAGATATGACGCAGCTTCCCGAATACCGCCCAGCCCAAGCGTATTCTTCAAGCTGCCTCCTTCTCAAAGTCGTGCCTGCCCAGTACCCTCGAGGTTGTGCTAGAATACATTTATTTAGGCCCACACTTCGGCCTAAATAAATGTATTGTTGCACAACCTCGAGGGCAGCATCATTCATGATTACAGGTCTCGGGGTGACGTGACCATTAAACATAACTTTGGTTTTCTTCAGCCAGATTCATTCCGAGACCCACACGCCTTGAAGAATTGCTCATGCTGTTCAGCATTTTTTCCAGCTCCTGCAGAGACTCTGCTATGATGACAATGTCATCCGCAAATCGGAGGTGTGAGATGTACTGACCGTTGATATTAACACCCCGTCCTTTCCAATAAATCGTCTTGAAAACGTCCTCCAACGCGTTTGTAAACAGTTGGATTGGTTTTGTGCTCTGTTCTTGTACATAGACGGTCACTGTTGCGGCCTTATACAGACATCTCATCACCTCAACGTAGCGACAGTCGATGAGGCATCTCTGCATGGACTCCAGAACAGCCCAGGTCTCGACGGTATCGAAAGCCTTCTCGTAGTCCACATACGCTAGGCACAGAGGCTGGTTATACTCCTCGGTCTTTTGAATCACTTGCCTAAGGCTGTGTATGTGGTCTATGGTGCGGTAACCTTTTTGAAACCCGGCCTGCTCCGTTGGCTGAAATCATCGAACTTTTGGGCGAGATGATTTAGAATAACCCTCGAGAACAGCTTATAGATATGGCTCAAAACTGAGATGGGGCGGTAGTTTTTAAGGAGCGCTTTATCACCCTTTTTGAAGAATAATACTACCACACTCCCATGCCATGCCTCCGGTGTTATGCAGTTGTGGATGACGGAATTGAAGAGTTTACAAGCTCTGTCAAGATAGGTATTCCTCTTGCCTTGAGCAGCTCAATGGTTATTCTGTCATCCCCTGGGGCTTTGTTGTGGTGAAGCTGCCTGAGTGCCATTCCAATCTCACCCATGTCAATGTCGAGAAGCTCGTCTGTGAGATGGCGTGTCAGTTTGGCCCGTTGGTCATCCGCGCCGTGGGCCTGAGGTGGGCAGGGTTTTTGAGCATATAAGTCTCCGTATAACTTTTCGACTTCAGCTAGAATCTCTGGCTTTGAGGTGACGGTGGTGCCTTGTGACGTTCTGAGCTTTGTCCGGCAACAGCGGGAGGTTTGGGCTTGGCAAATACCTTCGAGCCTTTATTCCGAGCTAAAGCTTGTTCTATAATTCGGTTATTTGCACTCCGAGTATCGCGTATGAACTGCTTTTTGACCTCCCCGTTAAGAACCTGACTCTCAGCCTGTGTGGCTTTGTGAGTTCTCGTCGTTTCCTAATCAGTGCCAGAGTCTCGCTGGTAATTAAGTTCCGACTTACGTCCATTCCTGATCGGTCGAAAAAGTTTACAGCCCACCTCGCAGACGACACGCAGCAGGCCTTCGGTGACGTCGTTTATGCCCTCCTGGATTTTAAACCTCACTATCGGCTTTAGCATCCTCGAAAACCGTGAAAACAACTCTCGTGATGAAAAATGCGAAAATTATCGCAGCCGCCATCTTAGATTCACATTTTGACCTCACTATCGGCTTGAGCATTCTCGAAAACCATGAAAACGATTCCCATGATGAACAATTCGAAAATTATAGATGCCACCATCTTGGATTTTGTTTTGGACTTCACTATCGGCTTTAGCACCCTCGAAAACCCTGAAAACAACTCCCAAGATGAACATTTTGAAAATGATCGCAGCCGATATCTTGGATTTTGATTCTTACTTCACTATCAACTTTAGCATCCTCGAAAACTATGAAAACGACTGCCATGATGAACACTTCGAAAATGATCACAGCCGCCATCTTAGATTTTGATTTTGACCTCACTATCGGCTTTTAGCATCCTTGAAACCATTAAAGCAACTCCCATGATGACGTTTCAAAATTTATCGCAGCCGCCATCTTGGATTTTAATATTGACCACGCTATCGGCTTAAGCATCCTCGAAAACCATGAAAACGACTCCCATGATGAACATTTTGAAAATGATCGCATCCGCCATCTTAGATTTCGATTTTGACCCCACCATCGGCTTTAGCATACCCGAAAACCATGAAAACGACATCCATGATGAAAAATGCGAAAATTATCGCAGCCGCCATCTTAGATTCACATTTTGACCTCACTATCGGCTTGAGCATTCTCGAAAACCATGAAAACGATTCCCATGATGAACAATTCGAAAATTATAGATGCCACCATCTTGGATTTTGTTTTGGACTTCACTATCGGCTTTAGCACCCTCGAAAACCCTGAAAACAACTCCCAAGATGAACATTTTGAAAATGATCGCAGCCGATATCTTGGATTTTGATTCTTACTTCACCATCGGCTTTAGCATACCCGAAAACCATGAAAACGACATCCATGATGATAACTTTGAATTTTTTGCCGTCGCCATCTTGGATTTTGATTTTGACCTCACTATCGGCTTTAGCATCCTCGAAAACCGTGAAAACGACTCCCATGATGAACATTTCGAAAATTATCGCAGCCGCCATCTTGGACTTGATTTTGACCACGCTATCGGCTTAAGCATCCTCGAAAACCATGAAAACGACTCCCATGATGAACATTTTGAAAATGATCGCATCCGCCATCTTAGATTTCGATTTTGACCCCACCATCGGCTTTAGCATACCCGAAAACCATGAAAACGACATCCATGATGAAAAATTCGAAAATTGTCGCAGCCGCCATCTTGAATTTGGATTTTGACCTTATTATCGGCTTTAGCATCCTCGAAAACCATGAAAACGACTCCCATTATAAAATTGATGAACAATTCGAAAATTGTAGCAGCTGCCATCTTGGATTCTCATTTTGATTTTGAAAAATGATTTTGACATACTCTGGGCCCCAAGAAAAAATGTTCCAAGTTTCTTCTGATATACACTTAAAGGGAAGGGGGTGAACAGGGGAGATTTTGAAAAAAATGTTTTTTTCTTTTCCGATCCTCCTCTATACGAATCCGTAAAAAAACACCAAACACGGGTCTCTTAGTTTCTGAGATACGATAGGGAGGGGGGGGGGGGAGGCCAAAAAGCGGAGGCTTGGTAGTTTTGCCCTACTTATGAGAGTTATTTGTAAGTTTGCTTGTCGTCACACGCGAGTTACGCTTCGCTCCACTCAGGACCTACCTACCACCGGAAAGCTATCGTGACCTCATTCCTACGCTTCGCTTTACCGCTACATAATTTTTCCGATATACGATGGGGGGATTGGTGAAGAGGGGGAAATGGGGGAGTTTAGAAAAATCATTTTGACCAATTCCGGGTACTTTATGTAAATCTGAAAAAAAATGTTCCAAGTCTCTTCTGAGATTCTGACAGTCCCTTCCGCCCCACCCAGAGCGGGAGGACTCATTTGATGAATTTACCACCTAAAAAAAAAAAAAAAGTCTCTTCTGAGATCCGGGGGGGGGAAAGGGTCAAGAGGGGCAACTTTTAAAAAATGGGTTTTTCTTTTCCGAGCCACCTCTATACGAATCCGTAAAGAACCAGAACACGGGTATCGTAGTTTCTGAGATACGATTGCGAAGGGGGGGGGTGGGGGTGGCCAAAAACGAGGTTTGGTACTTTTGCCCTTCTCATGAATGTTACTTGTAAGTTTGCTTGTCTTCACCGCCGAGTTACGCTTCACCCGCTCAACCTTCATTAAGCTACAGAGGTCGCAAGCTCGCTTCGCTCGCCACCTCCCCCCTTCGGTCCACTCGTCTCGCAGGTTCGCTCCACTCAGAACCTACCTACCACCGGAAAGGTATCGTGACCTTTTCCCTACGCTACCTAGTTTCTGAGATACGATGGAGGGAGGGTTGAATTTTGAAAAATGGTTTTGACATACTCTGGGCCCCTTGATACGAATCTGAAAAAAAAAATGTTCCAAGTGTCTTCTGAGATCCACCTAAAGGGGGGGATAAGGGGGGCAAGGGGGCGAACTTTTAAAAAATGGTTTTTACTTTTCCGAGCCTTCTCTATAAGAATCCGTAAAAAAATAAAACACGGGTTTCTTAGTTTCTGAGATACGATTGGGAGGGGGGGGAGACGCCAGAAAGGGGAAGCTTGATACTTTTGCCCTACTCATGAGAGTTACTTGTAAGTTTGCTTGTCGTCACCCCTGAATTACGCTTCACCCACTCAACCTTCGTTACGCTACGGAGGTCGCCGGCTCGCTTCGCTCGCCACCTCCCCCCTTCGCTCCACTCGGTCTCGCAGGTTTGCTCCACTCAGGACCTACCTACCACCGGAAAGCTATCGTGACCACATCCCTTCGCTTCGCTTTACCGCTACATAGTTTTTCCGATATACGATGGGGGGGATGGGTGAAGAGGCGGAAATGGGGGAGTTTAGAAAAATCATTTTGACCAATTCCGGGTACCTTGATGTGAATCTGAAAAAAAAATGTTCCGAGTCTCTTCTGAGATCCGCCTTAAGGGGGGGGGGAAGGGTCAAGAGGGGCAACTTTGAAAAAATTTTTTCTTTTCCGAGCCTTCTCTATAAGAATCCGTAAAAAAATAAAACCTGAGTTTCTTACTTTCTGAGATTCGATTGGGAGGGGGGGAGACGCCAAAAAGGGGAAGCTTGGTACTTTTACCCTACTCATGAGAGTTACTTGTAAGTTTGCTTGTCGTCACCCCTGAGTTACGCTTCACCCACTCAACCTTCGTTACGCTACGGAGGTCGCCGGCTCGCTTCGCTCGCCACCTCCCCTCTTCGCTCCACTCGGTCTCGCAGGTTCGCTCCACTCAGGACCTACCTACCACCGGAAAGCTATCGTGACCACATCCCTACGCTTCGCTTTACCGCTATGGGGTGAGGGGTGAAGAGGGGGAGAGGGGTGAGTTTCGAAAAATGATTTTGACATACTCTGGACCTCTTGACACGAGTCTGAAAAAAAAAGTTCCAAGTCTCTTCTGAGATCCGCCTAAAGGGGGGAGAACGAAGTCAAGAGGGGGGGACTTTGAAAAATGTTTTTTACTTTTCCGAGCCTCCTCTATACGAATCCATAAAAAAACAAAACACGGGTCTCATAGTTTCTGAGATACGATTGGGAGGGGGGGGGGGGGGAGCAAAAAGGGGAAGCTTGGTACTTTTGCCCTACTCATGAGAGTTACTTGTAAGTTTGCTTGTCGTCACCCGCGAGTTACGCTTCACCCGCTCAACCTTCATTACGCTACGGAGGTCGCCGGCTCGCTTAGCTCGCCACCTCCCCCCTTCGCTCCACTCGGTCTCGCAGGTTCGCTCCACTCAGGACCTACCTACCACCGGAAAGCTATAGTGATCACATCCCTACGCTTCGCTTTACCGCTATGGGGGGAGAGGTGAAGAGGGGGTGAGGGGTGAAGAGGGGGAGAGGGGTGAGTTTCGAAAAATGATTTTGACATACTCTGGACCTCTTGACACGAGTCTGAAAAAAAATATTCCAAGTCTTTTTTGAAATCCCCCTAAACGGGGGGGGAGGGGGGCAAGGGGGATCTTTGAAAATGATTTTTACTATTTCGAGCCTCCTCTATACGAATCCGTAAACGAACAAAACACGGGTCTCTTAGTTTCCGAGATACGACGGGGGGAGGTGTGAAGGGGGGGAGAGAGGAGAGTTTTGAAAAATGATTTTGACCAACTATGGGGCCCTTGACATGAATCTGAAAAAAAAACTGTTGCAAGTCTGTTAACTTCCGAGATCCTCCTAAAGGGGGGAGAAGGGGAAAAGGGGAGGGGGGATTCTAAAAAATGTTTTTTACGTTTCCGAGCCCCCTCTATACGAATCCGTAAAAAAACAAAACACGGGTCTCTTAGTTTCCGAGATACGATGGGGAGGGGGGAGAGGGGGGTCGAAAAGGGGAGGTTTGGGATTTTTCCCATACTCACGGGAGTTACTTGTTTACGAATCTGTCAAAATATACCCACCTTCCCCTTCACCATCTGGGAGAACAATTATGTCAATCAGTGAGTGAGTGAGTGAGTGAGTGGTAATCGAGCTTTATATAATATAATTTTGTTAGTATTTTCTTATCCTATAACTTGTAAATGTCTCACAAAAAAATTACCAAGTGTTCATGTAAAAGTTATCAAACTTGTCAGGTACATAAATAGCTTCTACAAATCTAACAACGTAAATTAAAAAACCATCTCCTCATCAAATTATGATAAGTTGTCTCATTAGCTTTGTTTCTGTTTCAATTATTTATATTTATTTTCTTTTGCTCCTAAACTTCTGTCGCTTATAAAAACACTTGAATAATAATCTAATTAGACAAGTTTCCGCTTTAGTGATTTTATCAGAGGAAAATCGTCACGGACTTCTTGATAAACCTATCTACTTGAGACTACTTGGTGACGTTTTAGGTACCTTCGTTAGTAATATAAGTAGGTTGATGTCTGGACTTTATAAGAGACAGTGACCTCTGAGTTTGTCTGTTTCTTCTCATAATACTCGGCGGTCTGCAAAAAAATTTGCCTGTACAGTCACAAGTAATAGTATGTATACACTTAGCAGTGTTCAAAAGCGATTTTCTGCTACCATATTGATTTAAATTTTGCCTTTTCATTAGACTTCTATTTTGGAAGCCATACTGTTACGAAATAGGACTTAATTCAACGTGGAAACCAGTATTTCACGAGTAATTTGCGTTTGAATTTTGTAGAGTGTATACATGTTATTGCTCGTGACTGTACAGCTGTAATTATTTAGCTACGAGTTCCTCTAAAGCTGGGTATTCAGCAGTGTTGCATGTAACGTATCAGATACTGTATCAACCTGCAAGTGGGTACGGCTCGTCCGAGCACACTGCGAGCCGCCTTTGTGTTTGTACTCATAGGTAAGATTCCCACCAACCGGCCGGAATCTGCGGTATTTTACAATGCGGTAAAGAACATTGAAATTTATCAACAGTAAAATACAGTTCATAGTTATTTGCAAGCAACATATAGGGATACGTCGCTACGTGTCACGGAATGCCGACGGAGATAACTTTGCAAGCAAAAACGTGGGAAAATGAACTGTATTTGATAGATTTATTTATTTAGTTGATAGATTTCAATGTTCTTTACCACATTGTAAAATGCTGCTGATTCCGGCCGGTTGGTGGGAATCTTACCACACTCGTACGTACCCCATTCGACGGGTCACTGCGCGCTTACAGCGAGAGCTTGCAGCGGGCTTCTGCCTACGTACTCACTTGATACCGTATATCTGATACGTTACATGCCAACACTGCTAAGTGAGTACCCAGCTTTAGACAGTATATCCAATAAGATCTATTATTCATAATCTTGCTGCTTTTGGCTCAATTGGTTTGTGGTCAGGGCAGCAAGTCTTTTACTTCATCATTCTTTTTCAATACATCTCAAGAGTCATTTGTCTTTACACATAAATCGCTCCCTATTACTTTTTAAGTACCATCCGAGATTACCCACTGTTGGGCAAAGGACTTCTCCATTTCTTCCCAGCGTCCTTTTCGAGCGCCCCTTCCATGCTTCCATTTATGTCCCTTGCTGTTTGTTACCGAGTGATAAGAGTTGGAGTTCATCAGGCCAAATTCAAAGAGAAAAGGAATACTTAATTTTGTTTACGTACAGGTTCAATCACCTCAGTACAACGAGTACCTGCTATCTACGCTTGAACTAACGAACCTTCAAAATGGCGGACTACAATGGTGGCAATAAAGTGTCAGTAACTACGTAAGCTAATGATACACAAAGGTGGGAGATTGTTGATCAATAAGCTGAAAACATGATGAAAAAGGTCTGTATTCAAGTTTTTTTTGTTTTTTTTTTCTTCCAAATCATGGGCGCGTTTACAAACAACTACTTACTAAATGTCGCGTTGTTTGGTCATTAGTAAAACTATTTGTTAAGTCCATTAAAATTAACCACTTGTTAAAAAAATGCATGGGATTTTAACAATAGTTACTTTAAATATTAATCAAACAACTGGTACTTAATCAAAATCTAGTAATACATTCTATCTTTTGACACTTGAATCTCTTAAAACAAAAGAATTTCGTCAAAGTCTCTAACATTATATCTGTCACCGGAAGATATCAGAATGTTTATACAATTTTACTACGAAATGACAATGGGCAAAAGCGGTCCAAGATCCTCCACATTTATGACACTTATTGGAAATGAAAGAACATAGTTGTGACATCATTCTGGCTAAATATTATCGAAATCTGTCCTGGGGTTCTTTTTTTATTTTCGTTTAAGTGACTACCTAATCTAACCTAACCCAACTTTTTTCAATCAGCTGTAAATGATGCCCGATGCAAATTGAACCATCTGGGAAGGCGGTTGGCTTATGTTTGACTTACACCGACTAAATATACCAATGAGACCTTAAATAGCTAACCTAACTTAACTTTTTTTTTTTCAGCTAAAAATGATGCCCGACGCAAAGTGAACCATCTTGGAAGAAGGTTGGCTTATGTGTGACTTGGACCCACTAAAAATACCAACGAAACCTAAAATAGCTAACCTAACCAAACTTTTTTAATTCAGCTAAAAATGATGCCCGACGTATACTGAACCATCTGGGAAGGTGGTTGGCGTATGTTTGACTTACACCGACTAAATATACCAATGAGACCTTAAATAGTTAACCTAACCTAACTTTTTTTTTCAGCTAAAATTGATGACTGACGCAAAGTGAACCATCTTGGAAGACGGTTGGCTTATGTGTGACTTGGACCCACTAAAAATACCAACGAAACCTAAAATAGCTAACCTAACCTAACTTTTTTTGTTCAGCTAAAAATGATGCCCGACGTATACTGAACCATCTGGGAAGGCGGTTGGTTTATGTGTGACTTTGGCCCACTAAAAATACCAACGAAACCTTAAATAGCTAACCTAACCTAACTTTTCTAATTCAGTTGTAAATGATGCCTGACGCATACTGAACCATCTGGTAAGGTGGTTGGCGTATGTTTGACTTACAACGACTAAAAATACCAATGAGACCTTAAATAGCTAACCTAACCTAACTTTTGTTTCACATAGAAATGATGCCCGATGAACAGTGAACCATCTGGGAAGACGGTTGGCTTATGTGTGACTTGGACCCACTAAAAATACCAACAAAACCTTAAATAGCTAACCTAACCTAACTTTTTTTACAGCTGAAAATGATGCCCGACGCACACTTAACTATCTGGGAACGCGGTTGGCTTATGTTTCACTTACACCCACTAAAAATACCAACGAGACCTTAATTACCTATTTAAATAGATAACCTAACCTAACTTTTTTTGTTCAGCTTCAGCAGACATTAAGGCCTTAAGGTATTTTTAGTCGGTGTAAGTCAAAGATAAGCCAACCGCCTTCCCAGATGGTTCAGTGTGCGTCGGGCATCATTTACAGCTGAATAAAAAAAGTTAGGTTTGGTTAGCTATTTAAGCTCTCGTTGGTATTTTTAGTGGGTCGAAGTAACACATAAGCCAACCGCCTTCCCAGATGGTGCAGTATGCGTCGGGCATCATTTTTAGCTGTACTAAAAAACTTAGGTTAGGTTAGCTATTTAAGGTTTTGTTGGTATTTTAGTGGGTCGAAGTCACAAATAAGCCAACCGCCTTCCCAGATGGTTCAATATGAGTCGGGCATCATTTGCAGCTTAACAAAACAAGTTAGGTTAGGTTAGCTATTTAAGGTCTCATTGGTATTTTTAGTCGGTGTAAGTCAAACACAAGCCAACCTCCTTCCCAGATGGTTCAGTATGCGTCGGGCATCATTAACACATGAAAAAAAAAGTTAGGTTAGGTTAGCTATTTAAGGTTTCGTTGGTATTTTAGTGGGTCCAAGTCACACATAAGCCAACCGTCTTCCCAGATGGTTCACTGTGCGTCGGGCATCATTTTTAGCTGAAAAAAAAGTTAGGTTAGGTTAGCTATTTAAGGTCTCATTGGTATTTTTAGTCGTTGTAAGTCAAACATACGCCAACCGCCTTCCCAGATGGTTCAGTATGCGTCAGGCATCATTTACAACTGAATTAGAAAAGTTAGGTTAGGTTAGCTATTTAAGGTTTCGTTGGTATTTTTAGTGGGTCGAAGTCACACATAAGCCAACCGCCTTCCCAGATGGTTCAGTATACGTCGGGCATCATTTTTAGCTGAACAAAAAAAGTTAGGTTAGGTCAGCTATTTAAGGTTTCGTTGGTATTTTTAGTGAGTCCAAGTCACACATAAGCCAACCGCCTTCCCAGATGGTTCACTGTGCGTCGGGCATCATTTTTAGCTAAAAAAAAAGTTCGGTTAGGTTAGCTATTTAAGGTCTCGTTGGTATTTTTAGTGGGTCTAAGTCACACATAAGCCAACCGCCTTCCCAGATGGTTCACTGTGCGTCGAGCATCATTTTTAGCTAAAAAAAAAGTTCGGTTAGGTTAGCTATTTAAGGTCTCGTTGGTATTTTTAGTGGGTCTAAGTCACACATAAGCCAACCGCCTTCCCAGATGGTTCAATATACGTCGGGCATCATTTTTAGCTAAACAGAAAAAGTTAGGTTAGGTTAGCTATTTAAGATCTCGTTGGTATTTCTAGTGGGTCTAAGGCACGCATAAGCTAACCGCCTGCCTAGATGTTTCAATGTGCGTCGGGCATCATTTACAGCTTAACAAAACAAGTTAGGTTAGGTTGGGTTTGGATAGGTAAGGTTAGGTTAGATTAGTAGTCACTTAAATGGACATAAAAAAAGAACCCCCGGACGGATTTTGATAATCTCTTGCCAGAATGATGTCACAACCATATACTTTCATTTCCCATAAGTGTCATCAGTGGAGGACCTTGGACCAAGTTTCATACATTTTTGCCCATTGTCCTTTATAAACTAACATAACCTAACCTACCGTAAATTTATAAACTGATGACGAGTTAGATTATAAACATACGGTTGTTACAATTTTACGCCGACATATCCAAATACAAGGTCGAAACATTATACTAAAAACTACATTTGAAGTAAAAGGACGTTTCAGCGTATCGGTATAAAAGGACCACGTAACACGTTTCATCCACAGTAAAGAGGTATTCATACGCTGTCACGCGAACTGAATTCATAATAAACGAAATAGCGTGACATTAAGGTGCCTACAGGTGCGAATATTGTATTATTCACAAGATAATTTTTGATGCATTTCAACTTATTATGAATTTGAAAACTTTTTCAGGTGCAGAAAGACATTACGTAAAGCAACCTTTAAAACAAAGCTTTTAAACAGGTCTCATTATGTGTTTCTCATAATTTGCTGTTTAACAGATAACAAAACAATGTTAGATGATTTATTTGGACACGGGGCTAACGATGGTTGCGAGATTTACGAATTACCGTGACCCCGGAACGTAAAGGGCTATTGAAGGATTATAGGCTGATAATGCAAAAAGCTAGTGATATTTTCAGTTTGTCAAACAAATAAATACTTAGCTAGAATATGAACAGCTTTAAAACTTTTGTGACTGACTAACTTTATGGTATACCTGTGCTCTCTCATCTGCTTTTCAAACGAACGAAGCACAAGTTTTATTTACATTTTGAACGGGTACGCCGCGGTATAGAAATGTTTTACGTGGGCGAGATACTGAAATGAAAAGGGTACGGGGAATAAAGAGCTCATGTTATGAATTGTACTGTATTGTAAAATATAATAAGTAATATCGTAAAAAAAAACAAAGAGGTACATGTGAAACAACAGAACAGATATATTTAAAAGAACACCCACGAAATGTGGGTGTTCTTTTAAATATATCTATATATTTTAGATTTTTAGGGATCCGTAGTCAACAAGGAACCCTTATAGTTTCGCCATGTCCGTCCGTCCGTCCGTCTGTCCGCAGTTTAGCTCAGAGACGCACAGTACTAGAGAGCTGTAATTTGGTGTAAATATACGGATTTGTTGTGCCGAAATAGTGGTAAAATAAAATCTTGAAAAATATTTTTTTAGGGTACCTCCCGTACACGTAAAGTGGGAATGTTTTTTTTCTTTCTCGCGTACGCCTTAGTGTGGGGTATCATTAAATAGGTCTTTAAAAAATAATGTCAGTTTCCATTAACAATTTTTTTATAAAAAAATTCGTTTGTGAAATATTAAGCTTTAAAGTGCTAAATTTTGCTCGACTCGAGTGTCCCTCCCTCTACCAGCTAAACGGTTATGTTTGGGGGTGTGAAAAAATTCACAATAGTAGTATATATAACGAAATTTAAAAGAAAATTATCATGACTACTAAGCTTTACAACTTTACGAGTAATAGTCGACCAACTTATAAAATGTACTTGGATATCATATTTTCTTAAACAATCGGAGACAACTGCAATATGTAAGTTTGTCAACTTTATTTTTACAGATTTTGTATGTATGTTTTTTGGGGATAGGTAGGTTTTTATCGTCAACTATTTTTAACTAAATTCAAAAAAAGGAGGAGGTTCTAAATTCGTCGTAATCTTTTTTTTACCTGACCGATTTTGAAAATTCTTCTTTTTAAAATTAAATTCAGCGAATCAGACTATTTTTAACTAAATTCAAAAAAAGGAGGAGGTTCTAAATTCGTCGTAATCTTTTTTTTACCCGACCGATTTTGAAAAATCTTCTTTTTAAAATAAAATTCAGCGAATCAGTTTAGTTAGTTCGCATAAGTATTTTGATGGGCAACTACGGAACCCTACACTATGCGTGGGCCGACACGCTCTTGGCCGGTTTTTCTTTTTATAAGCACACAGTTCGACTGTTAAGGCGCTCCCTCATCGGGAGCATTTGCGTGTAATGTAACATAATAGATTCGACATGAGCAGTACTTTACAATAATACCTCCCTGACTGACGAGCATTCGCGTACATTTAGTATGGATTTGATACAAGGTGCGCATTGTGATGCTCGATTGTCTTCCCTCACTGATGAAATGCTCGAATCTGTAAAGTTACATTACAAGCGAATGCTCGTGGTGAGGGAGCGCCTAGCGATGCCGACCTATTAATGACCTCATACCTCGAAGAGAAAACTGGCTTAGGTACATGGTGTTTCCAAAAACAAAGAGCCGAGCAGAAATCATTCAGCGGCCAAAAAGGCGTAGAAGAGTAAAAATGAGCTCGCTCTGGGAATAAGGCCGAGACTCCACCAAAGCTGTGCGAGTCAAGATGTGCCTCGAACCACCAATAGGATTGCGTTGCCGGAGTGGAGCTGTGCCAATAACACAATTCTATTGGCCGCTCGAAACACGTCTCGACTCGCACAGCTTTGGACTGGTGGAGTCTCGGCCTAACACTACTAAACTCAGATAATAATAATATAATAATAATAATAATATTCCACAACTATCACACAACGCCATCTAGTCCCAAGCTAAGCAGAGCTTGTGTTATGGGTACTAGACAACTGATAAACATACTTATATATTCCTAAATACATACATATTATAGATAAATTACACCCAGACACAGAACAAATGATCGTGCTCATCACACAAACATTTGTCCTGGGTGGGAATCGAACCCACAACCTCCGGCATAGCAGTCAGGGTCACTAACCACTAGACCAACAGGCCAGTCAACCGCAACGATAAACGTATATAATAAAACCTGTCTAACGTATGATATGAAGTGCGGACGCGCGGCGCGGCTGGGCGCGCTCGCCGACGCCGCCGCCTCCCAGTGCGCGGCGCCGGCGCGGGGCCCGCTGCCAGCAGAGCGCCGACATTTAGAGGCCGATGATTTTAGAGGAAAGAAAAATTCACCAGTGAGTGTTATTTGAACCCGCGTCTTCTAGATAAGTACTTCAGACGCCTTTTTAATAAATTAAGCTACAGCAAATCCAACTTTCAGTTGAATTTTTCTTACCTCAAAAATTATCTTTGCGATCGCGTAGCGCGTCGCGTACGAAATGATTGACTGTTTCTTGGTGGAAGGAAACACAATCCTATTTCATGAAAAAGAATTTTGTTCGGCGGTACCTTGCGCCCCGTGAAAACCAGGCTCTAAATCTTAATAAAATAATTTCTTCATTTACCTACATTGTTACTTATAACCCTCCCGTTACTTTGTCACAAAGAACTTCGTTATCATTTATCAAATCTGTCACCTTCCCAGTGAACCCGCGTCGATCCGCCACAATCCATTTAATCTCTAACCGATTGGAAAATATTTTATAGATAGACTTAGTAATTATGTGCTGTTCGCTTTTGAATTATTTATGTTGACTGAACTTGACCTTATTGTCTATAACTAGAACACTGATTCTCAATGATGTTAGATCTTTACTTTCAACTACCTGTTGCCAGTGGCTACCTGGTGCCAAAATATCCTATGTGTAATCTAGGTAGACAGGGCCCTCTAGAGGGCCAAAGCCTGCTGGGGTCGCGGGACTTATCTCATTACCGTGACCCCGGAACATAAAGGGCTATTGAAGGACACCGTGGATTTTAGTCAGCATACGAGTTCGACAGTCCCTGCCCAGGGTTAGAGGTCTCATTTGATGATTGTAACTAGTGTAGTGTGAACTATCTGTCTTTTTTATGTAGTTTTTGCGTGAAAGAGTAACAAACATTCGTCTATCGATACTCCATTTTTTTGTAGGGAAGCGGTGCATAAGCCGGGGACGCGAGAAGAAGAAGATCTTTGGGTTCTCAAAGATCTTAAAATGACAGCTGACAATCTTATTTTTAAAACCGCTAGTTTGTGCCATTATTAGACGCTCGTAAACATGCATCTTAATTAGAGTTTCAAAGGACAAAGTTTCACAATACTGACAAAGTCTGAAACATAAGATTAAAGATCCTAAATCCACAAACATGTCACCACATATTGCCCACCATTTATGTTATGACGTCACAAGTTTACGTATGCAAACAAAACTTCGAGATGTGTTCAGTGTCCGTTATTTGACGCCACCATTGCAATAACATACATCGACATATGAATTAAAATAGTAAGTTATAAACGTCACGGTCATTAAAATGATATAAAATGGAGGAATTGTCGCTTTGAATCTAAAAGATACAGGCTATAAGCGGATGTTTATGTCCCAAACTATGTACTTTTTTTTAACGTGGTTATATCATCAAATGAGTCCGCACCCCGAGCAGGGCGGGAGGGACTGTCAGACTTGTACTGATTAAAATCCACGGTGTCCTTCAATAGGTAGCCCTTTATGTTCCGGGGTCACGGTGATGAGATAAGTCCCGCGACCCAAACCATGTACTAGATATCGTTTTAAAAATTAAGTAATAGCACTAATACCTATTTTTTTATTTATTATATGTAATGGGCCATAGTCGCAAATAAAGGTAGGGTAAAGTACCCAACTGCTGACCTCCCACCAACTATTGACCGCATAACAGTTTTTATCAAAAATAATAATAAATCTTCTTGCAGTGCTGCATAAAGAACACAGAAAATGAAATACAATTTATCTTGTAATATATGGCGTCACAGAAAATTTAAATAAAGCAATATTGCGTCCATAAACCTATGATAACAAAATACCCTCCTAAAATCATCAAGAAATTTAACAATTTGCTAAGCTGACGGTTGTTTTCAATGTCATTTTATTTCAGTTTTACACGATAGATTCTTTAGAGTTTGGTATTTTTTGGTTATTTAAGACAGACACAATGTTTTTCCACACGATTTTCAAGTTTTAATGAGCGTTAACTTGTTAAAATGATGAGGTCAATATCTGGTACACTCAAATGTTATGAATAACCATTTTTTTAACATGGCATGTCAATAGCTGGTAATTAACCAAATGTACGAGAATACCAGTTACTGACACCACGGTGTGGACGTATAGTTCATTTTTAATGGTGAGGTAGCATAACTTTAATGCATCTGTATCACGCTCATGGGCGTTGGTACCCCTAAAGGTGTGTATCTGCACAATCACAAACATAAAAAATACCTTACGTAGTAACCTGAGAACGTAACATAATTTGAGTGAGGTACTTAAATTTCCGGTCTACTGTCACATTCTGGATCCTCCTGAATATTTTAGACTTTTAGACTTACTAATATTATAGGAAAAGAGAACGGCTGAATGGATTTTGACACAATTTGGCAAGCAGATTATTTTAAAACCTGGTTAAGTGGGTGTACCTGGACGTAGGATACTTTTTATGTCGGTATATGATCCCGTGGGACAATTGCAGAATATAACACGAGCAATGCCTCAGCCACAGGTTGATTTAATGCATAAAATGACAAAATATACCCTAACCTGCATGTTTGAACAAACTGACTTAAATCATTTCCGAGGCAAAGTGTGAGCTAGTTTTTTATTTGTATCTATGTTCTCTTTCTTTTGTGAGGTCTTTTACATAAGTTTAAAAAGTTAAAACCGTCTTATGTTATTAGGAAAATATTAATTCAAAGATTTTTAAACTCACTTTGTAGAACTAAAGCCGTGTTCTTTCAATTTATTTTGCCGGCGAGTATTTTTATATCTGCTGCATAATACAGAACAGTGAATTAACTACTAATAAAGAACAAAAATTGGACAAAAAGTGATAAAAACTACAAAATTTCAAAAATAAGTGCAAGAATATTATTGACGGCGTTTGAAGACTGAAGACCTAAATAGTGTGAAAAAAGAAAATGAGAAGGGCTATAAGACTAGCTTTGTATGTTTTTTATCAAATAAAACCTCGTATCTCATTCATAATAAATAATATTTGAGTATATTCTTATACTACTGGAGGTCAAAAAATTGGTAATTTGCATGATGAAAATTTGGTACTAACTATGTTGATAACTGGTCTGTTCTTGTTAAACTCGAGAAAAAAAACACTTTTTACCTTTGTATGACTGTAAATAATGTTTTAGTTATATTCTCCAATGTTTATTTTATATTCCAAAAACATTCATTTCCACTTGCAACTCGTACATTAGTTTATTTTGCGAAATAAGCAAGGAAAACCGCTTAAGGGGTCAATAGTTGGGTGTTTTACCTTATAAATAAAATAAATAAATAACCAGGGCTGCGGGAATATCTCAACAATTTACCGACTCTGGAACGCAAATTGGGATTGAAGGAACAGGTCAGTCTGAGTCTGAGAGACCATTCTATTCTCCCGTGAGCATACATGATAATATCCCACCCTGGCTTCTAGTTGTATCTTTCAACTGAAAATATTTTAAAGTTCCCAGCGGTATCAAAGCATTTATTGAGTATCAGGCCTCAATCAGCCAATGTCCTAATAATTAAAAGAACTTTAAACCCCCCGTTTAAAGTCTAATTTGTCTTGCTTGTAGCTGAAAATGATAGTCCAGCCTGAAAGTATTTTAGAAATGATACTCTAGAGAAAGTTGAGCTTTCGTTTTCTGCGCTAAATTGGGTACTATTATAAGTTGAAACAGTTTACCAGTTTTAGGTACTTACTCAATAAAATATTTGTTTAAAAAACTAATTCTCCGTGATTTTCTTTAGCTTATTTTGAAAACAATGATAACATTAGAGATTTATGAGATCAACATTATGGCAAGCAGACTTTTAAAACTTAACATTTAAAGGTAGTGGTTGGTTATAAGGGCAAACATACCGGCTTGCCGCTAGGTCATCGATGGATTTTAGTTATTACTAGTCTGACAGCCCCTTACGCTCCTCCAAGAGCTGAGGAACACATTAGATGACTTTCCATCCCAAAAATAAGTCGAAGAGACAACAGACTTATATGAAAAAAAATCTTTAGCGTCATTTTTCCGGATTCGTAGGTAAGCTAAATGTAATACGTTGACAGCAAACGATTTTCTTCAGATTGTACATCACAGTGATATTTATTCCCATTTCTTTAAGGTTGCCATTCCGAAGGAAGAAAAATCAGAATACACGACAGTAATGAGGATTTTTTTTTTTTAACGTTAAAGAAAGCTTTTGCATACTTATATTTCTTTGACACAAAGTTTTCCGCTCCGTGGTGTATATCTGTTTCTTTTATTTCACTTCTTGTTTTGATGTTATATTTTTACCGTATTGAGATTGTACTTTTGAAGATTTAAAGATGTTCAAATGCTGAAAAAGTTGGTGGTATGTGTTTTCAAGGGTTCTGCAGTCGCAAAATATTACTTTGGAAAAGTATGCATTTGTTTTGTTGTTATTGTTTTGTAGTGTATTCAAAGGTATTTATTATTCACTATTCGTGTTTAAAACTAATGGATTTCCAATACGGAACACACAAGAATTTTATGGAAATTACATATTCCAATCATTTTTCGACAGTGTAATAATATCCAAATAACAGTTAAATTAAATGGAGTTTCCATTTAATTTTATTGTTATTTTATGGATTTTATACTTCTATTACAAAGTAATGTTTATTGTTTTTATTAAAATCTCGTTTTAGAGAATATCGTACACATGTAAGCGATAAAATTAGCTCTGTGACCTTTTGCATTATTGGGACGGTTAATAAGGATAAAAGTATCCCATATTATTTTAATCCAGGTTGTAGACTAGTCGCGGGACATCAGGCCGTGAGCCTGGAACGTAAAGTGCTATTGAAGAAACACCGTATATTTAACTCAGTACGAGTTTGACAGTCCCTCTAGTCCCGCCCTGGGCGGGAGGATTCATTTGATGATTATACTACGATAGAAAAAAGGTTATAAACTAACTGTGTGCCAAATTTTTGTGTAAAAAAGTAACATACATCCAAAATTCCATCCGTCCTTACAAACTTTCGCAATAAATAACAGTACTCGTAGTAGGTAGTAGTAAATTAAGATAAGATTGAGCTACCATTTACTGGCTCCTACCTACAACCCAGTAACTCAGCAAAACTTTACCCCGATACATTAAAAACACTGTAAGCGCAATATTATGCATAAATCGATGCAATCTCGCAGATCGGGCCGGTATCTGAAAGTGGTTTCAGGAAATCTTATCTTGACTGAAATCGGGTCAAGAGCGACGACGGGAGAGTATTAGCTATTTCATGGACTATTTCGCTTTCGATTCGCAACCTCCGGTTTTTGAAAGGCATTCGTACCATCTTGATCTCTTGTCGAAACTTTTAACTGTGTTGTTGATTAACCATACATAGGGAAACAGAGTATAAGATCCCGGGACGCGAGCTATAATGGGGACATACACTCTAAAGGCATACTTAAAACAACACTAACGTAGCGCAAGCGCCATTAGGACGTCATTTGCAAGCGGCCATTAAGAGGAAAGAATAGCTGCTGCCATTTCAAAAAATTGGTATTTAGAAAAACTCGTACTGTCCCTCTCACGCGTTGAAAAAACCCCGATCGTGCGATAGAGAGCGTTCCAACTCGCGACTGAATGTAAGTATTTTTTATATGAAATTTGTGTCTCGGGAGAAAACGTTTTTCACATACTAAATCACGACCAATCTCTTAGATTCTGGTGTCAATCGTTTCAGCATATTATATTCTAGGTTTGTACGTTTTGTTTTTTTTCTTAAACTTCTTTGTTTTTTAAATACAAAGGTTTTACTTCAATGAAGATTTTGTCATAAAAATAGTAACATTTAGGCGCCTGTTACTTTCAAACTATTATAAATTTTGAAAAAAAGAAAACGTATAAACCTAGTTTTTTACTGTGTCAGATGCATTGTAAAAAATCATTGAGATAGGATAACATTTAGGGGGAGGAAAAAGCTTTTTGTCTTTTTGTATGGACGAAAGCTCGGTAGACTATAGTCTTAACAAATGGCGTTCTGTTGGCGCTTGCGCTACGTTAGTATTGTGCTAAGTTTGCCTTAAGTGTGTGATTTCCCATCATACCCCGCTTCCCCGTCTTATACACTGTTTGCCTACTGTTTGATGTAAGTATGTAGATTACACCAGTATTGATGGATCAGAGACGTCAGGTCATGGCTGCCAGAAAGCGAGGGTTGATGCTGACTGCTGAAAGAGTCCTCAAAAACGCTGGCGTGATTACCAACGCCCAAAAAATTCAATCATCATCATCATCAGCCTATTAATGTTCCCACTGCTGGGACACAGGCCTCCTCTCTGTGTGAGGGGGTGGGCCATAATCCACCACGCGGGCCCAGTGCGGATTGGTGGATGTCACATGTCTTCGAATTTTTGGTTCTAGGACATGCCGGTTTCCTCACGATGTTTTCCTTCACCGTTTTGAGAGCAGTGGTGATGAAATAAATTACACAAAGTAATGCGCCTGCCGGGATTCGAACCCACGACCTACAACTCGTAAGTCGGGGCCGATACCACTGGGCCACCACTGCTCTCCACTGGGCCACCACTGCTCTAAAATTCAATACTAATACGATATACTCTTAAGGTTGGGTTTCGATTATACAAGTTATACAAGTTGCAAATTGTATACAACCTACAAATAGGTAGTTTGAACTTGTAGTTTTTTTATCATTCAAGCAATTTTTATACAAATGTCGTATTATACATATAAACGTCATACTTGTTTGCAAGACTTGCATAATGGAAACGCGACTTGACCTAAAATGCTGTCAATCACAGCGTTGTGGTTACTGTCAGTTTTGTTTAATAAAATTGAGCGTTACAAACCAAGTTTTCCCGATAATTGAATCCCGTTGACATAGAAACCGTAATCCCATTGTCTTTGTTGGAATAAATCGCTTTATATTTAGAAAAAAACCTTCGAAAATATTTCCACAAAGCTTTGGGAATTAAGCTCTAGAATTTTTTCTATTAAAATAATACGCGCCGTTGAAAATTGATTTCTTTTAGTTTTTTTCGTAAAGGTCTTGCTGCCTGCGGGGTTTCAGTAACAAGGGTTTTTTAAATTCTTTGTGTTTTAAAATTTAAATGTTAAAATGAGTATTTTTCTTGATAACTTTAGGAATTATTCTAATACAGTCCTATTACATTCAAATTATTAATAAATGCGTGGTAGAAATAGATATGCACAAATAGACATGAAAAAAAAATTTGCAATTGCTAACCAAGGATTTTCAACAGATTCCCTTTTTGTCTTCAAATGAACCTCATGATTTTGAACTAATACACGAGTACCGAATATAATATCTAATTCAAGGACATTAGATGACATTCATTGATTGTCATTTGTGAATGTCAAGATTAATAAAAAAATATGCTTTTATATAATAGGAATTATAAATAGTAATTATGGTGCGTAATTCATTTAATTTAAATATAAAATCTGTCGAAACAATGTGTATCTCATAATTATCGGTACGAAATGCAATGAATAAATGAATCTATAATACTATTTATCCAACTACCGATATTGACTGTGATTGAGCGGCTGCTACGGCAAACACAACGGACCGCTACGCGAGCTACGGCGTAGCACTCGTAGCAGACAGCTACGCTTTTCCGATTTATGTCATTCAAGTTGCATTATTGGAGAACTAAATTGACATAAATCTGGTTTCGAAACCGTGGATAGGCACATAGAGAGGATTAATGAGAGGCGACTAACAGTAGAGTAATTTTCTGCATTAATAAATTGCAAATGTCCGTCAGTTTTCACGCAAGGGGCAACCGAAGGAAAGAATACTGTCAGGTCGAGCGAAAGGTACTGTCAGACTTGAGTGATAAATAACAAACATGTTCCTTCAGTAGGCCTTTGCGTTCCTGGTCCGAGTTGCGTTTTTAAGGCTCAGCCCTAAAGTGTCCAAAGACTCCTATAGGTTGAATATAATGATTTTATCACCTTAAAAAAATGTACAAGAAAAATCAATTGTTAGAATTTTATCGTATATTTTATGATTCTGCCAAAGTACCCCACGGACTGGATACCTCGTAACTGACTAACAACATTTTTTTTTAATAAATAACCTTCCCTGAAGAGTTACAAAAGGTCATCCCGTACTAGTTCTTAGTTACTAAAACGCGTTGGTCATTAAGCCGGGCCATTCATCTCGCTCCTCGGTTGTTTGCTATCCCAGACGTCTTTTAAAACTAAAGAACGTGTGCTTGACCTTTCCATGTACAGTTTTATGAGTTTGAAGGGTGCTGTGTGATAGTGGAACGTATGTGGCCTGCGCCGCAATTAGGTATCACAACTTAACTCGATGATCATGGACTATGCTTTTCATCATTTGACCTTTATTGAAGTGAAAACTTCTTTAGCGGCGTTGTACACTTTTTCTGTAATGGGTAAAAAATTTAAAACTCGCGTCAGGGTCACGTGACCCTGATCGAAAATGAGTAAGACGTCATTCAAATTAAAAATAAAACATAGTAACAAAAAAGTTTTCACTTCTACCGGCACTCCTGGAGTGCAACCTTTTTTTTTTTGCATAGTGAGTTCCATGCAAAAATAAAGGGTAAATCTCATACACTCAGACGTTCCAACTTCCTGTAACAAAATTTCCATCTCCATATATAACTCGGTTAGTGCAGGTCGTTTACAAACAGTTGCCGGCTGATATATGTTCCAATTTAAGTCTGAACTTAGTTTAAGGAAATCGATCTCAAAGTCTGAGCAGTGGCGGCCAGTGGTATCGGCCTCGACCTACGAGTTGTAGGTCATGGGTTTGAACCCAACCAAGCGCATTACTTTGTGTAATTTATTTCATAACTACAGCTCTCAAAACGGTGAAGGAAAACATCGTGAGGAAACCGGCTTGTCTTCGGCTGTCCAATCGAAGTCGAAGACTTGTGACATCTACCAACCCGCACTGGGCCCGCTGTGTGTTTTATGGCCCACTCCCTCACACAGAGAGGAGCCTGAGCCTGCCTGAGTCCCGGCAGTGGGAACTCTTATAGGATGATGTTGACACGGAAGTTGGAGAAAGTACTTTACTTGCACGCTAAAAGAGGAAGGTAGAGTTTGAAGTAGTTGTAAAAGAAGGTATAAACCCTTATTTTATCAAATTAATAGTCCCATGTAGGGCATTTATTATTATTATTTATTTATTTATTTGTATTCACATAAGTTACATACTTATAAACTAAGCCCCTCAAAACCGTTGTAATGGTTTGACTGAGGGGTCGATGAATCTCAGCAAACACTCTTTAAAAAATTTGTTACATTTCTTACTTAAAACTAAATTATTCAATAACGGTAGCACTTTGCAAATAGTATTTTTTCAATTTATTTTTAAAACTATTTTTATTAGTTTCACTCCTTATTTCTGCCGGCAGACTGTTCAGTAGATAAGGTAATCGTTTTTTTAGGGTTCTGTCACCAAAGTAATTAGTGACTCTGGGTACATTACATCTACCAGCAGCCATAGATCGTGTGTTATGGTTATTAATTACGTGCGTTAAGTTATGCTCTTGAGCTCCATGGTGGTTAACTGCTAAAAGATATTTATGTTTGTAACTGATTGGTAGAATTTTACACATTTTAAATAGTTTTCTATAATCACCTTTACAACTGTTTTTAGTTTTTTGTGTAACAAGTAGTTTCAAAAATCGAATTTGAAGAGTTTCTAATTTATCCAAGTTAGTTTTCAATGTTAACCCATAACTGCATGGGCATGACGGACGATGGTCTGTCAGACTTGTACTGACTAAAATAAACGGTGTCCTACAGTAGCCCTTAACGTTCCGGGGCCACGGTTTTCTCATAAGAGAATCCCGCGACACTGGCAGTCGCTTGACCTTGATTTTGACCCATAGGGCTGTTATTATTGTTTTATTCAGCCAGAAGTCCCCCCCACCCCTGTTGTTGCGGATTCGTGGTTTGGTGTGAATTATTTATGAAATTGTAATTACGGAAAGTGGTTGGGTAGCGGGATAATGTGGCGGCATTATTATTCATCTTCGCAATTTTTCCGGGTTGTTGTTTTCCCGATTTTTCTTGTTTCTTCTTTAAGACAATGGTGTACCGAGCGCTGGTCCATACTAAAAGAATAAAACGTTTTCCTGCCCCTAAATGTTATCATATCTCAATCATTTTTTAGAATGCTTCTGACACAGCAAAAAAACAGGTTTACAGGTTTTATTTTTTCAAAATTTATATTAGTTTGAAAGTTACAGGCGCCTAAGAGTTACTATTTTTATGACAAAATCTTCATTGTAGTTACATTTTTGTATTTTAAAAACAAATAAGTTTTGGAAAAATAGCCAAACCTATAAACATGGAATATGCTGAAACGATTGATGTCAGAATCTAAGAGATTGGTCGTGATTTAGTATGTGAAAAAAGTTATGTCCTGAGGGACAAATCCTACTACTATTATAAAGGCGAAAGTTTGTAAGTATGGATGTATGGATGTTTGTTACTCTTTCACGCAAAAACCACTGAACGGATTTGGCTAAAATTTAGTACACAGATAGTTTATAACCTGGATTAACACATAGGATAGCTTTTATCCCAATTTTATGTTCCCGTGGGATAATTTTCGAGTTGTAGCGGGTGAAGCCGCTGGCAACAGCTAGTTTCATATAAAAATACTTCAGTCGCGAGCTGCAACGCTCTCTATCGCACTATCGGGGGTTTTTTCAACGCGCGAGAGGGACAGCACGAGTCTTTCTAAATACCTAATTTTTGAAATGGCAGCCGCTATACTTTCCTCTTAAAATGAAGTGCCTACCTTGTATCATTACTTTGTACTTTCACTGTCAGCAATGTTCTGAACCACATGTGATTACGAGTAAAAAAGAAAATAGTTGGAAAAAAAATATTAATCCCAGGGAAAATATTGCTCTTCATATCAGCCGGAGGACATCCACTGCTGAACATAGGCATCCCCCTTAGTTTTACCAATAGGGCCTTTGGGAAGCAGCTTTGAATCCAGCCCGACCCTGTTTTGATTTTTATCAGATCGTCTGTCCACCGTGGACGTCCTACGCTGCGCTTGCCCGTGCATGGTCTCCATTCAAGAACCTTACAGTCCCATCGGCCATCAGTTCTACATGATACGTGGCCTGCCCACTGCCACTTCAACTTGCTAATTCGCTTGGCTATATCGGCAACTTTGAAAAATATCATCAACATCAGCCTGTATTCGTCCACTACTGGATATAGGCTTCTCCAAACTGTGCGCCACTGAGCCCTGTCCTGAGCTTTCCCCATCCCGTCTCTACCGGCCGCTTTTCGTAGTACGTCACTCGTTGGAAAATATGTTTAGTAAATAATGATTAGAAGGATTATCGAATAAAATTATTTCATTTCAATATCTTGCTTATACCTAAGTATGTTGCTTTTACGGTCAGTGTAAACAAATTCTTTACTTTTTTTTAACCTTTGCCTAACGCAAGTAATTTCTCTTGTTTTTTGGGTACGTTTAAAAACATCTAAACTCACATACACAAACACTCAGACCCGGAACAACTATTTGTAGTTCATCCTGCGGAAATTGAACCCACGACAAGCAACGCAGCAGTCCAGTCACTCAGCTACTACGCCAACCGTATCGTAAGTTGTTGTTTACGTTCTCAACCAAACACTTCAGACATAAAACCTTATCAACAATAGTGCAATCAATCGTAACAAGACGAAACGAGAAACATACATCACAGTTGGCGACATCCCATCAATCCGAAACTTATCCTATGAAAGGTTTTATTATTTCTATTGAAGAAGAAGGAAAAAGCACTTGTTATTTGCAGAATAGCTCGGAAAATATTATTTAAGTCTAAACTAGCTGACCGGGCAAACTTCGTTCCGCCTCAAAATCATCTTTCAAACCTTCCCTGGACTTCCAAAAATAATTCAAAACAAAAATTAGCCAAATCGGTCCAGCCGTTTTCGAGTTTTAACGACACTAACGAACAGCAATTGATTTTAATATCATAGATTTTTCAATATTGCCTCATTGGAAGCAAGCGCGTCTGCTGAGCATGAGGTCCCAACTTCGGTTAAAGTGTGATTTTTCCATTAAGATTTTTTCAGTAGCTGCCACTGCCGCTGATTTGTGCCTGGTTGAAGGTTATAAGCTCCTTTTCCACAGAAATATAACTTTTCTGGCGAAATGTGGATATAATGGATGCCTCTGCCAAACTTTTCAAGAATTACAGGCGTGATAATAACATTATATATTATTTATATGCCACTAGCAAACCCGGCGAACTCCGTTTCGCCCACAAAATTTTCTTTGCTATAAACCTCACGGAGCCCGAGATCTTTCCAACGAATGCAAAACCGTGGAAATCGGTTCGTGCACTATGGAGTTATAGCGTCAGGAAGGAAAACCCGACTTATTTTTATAAAGTAGACTAGCAAACCCGGCGAACTCCGTTTCGCCACCAGATGTTTTTCTTCGCTATAAACCTCACAGAGCCCGAGACCTTTCCAACGAATGCAAAACCGTGGAAATCGGTTCGTGCGTTCTGGAGTTATAGCGTCAGGAAGAAAAAACCCGACTTATTTTTATATAGTAGATTAAGCTTTAAAACTTATGGATTTTTTTTTCGTAACCCGTTCGACACTCTCTTCATTCAGGCACTACAGTAATATTGCATGAAGAAAATATGCCTTCACAGTATAAAATAACAGCTTCGGTGTTCGGGTTCCCCTATTCTATTCGTTCGCCCCCCTGACCTAATTTCCATCATGGGTTCTCCAATCTTCCTTCTCTTTTGCTCAAACTTTTATTAGAGGGAGAATATTCTAGAAATGAAATATGGCTTTACAGTTGTTAATTTATTTTATACGTCGCGCTTCGTTCCGTTGATTGAAAGTAAAAAGTTTTTGAGAAGTTTTTATTGTTCTGAAGTTGGCGATTCTGTTATAAAGATAATTATTTTAATGTTCATTTTCTGTTCATATTTTTAGTAGTAAATGAATATTTAACGTCGGAACAAATATGACAAAAAAACCCTGACTATGTAAAACATTAACTTAAATAAAAAAATAAGTCCAGTAGTGTTTCGAATTCACTCATTCACACTCACAGTCGGGGCCTCTTGGGAAGATTTGATTGGTATAATTTGAATGGGCCCTGTCTGTGAGTGTCGCAGTCGGGTAAAAATAAATACTCGTATATACAGATCCACACATTACTTAAATTAAATTTCTAAAATAAGCAAACTGAAATATTAAAGAGCATCGGAAAAGTTTTCATATCGATCTCAGCTGGCAATCAATTTATTAAATTTAGTTCAATAAAATTAGACTCAATTATAGTATAGGTAAGAGTTTAAACGTATCAAAATAAAAAATAATATTCTACACGAATATTTAATAAGCAGTTGCAAAGAACTCGTTCTCGTGTAGAATTCCCATATTAAATACACAGGTGAATAAACGAGCAACCTGTATTAACTGCCAAATTCCTGAAACTTTATTTAATCGTGAAACTTAGCGACAATTCTTAGATTTTACCACACAAAGGGAAAACTTGTAACAAACGACAAGTCAGCTGTTTTTCAGCTCTTGTAACTTGTAATTGTCAACTGAAGAAAATTGTTTTGTGTTGTTGTGGTTTCAAATTGCTGTGTCAGGGACTTCGATGTAGCGTTTAATTGTGAGTGATTGTGATAAAAACGTATTGTCTATTAAGTGAAAGTATATTATGTATTGTGTTGTGTTTTGTTAGATTATGTTTTGTTTGTAAACTTATTGGCTAACAACACCAAACTACTTATTCCCAGGTGCTCCAATTTAACAACACCAAACTACTTCTTCTTCTTTGTCGTGTCGATGATTCCTTAGTCTTTTGTGGTCTAAATGAGCTTCTCTCTCACACTCACTCTGCCACATTTACGGCGTTGGTGGTGGCCTCGGACAGGTCCCTTAGAGTGCAGGTGGAATTGCTCAAGGCACAAGTGAGGAGGTGAGCCATCGTTTGAGCTGGGGCTCCGCAGTCGCACCTCTCCTCATCGCAGTACCCCCACCGGACCATGTTATACTTGCAGCGGCCAACCTGGCTTCGTAAACGGTTTAAGGTCTTCCAGGTGGGCCGCGGCAGTTGGTGGCCTGCTGGAAGCTTTTCTGCAAGCTCAGCGTAATCCGGCGGTTGGGACTCGACGTGGCGCTGCACAAGACGGAGGCCATGTGTTTTCATGGCAGCCGTATCGCGCCACAGTCGAGTTACAGCATTACGGTGGAAGGAGTTCCAATCGGCGTCAAGGGGACGATGAAGTACCTGGGACTCGTCCTCGACAGCCGGTGGAACTTCAGGGAGCATTTCCTGAGTTTGGCCCCAAAGCTGAACCGTACAGCAGCCGCCCTCAGGCGACTGCTGCCCAATCTCAGCGGGCCAAACGCTTCCTGCCGTAGGCTGTACGCTGGCGTCGTGCGGTCCATGGCCCTCTACGGGGCCCCTGTGTGGGCCCTGAGCATCCGGACGCGACCACAGAAGCTGGTCGCATGCCAGAGGGTCATGGCTATCCGAATGATCCGGGGATACCGCACGATTGCTGGCGAATCGGCCAACCTCCTTGCCGGACTACTGCCTTGGGATCTGGAGGCGACTGCCCTCCAGCGCGTCTATGAGTGGCGCGTGGAGGCGCAGCGCCGGGGCGAAGACCTCCGGCGCGATCTCAGGGCAGTATGGAAGGAACGACTGTCGCGACCGAAGGCCGGGGACGCCGCAATTGCGGCGGTAAGACCCCTCTTTGAGGAGTGGCTGGAGAGAAGTCATGGCGTCCTGACCTACCGCTTGACGCAGGTCCTCACCGGACACGGAAGTTTCGGGAGGTACCTGTGTCTGATGCGAAAGGAGGAGACGCCTGGGTGTCACCACTGCGAAGATCGCCCGGAGGACACGGTGGAGCATACGGTGCAAGACTGCCCAGCTTGGGCGGAGCACCGACGTGTCCTCACGGCTGCGATTGGCGGAGACCTCTCGCGCCCGGCATTGGTTGCGGCCATGCTGCGGGGCGAGACGGAGTGGGAAGCGGTCAGCTCCTTCTACGAGGCAGTAATGCTCGTAAAGGAGGAGGCAGGCCGCGAGCGAGAGAGGACAGCGTCCTCCCTCCGCCCCAGCCGCAGTGGTAGGCGCCCACGGCGACGGACGTCGCTCGATGATCTCCGGCCACCGTAGGCGCGGGCATGCGGGCAGCGAGTAAAGGGCAACTCGCTGCCCGACCAAGGACCATGCCCGGGTCGACGGCGCGTTGTGTCCCACGCGCGCCTCAAAGAGCGTCAGCATAATGACGGGGGCCCCCTCTCAGAGGGCCAAATTTGATGATTTTACCACGCTAAAAAAAATCAGCGTAATGTTCCGGAGGGGGAAACTACTAAACTTATCCCCAAGTGCTCCATTTTTTTTCCCAGTGGCTCCAAATTTTTTATTGAGAACTGTAAGAATTGGATCAAGGATTTTTTAACATTTAAAGCTAAATTTTGGTCGAGGGAAAGAAAAGTAAACCGTAACACTTTTACTAAAATAATGTTATTATAAACGTATCTAGATAATAGCTGTTACAAAAACTTAAGGCGAGCGCCAAAATCCTGCGTGGGTGTAAACTGTCTGTGAAAAGATTTTCATAAAAGCTTTCACGGTACTTTTTACTTAATATTACATTTAAGTTTTCGTTTATTTAGTTTAACAAAATGCTAACTTTTCACTTCTCGTTTTTTCTTGGAAAAAATAGTCCAAAATAGTCCATTTAAACATTGGTTATTTTGTTAGGATCAAAATCATGTAGGAGTAGAAATGAGTGTCAGACTTATGTGGACTGAAAAAACTACCAGTTCTTTCAATGGCTCTTCCCGTTCCAAGACCGTGATAACCCCCAAGTATAAATGAGAAATAATTCCTCAACAGTTCCTCCGTTGAAAATAGATAGGATTTTGCGGACTCATATTGCATCATCTATATCATCATCATCAGCATATAATGTTCCCACTGCTGGGACACAGGCCTCCTCTCTGTGAGAGGGAGTGAGCCATGCCATAATCCACCACGCGGGCCCAGTGCGGATTGGTGGATGTCACATGTCTTCGTATTTTTGGTTCTAGGACATGCTGGTTTCCTCACGATGATGATGAAATGAATTACGTCGGGGTTTGACAAAAAGGTTTGACCTACAACTCGTAAATCGGGACCGATACCACTGCTCTGCTTTTGCAATATTGATGGTGTTATATTTACAAACCCACCCTTGCGAATGGATGTAGAATTAATCCCATCCCATTTTCTTTTTATAGTTCGATGTCTAAAAGTGCCTCTTTGATGGCCTTATATTAAAATAAATGATTTGACTTTGAGTACTTACTCTGATATTATACTCGTAGCTCTAAAAATGTTCTTAAGAATGCTTTTCATTACTATCAGATTTATTTTGATTATGTATTATATTGTTATGGTTTATTTTTATCAAACGTTAAGTACGTGATATTTATCTTGTTCCCTATCCCAAAAAAGGTAAGAAGAAAAAGATGTTTTTCATAAATAGGTATAAGACTTGGTATAAGGAAAGTTGGTTGTAAACATCTTTGATAAAAATAGAGATTCCTTATTGATTGAGATCAAGATGTTTGAAATTTCTCTTCTCTAGGGCGCTACGAAGTTCGCGGTGTCAGCTACTCGTAGTTGATTATACACGGTGATTTTTTAGTCGTCTTACAAAAGCAGCCCAGTTCATGTATCCAATGACTATAACACGTTTATAACAAAAAAATATATATTTAAGAGAATTGAAAAAATAATAATATAAAAAAATAATTCTTTAATATGACGCAAGGCGTAGTTAGAAACACCCTTGTCTTATAGAAGATTGGAATGGAATGATCTGCCTGACTATTGCACTAGGTAGGTATACTCTACAGTTTTATACGTAAACATTTTAACAGGATGTTTCATATTTCTAATGTACCTATTAATTTAAAATAAAAAAATATTATGGCGATACAAAAAAAACCGGCCAAGTGCGTGTCGGGCCACGCCAGGGTAGGGTTCCGTAGTTGCCCATCAAAATACTTATGCGAACTAACTAAACTGATAAGCTGAATTTAATTTTAAAAAGAAGAATTTTCAAAATCGGTCCAGGAGTCTTTGAGAAATCGGGGAAAATACATAAGAAAAAGATAACGACGAATTTAGAACCTCCTCCTTTTTTTGAATTTAGGTAGTTAAAAATAGTTGACGATAAAAACCAACCTATCCCCAAAAAACATACCTATAAAAGCTGTAAAAATAAAGTTGACAAACTTACATTTGCAGTTGTCTCCGATACATTTTGTTTAAGAAAATATGAATTCAAGTACATTTAATAAGTTGGTCGACTATTACTCGTAAAGTTGTAAAGCCTACTTAGTCATGATAATTTTCTTTTAAACTTCGTTATATATACTACTATTGTGATTTTTTTCACGCCCCCAACATAACCGTTTAGCTGGTAGAGGGGGGGGGGGGACACTCGAATCGAGCAAAATTTAGCACTTTAAAGCTTAATATTTCACAAACGAATTTTTTAATCAAAAAATTGTTAATGAAAACTATCATTATTTTTTAAAGGCCTATTGAATGATACCCCACACTAAGGGGTACGCGAGAAAAAAAAAATCCTCACTTCACGTGTAAGTACTGGAGGTACCCTAAAAAAAAATATTTTACGAGATTTTATTTTACCACTTTTTCGGCACAACAAATCCGTATATTTACACCAAATTACAGCTCTCTAGTACTGTGCGTCTCTGAGCTAAACTGCGGACGGACGGACGGACGGACATGGCGAAACTATAAGGGTTCCTTGGTGACTACGGAACCCTAAAAATTCGCCAAGAGGTACTTTAGGTCGGATACATTTTGTAAGACGACTAAAAAGTCACGGTGTATTACATAACTAATAAAATAAAAAAAAACCTACCTTCAAAGTCCTGTTCCGTGTAGTCATGATGAGTGAGTTTCCTCGCCGCTGGGTCCGTCGGCGCCTCGTCATCATCAGCTCTGGTCTCCATCGTCCACGGCCTGCGAACAAAATGAACATCTTTAATATCGTGAACTTATATAATTAGAGTGGTAGGTATTTCTGTATGTTAAGAAGGTCTAGTAGGAAATACTGTATGCGTTTTTCCCTAAACATTGAGCGCTTTCACATTAGACGATAAAGACGATAAAGGACACGGAACTAGCAGATTTTCCCTAGAAATGCATGAAACTACCCATTCCACTGATATCGTGTCACACTACTGCGCTGCTAATCATGGGTTCGACCCCGCATAGAAAAATAACCTATAAGTTTTTCAGGATCTGGCTGTTTGTTTACATGAATTTGAATGTTTGTAAACGCATTCAAAAATACCGAGAAATAACGAGGACTACGAAAAAAAAATTGTGGCTTTAAAGTTTTTCATTTCGTATTTTTTCAAGTTTTTTAATCATTTCTATCGGTCGGTTTTAAGATGCCTATCGTTTTTGTTTATGTTCGCAAAAAAAAGTTAAGTTTGAAACTAGGCAAGAGAAACGAGGGAGAGTCGTAGATGGTCGTAAATATGAAATCACTCAAGAAAGTTATTATTTCTCTTTCATTTTCATCGTGTCTCGTAAACTTCAAAGCATTTATATGCTAAAAGAGATTTATATACAGTATAGCGTGAACCGCAGATGTCTTTACGGCTTCATATAGACCAGGCCGCAAGAAGACATCCGTATGCAAAATATGAGGACCGAGTTTTGAGTTTTGTAATATATTTTTAGGATTGTCAAGATATATATTTTTGATGTTGCCAGCAATTACCGTGGTCCAAAAAAAAAAAAAATCAGCACTGTTGTCTCAGATCACTAAAACGTTGATATTTGTGGGTTTTGATCTGAATAAATTTCATATGATATGGCATTACATATTGATTATACTTTATTATGACGAGACCTTGATAAAATGATTGGAAAATATAGTAGAAAAACATATGAATACATAATTATCTATATATTTAAAAGAACAGGGTATGGTCGTGAGACTCGCCTACAGCCAAAATCGCTAAACGTAGAAACTTGGATTTTGGACAATAGTTGCAGTCTACGATTTAGGGGGGCTAAAAGACGGGATTTTGTGAAAATCGTCCTCTAAAGGGGTGAAAAGGGGTGAAAACTACTGTATGTAAAATCCTATTCCTTGGGTTTATACATTTGAAAATAGTCATGAATAAGAACACAAGTAAATAAAAAAGATTAGCACTATTAGTTTTTTTAAACTACCCTCCATTAGTGATCTAGTCGATGTTAAAGTTTGTATGGAAAAATCATAACGCGTGATCCGATTACATTGAAAATCAGTATTTCTAGACGAAAACAAAAATGATCAAACACGTGTTTTTGGATTTTTCGAAAATCACCCCCAAAGTTAGTGAAAAGGGGTATTCCAGTTTAAAGGGAAAGATTTTAAAGCGCATAACGTATAATCTGAATTTTGGATGGTAGTTGCAATTTATCATGTAGGTGAGCACCAAGAAAGGATTTCAGCTTTAAGGGGGTGACAATGGGCATTATTAGTTTTTTAAAACTACCCTCCAATGATACTCTAGACGATGTTAAAGTTTGTATGGGAAAATCATAACTTGCTAACCGATGAATTTGAAACCCGGTATATGGAAACTAGATCAAAAATAATCAAACACGTGTTTTTGGGTTTTTCAAAAATCGCCCCCTAAATTGGTGAAAAGGGGTGATTAAGTTTTAAGGGAAGGATTTTACTACGTGTAGTGCGGTAGTGTTTTACAAATTTCTGGACCACTCCAGACACTGGCAACATGCATTTTTAAATAGTCCAAGAACCCATTTGCATACTTCATAAAACAGATTGCGGTCCTCATATTTTGCAAACGAAATTCCTTCTGCGGCCTGGACTAATAACATCAGGATCAGTGTATATGAAGAAACTTTCATAATACTGAGGCAAATAACAAAAATATTGCTACGTTAGCTTTTATACATACACTGGCAATTGCCAGTGCACAGTGGATTCATCATTGTGTAACTTGAAAATTATTCAATGGGTATATAGGGTGACTGGTAATTAGTGTACGATACTTAAACACGTGATTGTGCTCATGATAACAAACAACTTTTATTATGGGAGCAAAGCCGAAATCGTGAAAAAAATATCAGCTGTTCAGTACATTAAACAAACATAAATGTACTGAACAGCTGATTTTTTTTCCGCGTTTTCAGATTTGTTCCCATAGTAAAAGTTGTTTGTTATCATGAGCACAATCACGTGTTTAAGTATCGTACACTAATTACCAGTCACCCTATACACATATAATAGCGGGATAAACGTTAGCCTATGCGTTATTCCAGACTATTACCTGTCTCTTAGCAACAAATATCTGTACAAAAATTCAAGTCATTGTGCAAAGTGCATTAGTCAGAAACTCTGAAATTCAGTATTTTTGTGGAGGTCAAATAGAAGGCGCTTTATTTAATTTACTGTTATTATTTAGCTGCATCCGGTGTGACTGAAAGTCAACCTCAAAATGATAGATTTATCTATACTCGTAAGTTGTGCGTTCGTGTTTTTCTGACAATAATTGAGCTTGTACAGAATCAGTGATTGGCCTGATACGAAAGTACATAATAATTGACGGTACGCAGTGGCTGAGCGATTGTACTGCTGCGCTACGTGTCGCGAGTTCGATTCCCGCACGGAGCAAATATTTGGAGCTTGTATGATCTACAAGTAGTTGCTTCGGGTCTGGGCGTGTGTATGTGAGTTTTTAAGTTTGTAAATGCACCCACGACACAGGAAAAAATCCTAGCGTGGGGGAATTAAAAAAAAAAAAATTGTTCAACTCGTTTTGTTCGAAGATATCCGTCTTGTTTTTGGTTATCATCATGCCGTGTAAGAACAAGTACACATCTTGAAATAAGTATTAATATAAAAGCTCGCTTAGATCTTAAGCGCCTCGTCCACGATAGATTAAAATATCGTAGAGCGAGTCTCATAGGGCAATCTATGACGTGTACACATTAACGTGATACTCTAGCTAGGGTAGTCTCGCTAATGTGTACACGTCGTAGATTGCCCTATGAGACTCGCTCTACGTTATTTTAATCTATCGTGGACGAGGCGCTTTAGAGTGCTAAATAGACCGCAATAATAACATTACCTAATGTCTACCAAAGCCTTATATTTCAGAATATCACAGCAAATAATCATGTGTACTAATTGGTAATCAACGAACTGAGTAAGGGCTTACACAATTATAGTACACAACCACGAATGATCCTGGTCAACTAATCTCCATCCTTGTGCTCCTAGAAATAAAGTTAAAAGTCGTGTGTTCGTCCGTTAGCAAACATATCTATAGGCCTTCACGATATGTCTCTTCAGGGGATTTCAACTGTGACTGATTACTTACATCTATTTATAGCAGTGTAAATATATCATTAGTGCCCGTTTTCACTAACACTAAGGTATCTACATAAAACAGAAGAGACTGTCTCGTTGGTTTTGAGATTGCAAGTGAGACTGCTGAGCTGAAGGTCTCAGGTTGAATTGCCAGATCGGATCGGAAAAAGTGTTAAGCCTACACTACTACTACTACACTATTCGCGAAGTTGGTCGAAGTTGACCGAATACGATCGTGTAGAAGGGCACTTCGCTTCGCTTCGTGCAACTTCGGCTCGCTTCGGGCGACTTCCATTATTTTGTTGCCGGTTGTTGCAACCGAGTCAAAGAGCTCAATAGCTATGTCCACACTGTGCCCTTTTTCATTCATCAAGGGCATGCGTCATAGCGCAGTCAACAGCGCAGGTCGGGCATGCCCTTGACGCATGCGCCATGACAGTTGCAAGCGTAGCGCGCGCTGTGATACATGTCATTCCGCGTCGGATGGATTTCTGTTCCACAAAGCGTTCAACAACAAGATGGCGGACGAAATTACATTGAATTTTATTGAAGATTACCGAAACTTTCCACAGCTCTGGGATCCAAATAACAAACTTTATACAAATAAAGTAAAGAGGAACGATGGTTTACAAGTTTTGGCTACTAAATATAACATGGACATCGATGGTGTTAAAAAAAAAATAAAAAGTTTGCGCTCATATTTTTCCAAAGAACATCAGAAAGTTATGAAGAAAAAGAGTGGCGCTGGATCCGATGAGATGTACGTTTCACCGTGGTTTGCCTATAAACATCTGTTGTTCACTGCTGACTCTGTGACGCCAAGGGAAACTAGAGAAACTAGTACTGAGGAAGAAAAGGTATTTTTAAACGAGTATTTGTTGAAATTAATTTATTATATTCTTCCACAAAATAAATGTTACAAGTATTATGTCCACACTGTGCCCTTTTTCATTCATCAAGGGCATGCGTCATAGCGCAGTCAACAGCGCAGGTCGGGCATGCCCTTGACGCATGCGCCATGACAGTTGCAAGCGTAGCGCGCGCTGTGATACATGTCATTCCGCGTCGGATGGATTTCTGTTCCACAAAGCGTTCAACAACAAGATGGCGGACGAAATTACATTGAATTTTATTGAAGATTACCGAAACTTTCCACAGCTCTGGGATCCAAATAACAAACTTTATACAAATAAAGTAAAGAGGAACGATGGTTTACAAGTTTTGGCTACTAAATATAACATGGACATCGATGGTGTTAAAAAAAAAATAAAAAGTTTGCGCTCATATTTTTCCAAAGAACATCAGAAAGTTATGAAGAAAAAGAGTGGCGCTGGATCCGATGAGATGTACGTTTCACCGTGGTTTGCCTATAAACATCTGTTGTTCACTGCTGACTCTGTGACGCCAAGGGAAACTAAAGAAACTAGTACTGAGGAAGAAAAGGTATTTTTAAACGAGTATTTGTTGAAATTAATTTATTATATTCTTCCACAAAATAAATGTTACAAGTATTTGCTTTGAAATGGTATTGCTCCAATATCTGACATGAAATAATTCATAAATTCCTCTCGTATTTGATTCGATGTATTTGATGGCCTACGAGGAATTCTTTGAAGTGCCCTGTAACCACTGTCATCTGCAGTTATTGCTCTCCATGATCCGGGAATAATTTCTCCAGTGCGTACATCCTCATTATCAAAACAACCTGGAGGGCAGTAATGACGGGATGAATCTGTTTGCAATCGTAGAAAATTGTGAATGTAAACACAACACAAAACAATATCAATTACAGTACTGTCGACTTTTAATTCAATTGGCTTGCGAAATATTCTAAATACAGATGCAAGCAGCCCAAATGCATTTTCAACCATACGTCTTGCCCTTGATAACCTATAATTATACACTCTTTTTGGAGACCCCACATTTAAATCTGTTGAATACGGTTTCATAGTATAGGTAGATAGAGCAAATGCATCGTCAGCAACTAAGACATAAGGAACTGACATCGTTCTACCACGTAGTGGTTCATTATGGGGTAAATTTAATTCATTTTTTTCAATTTTCTTATAAAACGTAGTGGATTTAAAAACACCACCGTCCGATATACGGCCCTGACAACCAACGTTAACATATGTGAAACAATAGTTTGCATCTACGATTGCGAACAACACTATGCTATGTGTTCCTTTGTAGTTATGAAATTCGCCCACAGTATTTTCTGGTCTTTGGATGACCACATGTTTTCCATCCATGGCACCAATACAATGTGGAAAGTTCCATCGCTTGTCAAATTCATTCGCAATAGATTTCCATTGCTGTTCGTTTGTGGGTAACTGAAAAAAAACTTTTTTTTAAGATTTAATCACAATTGTATAGTTTTCTACTTCATGGGACCGTAGACTTCAGTATACAGTTAAAATATCAGCTTGATCCCTCGACGCATTCCCGAAATACAGGGCGTTGACAGACAGACAAACGGACAACAAAGTGATCTTATAAGGGTTCCGTTTTTGCTTATGGGGGCTAAAATTTTAATTAAGTAACATTTACATTACGTTTCAGGACACGCAAGCTGAAGTTTTCAATAGAGAAAGCTCTGCGACTTCGCAGTCTACGTGTATGTCTGAAGATGAGCATGATTTTACCTTACCATCAATAAGAAAGAAGAGAAATGTTAAAAGTACAAAGATTGACGATAAAGAGGAAGAAGCGTACAAATTTATGAAAAAAGCTACTGAAGAATTAAGTCAAAAAGATGAGTTTACTGTTTATGGACAATTAATAGCTCATAAAATTCGAAATCTTAATCCATTGAATCGACTATTAGCTCAACAGCGCATAAACAATATACTTTTTGATCTGGAAATGCAACAGATGACTGGTGCAGCCGCAACGCAGAATGTTACTGAGATGCGAAATGTGACTGATATACCGAATGTTATTGAGATAATTAATGATACCGAGATGCCAAATGACTCTCCGGCTGACACAGAAGCATTAGATATCAATACTATTTCTGAATTTGTTCTATTTAAAAAATGATTATTGTTGTGCTAAATATATTAAATATAGATATATAAACTCTTTCTTACCTTAATATAATCCTTTAGTACTTTAATTATGGCTTTCAATACATCTGGTAGCATTGCTGATATGAATTGTTTGGACACCTTGAATAAATATGAAAGAGACATTAAATTGTCTCCAGTAGCTAAGAACCTAAGTGTTATAGCTAATTTTATTTCACTAGGTATTGCTTCACGTAATTGGGTTGACTGCTTTGTAATTATTGGCGTAACCAATTTCAAAAGTCTATCGAAATTTTTTTCAGACATGCGTGTAAAATTTTTAAAAAGAATATCTTTATCTTCTCGTAGTTCTCTCATAATCACATTACTTCGATTATTATAATAGCCTCGTATCCAAAACTTCCGCTTGATTCTTTTTTTTCTGGAATTTCTTATGACCAAGTAAGCAGCACATATTCCACTAAGTAAAATGTTGTCGTCGCACATGTTTCCATAAGCTGACAAACTACGATTGAACTAAATGACTTTAATGGCGTTGCGTTCGTTAAAGCATTCAATTATTGAAAGCAACAAACGAAAGTTGAATAGAAAGATGAAGACGAAAATTGAAGATGAAAGTGCATAGTGTGGACATAGCTAAGTTCCTCGCGAAGTTGCACGAGTGTGTAGTCACATACTTCGGGACTTCGATCAAACTTCGACTACCTAGTACTTCATCGAGGCAACTTCGTGAGTAGTGTAGAGCAGGCTTTATCGGGGTCTTCGTTTGAAACTCAGTAGTACTCACTTTTGTGGTAGTAATAGTAATGTCATCAAATAGGTCCTGTTTCAAGCACTCACGCTTTGATAAAGCTAAAGGGACTGTCAGACTCGAACCCACAAAAAAGTCCACCTTTTTGCCTTTACAGTCCAGCACCACGGTATCCAGAGAGCAGTGGTGGCCCAGTGGTATCGGCTTCGACTAACCAGTTGTAGGTCATTGGTTCGAACTCAGCCAGGCGCATTACTTTGTGTAATTTATTTCATCACCACTGCTCTCAAAACGGTGAAGGAAAACATCGTGAGGAAACCGGCATGTTCTAGAACCAAAAATTCGCAGACATGTGACATCTATCAACCCATACTGGGCCCACTACCTCTCACAGAGAGGAGGCCTGTGTCCCAACAGTGGGAACATTTTATAGGCTGATGATGATGACCACGGTATCCTGACAGTACATAGAGTTTGGATTGGTGCCGTGTTCTACAGGCTTGCCCTTTTATAAGGAATTTAAACGTAACCGTCGAAATGTAGGTAATTTTCAGATACACCACAGCTTAACCCTCCGGGAATTAAAAGTAAACTTTTAGCTGCAGTCCGAATGCATGAATTTGTATCTCGTTAATGGCCGTGCCTTCCCCCTGGGGAAATTTGAGCGCACGTGGCTGTAATATGTAGGATAATTTTTATCCCAGTAAAACATAAACACCTTATTCTAATATACACATGTATAAAAACCCGGAAAAACGTCACTACGACATAAAACTCACTTGTTTATACAACAGTATTTGATTTCTTTATGCGTAGAAAAATATTAGCTGCTACGTGCATTTTTGCAAAAGTGCTTTAAGCACGCTGAAAACTTGTTTAAATTTTAACCGCCCGAGTCGAAAATATATGCGACAAAAACATTTCCGTGCCTTTACCACCCGTGTCGTGTAGATGCGACAGAAAAATTCACGATTTTTGTTGTTTTGTTCGATTTTATTGCATCTATTATATATCTTTCTATTTAAGTCGATAGACAGATAGAATATTTTTTGTTGTATACCATGATATTATACAAATCGAAGCTTAAGAAGAGCAGAAAGAGAGGAGCTTTTATTTCACCGGTTCGTAGCCGGGCGCTGGGGCACGGCTATTGATATTTAGACAAACGTTTTTAAAGGTTACTAAATACATCTTCAATTATATTCTGTAAATAGGATATGGAATGACATATATACTTTATATTAATTAATCTAGATACTGGCTAATTAATAGATAGATAGGGTGACCAATGACCATCTGTCATAGCGAGTTTCCTCCGTGCCTTGGACAGCACGTAAAGCCGTTTGTCCCGGCTGTCATTTATATATCTTTGACAGTCGTTACTATAGTCAGAAGCTCTAAAGTTTGACAACCAGTCTTACCATAGGGTATCGTATTACCCAGTTAGTGGGTTGCGGAGGTCCGACAAAAATCTTATTCCTTGGGTTTATAAACTTGAAACTTACCACGAATAAAAACATTAGTATAAATAAATAAGATTAGCACCACAATTTTTTTAAAACTACCCTCCATTGGTAATAAAAAAAAAAAAATAAAAAAAAAAATAAGTTTATTTGCACCTTACAAGTTCACAATACCTTACAAAGTTATTATATTATAAGTCTAAAGGTAACGACATTAGTGTTTTTTTTTAGTTTCAGCTAATACCTAAGCTAAGATAATTAAATATCTTGTGGTTATAGGTATCAGCGCCCACCTTCATTCTAGTATAACAGTGCCGCTAAGCTTATTTAAGGGTTAATCCTGCTTAATAGTTTTATTTTCTTACTTTATACAATATTACATATAATTAGTTTCAGTAAGTAGTAGCGGTACAAATTTTAAATATTGATCTTCTTAATTACAAAAAATAAAAATTTGGATTTACATTTCGCAAGGTACGTGTCCCTAATTAGATACATTTACATTATTAAAGATACATTGAAATAAAGAGCAAAAACGGAATGCTATGAGTTTGCATGAGTGTGTTGGAGTGTAGACATATATTTGAAAGCTGTGTGGGTGAGTGCGCGTGTGTGTGTGTGTTTGTGAGTGTGTGTGTGTGTGTGTGTGTGTGTGTGTGTGTGTGAGTGTATGTGTGTGTGTGTGTGTGGGGGGGGGCGAGTGACATACAAGTAACAAAACTTTTTTTTTTTTTTAATAACCTTATTTACCCTTGCTTTGTATTTCTTTTCTTTCAATTTATACGAGAATACTAAAAAGTTTTTCAGTTTCGTCATACGTTAGAGGTAATAGCCATTTGATAATAATCCGTTTGCATTCCTGTTTAGACAACGAACTGATTTGTAGGCGTTTATTTGCTATGTTGTATATTCTCGGGCCTAGGAACATGTTAAATTTCTGAGCAAAAGATGTTCTACAGGGAACAGACTTAACAAGATCGAAACGTCGTCTACTAGTAGTTTGCTTTTCAGTAAGGGTATTTGGTCTGATAGTAGAATGTTGTCTTAAAATAAGGGCCAATACAAATAGTTTGCGCACCGTTAGTACCTCAAAATGCCTATAAAGTTCAAAGGTGGGATAGAACCTGGGCTTAAACCAGCTCACCTTTAATAACGCTCTTTGAGCTCTTTCAGCAGTCAATATATGAGTTTTTCCCGCATCTCTCCTAATCTAGACGATGTTAAAGTTTGTATGGGAAAATCATAACGCGTGAGCCAATGAATTTGAAAATCAGTATTTATATACTAGACTAGCTTTAACCCGCGGCTTTGCTCGCGTTAAGTTTGGAGATAAATGAATCTCCATACTAAATCTATATCCTACTAATATTATAAAGGCGAAAGTTTATGAGTGTGAATGGATGGATGTTTTTTACTCTTTCACCCAAAAACTACTGAACAGAATACGATGATATTAGGTATTTAGGTAGCTGAAGATCCAGAATAACACATAGGGTAGGTAGATGTAGGGTAGGGGTAGGGAGGTAGGTGTAGGGCAGGCTCAGCGGGTACACTACGATAATACGAAAAACTTTATTCCGAAATTCATAAATACGATAAGAAGATTTCAAAATACCGATATTCATAATTCCGAATGGTTCAAAATTCCTAATATATTAACTCCGATGGATCAAAATTCCTAATTTAATAATTCCGAAATTTCGAAATTCCTAACATTTATAATTACTATTTTCAAAATACCGAATTTCAATAGACCGAATATTAAAAATTCGGACTTAATATATTTTCCGAAACATCAAAACACGAATACCGAATATTAAAATTCCGATTATTGGAATTCCGATTCGGGACCGTCGGGTCGAAAAGTCCGAGTCGGGGTGCCCCAAGACACATTTTCAACGGAGCCCCGTTTCGCGGGGCTCCTATTTCTGTGAGCAAGGTTTAAAGTAACCTAAGACGAAGGGGATGGCGGGGTCTTACCTGTCCGAGTCGGGGTGCCCCAAGTCCCGAGCTCGCTTCGGTCGCTCTTGCATCCTTGGTCAATTTGTTGACTACGCTGGCTCTTAGATCCTAAGTTCTTCTAATAACAATAAAAATCCTGAAGGCAAACAGTAAAAGTTAAGAGGATACGCCTCGCCATTCCGTGCCTACACAGGCTTAAATAACACTCTGGGAGTACGGTAGACAAAATTACGTGGAACGGGGTTTTGCACCAATTCGTTTCTGTCACTGACTTTCTGGAATGAGAAACTCGGAATATTGAAAATCGGAATTTCGTTTTTCGGAATGAGAATTCATCGAGCATTACATTTTTCGAATATGTGAAAATCGGAAAAAGAAGAAATCGGACATACGACTTTCGATCAAATAAATTTCGAGATTCTTAATAACAGATATTGTAATTTTTAGGTATTATGATATTCGGAGTTTTGAAAATCGGAATATCAAAATTCGGAATAAAATATTTCGGAGTATTTGGGTGTTCCCCAGGCTCAGCAAGTGAGGTATAAAAATGTATAGCTACGGATAGTCACGCTTTAACTTGCAAAAGGCTGAACTGATTGGCTGATTTTAATCTTAAAAACTCGTGTATGTTCAGGGAAGGTTAAGGTAAGTGTGGTGTAGGTATAAAGTAGGTGTAGTGTAGTAACAGGGGGGGGGGGGAAGGTAAAATCAGTTAATTTTAGTATTTTTTAGAGCTATATCTGTGAAAATTGGCATTTAGCTATTTGACTACAAATGAAGGCTAACGTGTTTTAATTTTTTTGGAAATTCGCCCTTTAAGGGGTAAAAAAAGGGGGGAAAGTTTGTATGAATTCCGTACATTTTAGTATTTGGTTGGTTATTCGGTTGCAAATTCAACACGATTTGTTATAGGAAGAGGGTAAAAGGAGGGCGTGCGGGTGGGGGTAAAAGTGGGGGGGGGGGGGGCGGAGCAAGATTAGTTAATTTTAGTATTTGGTTGGCTATTAGGTTGCAAATTAATCACTATTTGTTAAAGGGTGGTAACGTGGGCCGTGGGGGTGGAAAGGGATGGAAGTTAAGGAGTCGGTTAAAATAGTTTTAAAATTTTAGATTTATTTAGGTGGGGTAATTTCTAGGTTTTTAAAATTGTATTTGCTGCCATATTGTTATATCATCAATCGGCGAAGACGGGAGCCGTACGGTCGGCGGCGGGGCGGGGGGAATAGGTAGACATCGGAAAACTTTCTGGATTGCATCCGTAGATTAGTTCTTCGAAGGTGCTGCACGGAGGTGTACTACTTAAAGAATATTCGATCGAGTTGCCTCAGAACAGAAGTTGACTTAAATTGCAGAAAATCGTAAGTATTTCTACAATCATAAAGGCGCAGGTGAGGCTTCGCTCGCTACCTGGCCTCTTCCTTTATAACTTGACTTTAAATAAAATTATTATAATACTTACTTCATTCATCGTTATTTCTTTTGCAGGCTGATAATACTTTTCTCATTCATAAAAAAGGCAAAAATTGTCCTTATTGTGGCAAGTACGTCATGAGAGTGAACTGTAAGATAACTGAAGATTATAATTTATTGCAATTAGAAACTACTTATTGACAATAGTACTATTAACTTTTTTTAATGTTTTAAGCTACTTGCGCGTTCTGCAAAGCATATTGGGCCTGGAGAGGGGAAAGGTGCCAGAATTGCGACGCGGCGATTGACTCCGGGTGGAGTTTTTGTGAAGTCTGCGGGGTGGAGACAGCACGGTCCCGGCGGCTGAAACGGGCTAAGATGCTGTCCCACCTCGCCAAAATGAAAAAAGCCCACTCAGAGCTACCGTCGCCGTCGCCGTGTCCAAAATCGCCGGACCTCTTCAGGGGCGAGCTTAATTTAGAGGAGTTAGATTACTTTGAATCAACACTTAGCAGCATTAATCAGTCGTCGGAAAGAACTTCAGCAACAGATACCACGACTGTCAGTGTCAACACTATTGATGTTGATGCTGACAGTAGTGGGTGAGCTGGGTTCTTTCGGACTGTTGTCAATACTGTTGACTGTCGATTCAATCGAATCAAACTTATACAGGAGAGAATTGAGAATCTCCCATTTTTTAGAAGTCGGTTATAAATAATGACTACACATTACACTACCCCCTATTTGCACTTGATAATGATCTTATTATCCTGTAAAAATATTCGTCCGAAACATTTAAAGTGTGTGTTCTACTTATGAAACTGAACAACTTTCCATAAGGAACATAGTTAGAAGTACGGTTTTTTTATCTCCCATACATAAAATTATGCATCAGCTGATATTTCCTTTTGATATGGGAAATCAATCATTTTTTGTCGTATTTCGTCTTTCGTTCCTTTGGGAAAGTTGTTCAGTTTCATGAGAAGAACAAACCCTTCATCATCATCATCATCATATCAGCCGTAAGACGTCCACTGCTGCACATAGGCCTCCCCTTTGGACTTCCAGTAGGACCGGTTGTAAGCGGCCTGCATCCAGCGTGATCCTGTGGACTTCATAAGATCGTCTGCCCACCTAGTGGGTGGACGTCCTACGCTGCGCTTGCCGGTGCGTGGTCTCCATTCGAGAAACAAACCCTTAAAATATAATAATACATATAAATAAATACCTACATACTTTAATAGTTTTTTATGATCATATTTGTAACCTTTGTAGAGCATGTTGGCAATAAGTTTTGTTAACTTTTGTTTTGAATATATGTAATTAAGTAAATAGATTTTATTTGGTATTGTTTCTTTGATTAATACAATAATAATGGAGAGTATTTATATATTGAAAGTTCATTGTACACAGGACATACATATATACAAAAACAGTAGATAAAATGTCATAAGTTCATAACAAAGAATACAATTTACTCATTGAAAATTATTTTCTGAACTATCACTTACATTTCACTCTTATGACGTACTTGCCACAATAAGGACAATATTTGCCTTTTTTATGAATGAGAAAAGTATTATCAGCCTGCAAAAGAAATAACGATGAATGAAGTAAGTATTATAATAATCTTATTTAAAGCCAAGTTATAAAGGAAGAGTCCAGGTAGCGAGCGAAGCCTCACCTGCGCCTTTATGATTGTAGAAATACTTAAGATTTTCTGCATTTTATGTCAACTTCTGTTCTGAGGCAACTCGATCGAATATTCTTTAAGTAGTACACCTCCGTGCAGCACCTTCGAAGAAGTAATCTACGGATGCAATCCAGAAAGTTTTCCGATGTCTACCTATTCTCCCCGCCCCGCCGCCGACCGTACGGCTCCCGTCTTCGCCGATTGATGATATAACAATATGGCAGCAAATACTATTTTAAAAACCTAGAAATTACCCCACCTACATAAACTTAAAATTTTAAAACTATTTTACCCCACTCCTTAACTTCCTCCCCTTTCCACCCCCATGGCCCACGTTACCACCCTTTAACAAATAGTGCTTAATTTGCAACCAAATACTAAAATTAACTGATCTTGCTCCCCCCCCCCACTTTTACCCCCCCACCTACACGCCCTCCTTTTACCCCCTTCCTACAACAAATCGTGCTAAATTTGCAACCGAATAACCAACCAAATACTAAAATGTACGGAATTCATACAAACTTTCCCCCCTTTTTTACCCCTTACAGGGCGATTTCCAAAAATCCTAAAACACGTCAGCCTACATTTGTAGTCAAATAGCTAAATGCTAATTTTCATAGATATAGCTCTAAAGAAATACTAAAATTAACTGATTTTACCCCCCCCCCCCCCTGTTACTCTCTTCCACTTAACCTCCCCCCCTTAGCCCTCCCATTACCCACCTTTAACAAATCATGCTTAGTGTGCAACCGAATAGCGAACCAAATAATAAAATTAACTGATTTCACCCCCCCCCATTTAGCCCCCCCCCACTTTACCCACCCCCCACGCCCTCCCCTTACCCCCATTAACAAATCGTGCCTAATTTTCAACCGAATAACCAAGCAGATACTAAAATGTACGGAATTTTTTACAACCTTTCACCCCCTTTTTTACCCCCTTAAAGGGCGATTTTCCAAAAATCCTGAAACACGTCATCCTTTATTTGTTACCAAATAGCTATATTCCAATTTTCATCGATATAGCTTCAGAAATGACCGAGTTTCATACAAACTTCCCCCCCCTTTTTTACCCCCTTAAAGGCCGAATTTCCAAAAATCCTTTCTTAGTGCTCCCCTACGCTTTATAAGGAACCTATGTTCCAAATTTGGAGTCTCTAGGCCAAGCGGTCTGGGCTGTGGCTTGATTAGTAATCATTCAGTTTGCCTTTTATATATATAGATAAGAATTAATTAAACACGTGTTTTTGGATTTTTCGAAGATCACCCCCCAAGTTGGTGAAAAGGGGTATTCAAGTTTTAAAGGTAGGATATTAAACCACTAAACGTAGAACTCTGATTTATGGTAGTTGTAATTTATTATGTAGGTGAGCATTAAGAAAGGATTTTGCAAAATCTACCTCTAAGGGGGTGAAAAGGGGTGAAAACCTACGAATGTAAAATCTTATTCAATGGGTTTATAAACTTGAAACTCGGTACGAATATGAGTATAAGTAAATAAAAAAGATAGTCATTATTCGTTTTTTATAACTACCCTCAATTTTTGGGTTTTTCGAAAATCACCCCCTAAATGAAAAGGGTTGATTAAGTTTTAAGGGAAGGATTTACTGCTTGCTTTGAAAAATTCTAAACTGGGCATAATTTATCTCTCAATCTAATAAAGGATACGTATTTATTATATTTAAAAATCAACCCCTAGCGTATTTTTGTTTGTATTGAATAGGCCCTGAAACTACTAGAGATTTTCCAAAAGTATCCGATAAGGAGGGTAAGCGGGAATTAAAGTCACTGAGTTCGAAGTTAGAAACACGCGCAGACGAAGTCGCGGGCAAAGTGCTGGTATCTCAATACAGAAAGACAATCCTGGCTTACAACAAGGGATTGAACCAAACCATTTTATAGAGAAGTAATATTTTTAGTGTTAACCCTATACTTGGCAGAGAATTTTACCTTAAGAAAAATTAACTTTTACTAGTTCCTTATGTTAATTGGATCATGAGGATGTCAGGAAAAATAAAACAAAAAATCTCTGAATTTCAGTTTTCAGGATATATTATGTGTCTTCAAGTGCACACTGCCAAGCTCACAAGAAAAAACATACAAAGAAAACTGTGTCTTTACATGCACACTGCCATGTAATCACTAATCTAAAAAAGAAACAATAACATAAAAATAACATTATTCTCGAAAAATATCAAAACAATTTGAAATTCATTAGGATCTTGGTTCGTTATAGTTATGATATGGACATAGTAAAACATTTTTTCTATTACTATTTATTACAGTATTCAGTCCTAATGCTCTGAGATCAACGTTTTCTTAAATGTCTATCTAAGTATGTAACAATATGAAAAACTTAAATACGTTTGCGTTTGGAAAGTTGTATTTTATATCGCAAAAGTTCCAGAAACCAGCAGCAGTCATTTGAGACCCTCCCTTCACTACTTTAGATGAACAAAGTCAAGTGAAACCTACATCTTGAGGTGGAATGGGCCTCCAGCTAAAAAGCCTCCCTCAATGCCCAGAAGTACCTATAAGTGATTCTTGAATTCGGTGGACACCATGATGCTTGATATTTCTTATCTTCCTCCCACCGAGGGAGCAGAAAAAGTAGCGCAGAAACTCATTTTAGGCTAGACTAGTTAGTAGTTAGCTAAACACGAATGAACAACTTGTGGAGTGAGGACCCATTTCTTGGGTCCGGGGACCCGTCTTCGGAGACATCATGTCATGATGTGTGTCTCATCAAGATGAGACACACATCTGGAATGCATTTTCCATAGATTCGCAAGATTCTACATCAGACTTAGCTCCACATTTAGGCACCAACGCTAGAAATTTCAACTTCTAGTCATCTGAAATAAAAGTATTGCAAGCTAAAGCAAAGGAATATGGTGGAAAGTGTGATACGAATTTATTGTTGTCATGCATTATGAAAAAAACTCTGTCTGAAGAAAGGCTCGAGTATGTAGTAGCACAGCATTTATAAACACAACATTCACAAGTAGTAACCATCTATGACGTTGGCAGTGTGCATTTAAATATACACAACAAATAAATTGTCATTCACACTGCACCAGGCAGTGTGTATTTAAATGCACACCTTACAAAAATCGTGAATTACGCTATATGCAAAAAAGATATCAAAGAAATAATATAAACAGACTATTGCGTAAAGCTTGCATAAAGTAAAATTATATCAAATTCATACATTTAATTTTATATAAGTGAGATAAAATACGATACTTACAGAGCAATGCACAGGCTCTGACGGACGGTTCGCCATTTTGTTCACCACTGACAAAGTGTGAGCCAGACAATTATAGATTTCTTTTTCTCACGTAAACAGACGTATAGGAAATCACTTGGAGTTATAATTAAAACGATTCGATGTAATGTTTTGTTTAAAAAAAAATCTGAATTCAATGTGCATTTAAGTGCACCATGTCAAGTATAGGGTTAAAAAAAATCTTGAGATATTTGAAAAACTTTATACGAAGCTCTAAAATTATTAAGCCAAATCATCTCAGTAGGACGTTTGCTTTTGACCACTATCTCGCTTGGTAAGCGAAGCCGTGCAACGTTACAAGCCTAATTTATGTTGCATTCTGCGATGTTACATAACACCAACGCAATTTATGAATACACGTTCAAATTTGCTTCATATTACGGAAAATTCCATCCCTGTAATAGAGCATCATACAATTCTAGAATCCCGACACGTGTTTGAATCATGATTAGCATGACTGAACACGAGGTAAGGGTACTCTTTGCATGAAGCCAGTAGTTTCACTTCAGCAATTGTCAAACAAACAGGCGTGGCGAAAGCGAAGCGAAGCGTTTTTGATTGTAATGTAACTGGCTCAGATCAAAGAAATAGGCAGATGCAGAACACGCGAGTGGGTCACCAAAGTTAATATAAAATCAAAATCGAACACAAAGTCGCGACAGTACCAAGCTACGCGTCGTACCTAGCTGGGCGTCGTTGTTGTTTTTTGCCAAAATATACCTCGTGTCTTTAAACATCGTAAAAGTGGTTCTCAAAAACAAAGAAAACATTATGGAATGTAATTCTATTTGATTTTGAAACTGACAGGCGTGGCGAACACGAAGCGAAGCGTTTTTGTTTGTAATGTATCGAATTGTTTGAAGCCGAAGCAATCCGATAGTCTATGTGACTACATAGACTATCGGATAGCTTTCGCTTTTCAATGTGACTGGCTTCAAATAATTCCATACATTACAAATAAAGCTTCGGATCGCATGCGCTGTGCCTGTCTGTTTGACAATAGCTTTAAAGAGTAGACCCGCTAATACGTAAGAACTCCCTCGCACGACCTCTACTATTATTAAACCTTTCTTTTTCATATCGTCCTAGTACCTAAATAAACACTAGAACACTATTTTGGGAACTCTCACACCATTGAGTGTCGTCTCAAGATCTTATTAAAGAGAGATTGTCTACTAACTGCTTGTTTTAGAACAGTTCAACGAGGAGTATGGAAAACTAGCTAGTCCGCGACGTGTCCGCGATGTTGTACTAAACGATTCAAAAGTATACTAAAAGTATCCTTCGCATCGATGTGTAAGTGTCCTTTCAGTATTTTTTTTTGCGTGGTATATTCATCAAACGAGTCCTTCCACCTCGGGCAGGGCGGGAGGGACTGTAGTGTTCGATAATGTCCCACAGGATCGTACTAAGTGGTTCAAAAGTATACTAAAAGACTAAGTATCCTTCGCATCGATGTGTAAGTGTCCTTTCAGCACTTTTTTTTCAGCTTGGTAAAATCATCAAATGAGCACTGACTGAAATCCACGGTGTCCTTCAATAGCCCTTTATAATGTAATGAGATAAGTCCCGCGACCCCGACAAGCTTTGGCCCTTTAGAGAGGGGCCCCGTCATTATGCTGACGCTCTTTGTGAGTTGTTCATAAAACACAGTGAAATAGGCAACATTTTTTTTTACCCTCGCTCGACTCAATTCCTTCTTAAAATGATTTCACAACGTATGTTTCGGATGGAGAAATCTGGACAGCAGAAGTGAGCGACGTAGATAAAATAAAAATAAAAATAACGAGAAAACATTTTTAGAGGTTGTGAGAAAACATTCACTTTCAATTTCAATAACAAACCTCAACAAATGGCTTAACAAAATCCGTCTTATTTTCTTTTACTCTGTACAATAATGTTTTTTTCACTGTTAAGCTTAGTCGCTTATTTTCACGTTTATTTCACTTAGCGCGCAAAATTGTGTTTTCTTATGTCGGTGACGGCTTTTGGAGCGACGTTAAACGACAGCTTTGCGCCAAATCACAGCTAGCTTCAGCGATAAAGCGCTGCATAATGAGGGAACCGTTTTTTGTTGTACAAATTAGGGTCATTGTACTTAGCATTTGTTTGTTTTAGCTAGTCAAGTTATGAAATGAGTCCTCTCAGCCCAGGTGGAGCGAAAGGGGCTGTCAGACTTTTGATTAAATACCCAACCTGGCCATTACGTTTCAGGACCCCGATGTCCTTTTAAGACGGTGCCGTCATACTGGCAGTCGTTTGGCCAAAAGGTTTCAGTTTGCCAACAGCTACTTGAGTCGCGCTTTCATATTAGTATATTGTATTATGTTTAAACCTTTTTCTTGAATCCATTTAAAAACCGCATCTAATTCCGTTGGGTAGTTTAGTAAAGATCTAAGGATATATCGGAACAGACAGACAGCGGTAAGCCATTTTGTTTTATGTAGGTATACTATGTTGTGATTGGACGGCGACCTACCCATTACTTAAAGCCCGCAAGCCGAAATCCGGCCAACATCTAAGAGCGGACACCCGCTCTTGGGCGTTTTGAAAAGCGTGCTTTGCTAACACGCGATTTGAGAACCCCGAATTCTATTGAAGTGTACACATGCAAGCGCGCGTTGCTGGTCAAGAGCGTGTCAATCGCGCGGGGGCAACACGCGCTCAACGCAACGCTGCCGCCGAGCGCCCAGTGTGTACTAGCTCTTACAGACAAAAATACATCGATAGCAAATCGCGTAGTGAAGACAACACTATCCATCCTTCTTACTCATATTATCCCAATTTATAGAGATTCCATGTCTTTATTTTTGTGAATATTACCGAGCCTTAAAACTTTCATCATTTTAATGAACAACAAACAAAAACTACAGGGTGAAATTTGATGTTTGTTTACTTTCCGTTCCGCGCACGGTGCACTGCGCTTAAGGGCCTTCGCGCCTTTTAAGCCGTAAAAACGTTACATTCTAAAGCACATTCCTGATTAACGGCTGGGTGTAAAGATTGAAAAAAAATATATGTTGAATGTATATTCATGTACAACAATGTGAGTAAATTTTATTTTCTTATGACAAATAGTTGAACTGTAAAAAAATATTTAACAACACGCTATTTTGTTCAAATAAATGCTCACTCCTTCTAAACGGCTTCGTTTATTTAAAATATTTTTGAATAGATCAATCGGTGTTAAAATTTACTACAATGTGAGTAACGCTCATGTAAATCAGTCAATATTTTACAAAGAATATGTTGAAAATTGAGATTTCCACATATAAAAACCGGGCGAAGGCGGGTTTTTGCAGCTGTTTCTGCCTAGCTGCATAGTGTATGATATCATTTTGAGGTGTCGCGGTACGCTCGGGACATATTAATATGTGCGGTGCAGATATGAAAATGTGCGTTTAGCTCCGCCTGGATGCTCAAGGTCATTGAGGGTACTATGCGCCTTAACAAATTTTGATATTCGATTTTTGGGGTTAATGATTAATTTTTTAGTATTTTTACGTGTTTATTTGCAATAATAAGACTTTGCAATGTGACATACTACATTTTTAAAGGTAGGTATCCATAATTACATTAGTAATTTATATTTGATTTGCGATTTATTAGCCGTAATGCAATCAGCATCGTGAGTATTATAGCCTTAGATTAAAATATTGCCCATGATTTCGATTTCACCCTGTATAATTAATGAGTACCTATGTAATTAAAAATACTCCCTTCCAATCAACTTTAAAGCTTGCCATCAAAAGGTATCACTGGACATATAGATATGTTATCAAACATACCCTCCATCCAATTTGTATGTAATCGCGGTTCTCACGCGAGCGGTACTGTACACCGTATAACAGGGATGGTGAACCATTTGAATATTATGTGGATTTATTTTACGTTCAAATATTTTATTTGGCTAATTGTAGCCATACACCATCCTGCCTATCGTATGACGCTTGCAATTGTTTCAAATTGGCAGTTCGTCCATATACACCATACACCATACTGCCTATCGTACGATCGATTTGACACAACTTCAAATCTGCAGCAGCGATGCCAACTTAGCAATTTTATAGCTAGATCTAGCTATTATTCGGTGACCGATAGCTACAAATTTATAAAATTGGAGCTGTCGTCACCGAATAATAGCCAAATGCATCACTGCTGCCGATTTGACGTCGCTCGTGTCAAATCGATTTGATGACCTATCAAATTGGCATGTCATGCCATTAAATACAACAAAACGATAACAAAAAAATCGATCGTCGATAGGCAGGATGGTGTATGGCTACTATAATGTTTATGTTATGCAGCATTGTTAAAAAAGTAGGTGTTAAAACTTAAATGACCAACAAATCCTTCAGTAATAACGATATCTAAACCTTTTGTTTAATTACGTTATGCAAAGACAAGATGGATATCTCATTTACTTATTTAAGTTTGTTAATAGTAAAAACGCCAGCAGGTCAACTTACCCCAATCTGTCAAATTTTACCAATCGAACATTAACCTTCCGCTATTGTGATAAGGTTGAAAATCTATTAAATTTTGTTAGATTGAGGTATCTAGCTTGTTCGCTGGCGTCTGTACAATCAAATTATAATCAATTTCGTTAGCCGTACGATTTTTCGAGTTCTTTATCGAATGGTGTCTTGCTGCCAATTCTTATTTCTTACCAAAGGTGTGCCAACCCTGCATTACAGCTACGCTATAGCAAGGTGTTTAACAAACAGCCAATCTACTGATGGCTGATTGTATTTACATAATGAAACGGTGCTTGTTTGTATCGATTTTAAACAGATTTTGAAGCAATTATCTCATAGTATCAATATTGAGATTTTAAGTTGTTAAAATAGGGATAATGGAGTCATTAATTAAAAATCGTAATTATAAAAGCGTATTTTTAGTTTGAAAAAAATATCTCTGAACCGAAGTCCTAGCATGACTTCCACGTTTTTGTAACGTAAACAGGAGGTCTACTTTCTATGTTCGTTAAAGAAGATACGGGGAGGGATTTACGAACTTAACTAAAGTCAAAATAAAATTTTCGACCGATTAGAGTCCGTACCACGACTGAATTCTTGTTGATACAGCGCTAGTGACTATGTTTTTACATCAAATTGGATTAAAAAATGTAGCACCACGAATTTTCCACAGTGGTGACGTGAAGTTTAAAGAACTAAGTGTGAAATTGTAAAATCATTCATTCTTAATTCTGGCACTGGGCATCGGAATTATGACCCACCATAAGCTTATTTTCTTACAGACATTCAAACACAATTAGGTCTACATTCGCGTAAATATATCCATGGTAACGACTTTGTTCTTTGCGATTTTTTGTCAAAATGGGTCATGATTCAACGGGTTATGGGACATCTCGCCCACGAAAAAACTGGCCCACAGGCCAGATGTCCCCTTTTTAAAATGTGCATGGGTATATTCGCCCAGACCAATTTTGTAGAACGGGCCAGATGTCTTCTATTAAATAGTAAAGGGATATTTCGGGAAAATCGAATATTTTTAATTAAATATCTGTTCAATAATAATATAATCAGCAAAAGTACTAGGCAAGCATAAGTTCAAAGTGATATGTAATTCGATTTTGCTGAAATATCCCTTTACTATTTAATAGAAGACATCTGACCCGTTCTATTGGTCCGGGCGAATATACCCACGCACATTTTAAAAAGGAGACATCTGGCCAGTGTACCAGTTTTTTCGTGGGCGAGATGTCCCATAACCCGATTCAACTTTGTCGATTATACTTCAGAAATTGTTAAACCCACGTTAGTATAATTTAAAGTGACCTGCACCCAGTCTTAAAAGCTTTTTAGTTCGATCGAAGAAGATTTAATTCTAAACTCTACTTCCATCACATTGTTACTTGCACGGTTTTGAACTCACAATCTCATTTATTGAGAGGCGAGGATGTGAATCTTTACGCCATCACGAGGTTTCACAAAACAAACATTAAGCAATTATATGCTAAATATGTGGTTGACCGAGCTTCACTCGGTTTTTAAAATGTCTATATCTTGGGGACCTTGATAATTCGATTACTTCAGCCGAAAAACCCCTAATCTGTAACTTTCATGAAAATCCTTAGAGCCGTTTCCGAGATCCTGATTACATATATAAATAAATAAATATACAAGAATCGCTCGAGATAGATTAGATATACCATATCCAGACAGATGATGATAAATAATTAATTTGAAATAGTAACTCTATTGTCTAGGCAATGATGATTGATAAATTATTCGTGATAAATTAAGCACACATTTACATATTCTTTAGATATACAGGGTGTTTGGTCCATCGTGTGCCAAATTGAAATGGTCGATAGAAGGGGTCATCTGCTATCCTTTCAGACCTCTTAACACCCCTCATGCCCTGTGGATTTTTTTTTAATTGACTTTTTATTGTTTTACTAAAAAATGCCCAAATTTTACATTCAAATGCAATTTTCTTTTTAAATATAGGTCGTAGACTCTGGATTTTAATTTTATTTAGATGTGTATTGTTTAAGAGTACTTTTAAATACAAAATTAGTGACATTAGTCACCTAGTTTTGTTTTAATTCACTCGCAAAGGTAAAACATAAATTAAAGCTGTACATGTTACAGCTGTTTATATGGCTCTAGAAAAAAAACCAGAAGCGACCGGGATCTTCCAACTCCCTCATTAATTCTCCAGTCTATCTCCTTGCTAATGATGTGCCACATGCCATAAAAATCTTTTAACAACTTTGTAAATTCGCTAGAATTGTGAATCGAGTGCCCTAAGGCTGATATGCAAAATTATGATTTTAAGACATTTTTTTGCTTAAATGATACCTGACAAACCTATAAATCTTATCTAAAAAAAAAACTGTCTCGTATCTCTATGTTTTAGTGGGATTTACGTGTAAAAAAAAAGCATTTTTAACATTTATTTCATAATTAGTACAAAATCGTGCTCAAATTAGTGACCGATGATGTGCCCGTATCTAATGAACGTTTGCCCATGGTATTTCAAAATGCTGTTCTGCGCGTTGAGGAAATATCTTAACAATGTGTTCCACAATGCGTGGATTGGACGCGATGGCCCTATTCCATGGCCGCCACGTTCCCCAGGTCTAACTTCGTTATACTTTATGTCTAGGGACGTTCCAAAGGGCTGGTATAGGTACGCAAAGGACGTTCCAACTAGGGAGGTACTAGTCCAACGCATGGAAGCGACATTCAATACCACTAAGGGTCCGTTCACACAGACCGGCTCGGAGAGCATCGGCGCGCATTTTTCTTTTCACACAGACCGGATCGTATGCGCTTGGAGTTGGTCGGAGCGGAGCCGCCAACTATTTCACATAGACCGGCTGGAAGCGACCAGAAAGCGGATGCGCTCGCAGCCGATCGGATGCGCTCGGAGCCATTTGGATGCGCTCGGAGCCGGATGGAAACACTATTTATGCTATCAAAATGGCGGTCGGCGTGGACAAGCGCGGACGCAGTCGGAACCGCTCGGATGCAGGATCTTATTATTTCAAGTTCAAGCATTCTTAATGACAAAAGCAGTGCACATGAATAAATAAACCTTACTACAAATAATTTAAAACTCAGTTTTCAACGTGATAAGAATCTGCTCTCCTCTCCGAGCCGGTCTGTGTGAAGGGACCCTAAGGAGGAAATACGACTTCGTACAACAACTGTCGAAATAGATGTCGGGCCTGCATTCGCAACAGAGGCCAACAATTCGAGCAGGATTTGTAACAATTATGAAATAAACGTTAAACATGCAATATTTTTTTCAAGTAAACCCCACAAAAACATAGAGATATGAGATAAAAGTTACCTTATACGAATGAGATAAGATTTAAAGGTTTGTCAGATATCAAAAAAGCAAAAAAATAATAATTTTGAATATCAGCCTTGGGTGACTCGATTCACAATTCTAGTGTATTCACAAAGTTGTTAAAAGATTTTTATGGCATGTGGCACATCATTAGCAAGGGGATAGACTGGAGAATTAATGAGGGAGTTGGAAGATCCCGGTCGCTTCTGGTTTTTTTTCTGTAGCCATATAAACAGCTGTAACATGTACAGCTTTAATTTATGTTTTACCTTTGCGAGTGAATTAAAACAAAACTAGGTGACTAATGTCACTAATTTTGTATTTAAAAGTACTCTTAAGCAATACACATCTAAATAAAATTAAAATCCAGAGTCTACGACCTATATTTAAAAAGATAATTGCATTTTAATGTAAAATTTGGGGCTTTTTTAGTAAAACAATAAAAAGTCGATTAAAAAAAATCCACAGGGCATGAGGGGTGTTAAGAGGTCTGAAAGGATAGCAGATGACCCCGTCTATCGACCATTTCAATTTGGCACACGATGGACCAAACACCCTGTATACTTATTAGGGTGTTTGTATGCCGCACGGTCACGTTAATTTGTTTTCACAAAGATTGTGTGTTCTTTATTACTTTTAGGACAGAAATAAGGTTCTATTCAGTGAATACATTAGCATTTTATTCCATTTAGAAAGGTTACCCTGAATTATTTTGGGTGTCCACTAAGAAATTACGAGGTCAAAGACACTACGTTTTACTACAGTCATTATTATCAGGTACCTACTAGTGTTGTTTACTGTTTTCGACGGTGACGACAGTGAAGACGTGGCTAAAGACTTATCTAAAGTCCAGGGTCTGTAGCCATGTGAAAGAACGATAAACGCAAAGGCTGAGTGGGTTTTAATAGATTTTCAACTCTTTGCATTTGGATTTAAAGCTGAAGATCGTGAAGATTGCACATCGTTATCGTTCTTTCCAGTCGCTAACGCTTAGAAATGTTTGATAGATTTTCAACCTTAGGCTTTGGGGTTTAAAGTTGTTAATCTATTGGGGAGTACCGAGCGTTATCGATTATCGTTTGCTAATTGAGTAGGGGGCTGGTTTCCTTACGACATTTTCCTTCTACTAAACAAAAATCTTTTGATCTGGGAGAGTGCAGTTTGTTTAGATATTTTTGACAATGTCTGTAAGTTTATTTAGATTTAAGGTAACGATATCGTGTTTACGAAAATATAAGATTCGAACATGACAAATTTTAAATAAAACACCTCACTTATATCACTTATTAATTAGTCTTCAAACAGGTTTATTTTTGCTCTTTCACTTTGTAATTAAATATTTACGCCAAAATAATAATTATAACAATATTCTACAACTATCACAAAACGCCATCTAGTCCCAAGCTACGCAGAGCTTCTGTTATGGGTACTAGACAACTGATAAACATACTTATATATTTCTAAATACATACATATCATAGATAAATCACACCCAGACACAGAACAAATGATCATGCTCATCACACAACCATTTGTCCTGGGTGGGAATCGAACCTTCCGGCATAGCAGTCAGGGTCACTAACCACTACACCAACAGGCCAGTCGAAAAGGTCAAACTGTTAAATTCATGGTTAGTAAATTGTATCTCTTTAAGCCCTTTCTAACCCCTGTAATTTTATTGCACTGTTTCCGTTTCATTTTAATGATTCTCTTTGAAAAAGATCCTCTCTTCATTTCATTTTAAAGTTATGAATCTCACTTTTATTTATTTCTCCTCTTCAGTTCAGATTTTAATTAAAACACAGGATAATAGTAATTAAAATTTCAATTTAAAACGAGGCTTTATTATAATCGAGTGTTAGTATTCAAGTGGGATATGAATGAATGGAATGTAATTGCTTTTCTATTTTAATTCTGAAATCTTTTTTTTTTATGACTAAATTATGAGCTGTTATAAAATAATATTATTTATAAAATAATGTTTATTACAGCTCATAATTAATTAATCTGTGTATTCATTACAAAAAATACACAGATATTCATGCGTACTACTGAGCCCGAGTTAAAATACTCTGTCGGGCGTATTCTAAAGTTATTTAATAATTTTTTTAGTTAAATTATAAAAAAGAAACGATAAGAAAAATAAACAAAAGAAATAAGAAAACTGTATTTTATCCATTTTCTCACAAAAGTTCAAAGAACCACGATAGATTTCCCTTTCTCTTTCCATTCGGGTTCAACAAAAGTACAGAATACACACATGCTTACAAACTTCAATACTCCTATAATGCAATTAAAAGTAATTTAAAATCCCTTGCAAATAAAGCCAGTTACACATCTGTGGCAGTCCTGTGTCGTTAATTAAATCGCCAGTCGCCACCCAGCTCAACATGTAACTAGCTACCTATTTTAATCTGATTATATCCTCTACCATTTTAACTGTATCAACCCGCCTTCTGGGACTTTTACCCTTTTTATTTTAACCTGATTGAGTGTTCGAGCTTTTAAAGTAATTTTAAAAGGATATAAAAAGTGAGTGAACTCTGGGTTTAACATTAAATAGAAACGAAAAGATTTTGTGAATATTTTTTTAAATATTTTTTTCTTATTTTTTAGTTCCTTGACCTTTTAGCCAACGATTTCCAGTAATGCTATAAATACAATAATAATACGAGTATTAAAACTTTTCATTCAAAGTATGTATTCACTCTTTTTTAAGTCGGTTAAACTTTTTTCAAAATAAGAAATATTTTACCCTTTCAGTGAGGAATTACCGAGAAAGTGTGTAAATTATGTTGGTTTTTATATATTGCCTTAACTATACATATCAGAAAATAAATACCAGTACAAACAAGTCGATTGACAGTTTCACTAGAATTGATGCTTTGCTTTCTGTATTTCATTTTTTTTAAAGCTCAAAAAAATCTTCTATTGCAGCGACGGACATTATAATCTTAAAAAAAGTGCGAAGAAAAGGCGAGTCGCTCGTTAACTAAAAGTATGACACTTAAAAACTCCATTTAATGTCAAAAATCCTATAGACAATACTCGGCAGTTAAAAACAAAAGAAAAACGCGACAATACTGAATTTACAGCGTCTGCATTGCACATTGTTTGTCTGTCGACATTGGCATTTCAATATACAGGCTGACTTTTTTACCAACGTCCAAAATTTTTCAAGACATTAGGTATCAATCACTAACCCCATTTATGAAAAAAAATCGATACGTCAAATTGTCATATTAAATCATTTTCTCATCCGCTCTGTGTGGTCACTAAGCTAAACGTTAATAATATACACTTGCGACGCATGAAACGGACAGAGCGCACCCCGCTGTCCCCCCGCCCCGCCCCGCTACACCTGAGCGACACACCACAGCGCGGTGTCCAGATTCATCAACTTTTTATAGATAACATTGAGAGGTGATATCTTGATATTTTTGTATTGAGTGATACAAAAAGAAAAAAAACACGTATTCAAAGATTAATATATCAAAATTTGGATGGTGACTAAAAAATCACTCTGTATTGCCGCGCCTTTGTTCTGAACTTCTCGGGGTGTGAACGAGTGTCGTGCTACCATACTGGAGTTGGTATGTTTGTACTTCATTTCCTGAAGGCGAGAGATAGGCTAGCTGTTAGGTCTTTACGAAAGTTTCCTGGGACTTTAAACTAGCGATAGCTGACAAAGTATTAGAAAAACTTCACTAAGGCATAGAGAATTTGACTGAGAATTGAACTAGGTATTCAATTTAATCCACAATTTCCGGGACATCCTGTATAATAAATTATGTATTCTGTTTCACAGTAACAAGATAATAAACCCGTTATATTATGTAACAAAGTTATTTACATACATATTGCTTTCGTGGCGACAACTCCTAACGGATCGCGTACATTTCTAATCCATCGCTGACCGAACTTTACTCGTATATCATACCAAAAATTTGACAATTCGAACCAAACATTGACGTATTGTCACATGTCAGTGGCAGCTTTGAAAACTTAAAAAAAAACATAAACGGCTTTATTACAAAACGTGGTTTAACTTAGACCAAGCTTTAAATCAAAAATCAATTTTTGAATTTCGAACTTTATTCGAAAACTGACGATTCGAACCAAACATTGACGTATTGTCACTTGTCAGAGCTGGTAGCTTTCAAAACTTAAAAAAAATAAGATAAAGCGTTTGCCAAACAGCCCGCTAAGCGTGGAGCGACGGTAGTGAGGCGTAGGTATGCTTGGCGTGCTTGTACTATGAAAATATAATTATTTATGTTGACATCCTATATCACGCCACGCTAACGCCAACGTCGCGCCGAGCTTGGCGGGGCGTCAGTCACATCATTCGGGAATTACCTCCCGAAAGCGAATGAGTTATGTGAGTATTGCAGAATCAGGGTTAAAATACCCGTAAATCTGGATTTCCTACAACTGTCGAACCTATCGTAAGAGATAGAGCCTATCTTTTATGAAAGGTTCGATTTTGGTCTAAGATGGGCTGGCGACGTCCGATTTTAGATAACCCAAAGACGGACTATTTACTATTTTTTATTGGTATCATAAATCGCGTTTGAACACTCTTGGTAAAACAATCATCACCAGGAAGCCGTCCACTGCTGAACATTGCTCACCCTTAGACCGCCACGCCGAACGGCAATTCGCCACTTGCATCCATCAGTTGCCCGCGACCCTCACGATGTCGTCGGTCCACCTAGTGGGAGGCCAGCCTACGCTGCATCTTCCGGTCCGTGATCGCCACTCGACCGACTCTTCCCCATCGGGTAAAATAATATGAACGTAAAATTAATGACCGCTTACCTTTGATGATCGCTTTGGTTAGACTAGAATGTAGCTTAAGTGGTCGGCTGGCCTTAAAGTCTAACAACTACAAACATTTTATTTTTCAAAAGGAATCCTCTTGTTCCTTAAATGCGCGGTAAGCGCCTAATGTGACTTGCTCTCTAACATACAATTCAGAAACGCCCTATGATGGGTCAAAGAGGTCAAAGCGTTGTTCGCAAATATTATGGTTGAAGGCGTTTGATTGGCTTTTGTTTCGGGCGCTGCTTTGTACTACAAAGGGTATTAGGACTAAGTTAGGGTAATTATTGACAGTGTGATAGTCAATAAATTAGGCGATCCCTTTGATAAATATTTCTATGTTGTACGAGTAGATTAGACATAATCTATATTATTTACAAGTTTTTGAAAGCGGCTCTAACATTGTCGGTTTTCGGGGGCTAAATTCGATCTTGCCCAAGTCTGTGAAAATTCGTTTTCTCCGTATTTTCAAGTAAAAACACGCACACTAACTTTTAAAAACACAAACTTTTTCACACCGATACACAATTATAAAAACATTAATTATTCACTTTTTGTTTTCACGCTATCACTAAGATCCTAGTTTCACGCTTCCATCTCTACGCAGACGACTTACAGATTTATCGCCATTTCAAGCTTGAGGAGTTTTCTGAATCTTTGGCTGCCATCAATAATGATTTAAAGAATATCGCTCAGTGGGCTAAAAGTTTTGGACTTTTAATTAATCCAGCAAAATCTCAAGGAATCATTATTGGTGGTAGGTATTTTATCAACTTATTGAATCACCAGTCTCTCCCACCAGTCATGTACGATTCTGTTCCGATACCCTATTCCAGCAATGTTAAAAACTTAGGTGTATTTCTTGACTGCAATCTTTCCTGGAATGTTCACATTGCGGAAGTGAGCAGGAGGGTGTTTTGCTCTTTTCAGTCCCTCAAACGTCTCCAGAAGTTTCTGCCATTACCAACTAAAATAACTCTTGCTCAGTCTCTTCTTCTACCTTTACTAGACTATGCTGAGTCGGCCATTCTCCAAATAGGTGTTATTTGCCTAATTACCGTGCCGTTTTTGAATTTCACTGATATGAACTTAAACACATTAGAATATGAAACACATTAAAGATAGGAATACAATAGTTATTTTGGCATTCTACTATTACTGATGGTTTTCTAGATATTGAGATTTAAAAAAAAGTTGGGTATGGTAATTAGACAAGTTGAATATTTGATGCTACGGTAATTAGAAAATATTTTGTATCTCCATATTTGTATCCATAATTTCTTCCATTTGCTCAATATTGCTTAATAATGACAAAGTACTAGTAGAAGAAGATGAGAGAGCACTAGTTGGACGCGGAGTTGATGTTATTATGGTAAGTAAGGAAGTGTTGGCATCATCTCCGAAACTCTTAAAAACTACGGGCCAACCTGTGCTCGGCGAGCTTAAGAGGCTGTTCAACTTCGTCAAAGCCAGCGGGATTACCCCGGAGGCGTAGAGCAGGACCGTGGTGACATTTTTTTTCAAGAAAAGAGACAAAAATCTCCTCAAAAACTATATAGACCAATCCCGTTCCTGTGTCACGTCTACAAGCTGTTTTCGAGGGTCGTCACAGATCGGCTTTCCGCTAGATTTGACGTTTTCCAGCCACCGGAGCAGGCTGGGTTTTACAAAGGCTATGTAGCACCTTAGACCACAAACATACAGTGCGGCAGGTTTTACAGAAGACAGGACAGGGGAGTATAACCGGCCGCTGTGTCTATATAGCCTTTGTGGACTACAAAAAAGCCTTCGATTCCATCGAAACCTGGGCTGTTCTGGAATCCTTGAAGCGATGCCAAGTCAATTGGCGGTACATAAAGGTACTAAGGAACCTATATTATAGCATAGCGTCGATGTCGATCCAAGTACAAAACCACCATCCAGCTGCTAAGAGGTGTGAGACAGGGAGTTGTAATATCCCCTAACTAAACTGTTTACCAACGCGCTGGAGGATTTGTTCAAGAAGCTGGACTGGAACGGACTGGGCAAGTCCACGGTGTATACCTAATGCACCTTCGTTTTGCCGACGATATATTTATTTATTATGGCGAAATCGCTGCAAGACCTGCTGATCAGTCTCAATGCTGCCTCGAGACGTGTGGTTTCGGGATGAACCGGGACAAGACCAAGGAATGACCATGTCGTCTCAGAACCAATTTCTGTCGAAGGTATAACACTCGAAGTTGTCCAAGAATACATCTACCTCAGGCAGGTATAGGAGCCTAAACGTGGAACTGTCAGTCAAGCTGGCCCACCGACTTCATGTCACGCAACTATGAAAAGGTCTGTGCTTGGGGTCTCACTAGGGGATAAAATCTGGAATGAGGTACGGCAAAAGACCAAAGTTACATATATTTTCCAAATCTGCAGCAAGTTGCAGTGGCAGTGGGCTGGTCACGTCTGCCTTGATAGGTGGAGTAGGATGGTTCTTGAATGGAGACCGCGTGTAGGTAAGCGTAGTGTGGGACGCCCCCCGGCAAGATGGACCGATGACCTGAAAAATGTGGCTAGCAGTAGCTGGATGAAAAAAGCAGGAGATCGTGCGCTGTGGACTGCTCGTGCGCTGAATGGTGTTAGAGTTTCAAGAGGATCTGATATGCTGTTATCAAGCACCTCTAGATCTATGACTACTTCTTCCTCGATTGTTTCCAAGTTTCCCTTTTCCTTTTGTCTTTTATTACTCTCTACTCTGATTTTTCTGTATAAGTTTTTCATACAACGGTAATTATTAACACATGGTAATTAGTATACGGTAGTTAGAAAACGATAGACTTTCTTCAAAATTTCGAAAACCATCACAGCCTGCAAATACAGGCTTATCATAACATACGTAAGCCATAGTACTGTTTCATTTACATTATCAACTAGGGTCTAACTTAAAAAATTGAGTATTTAAATAAGTATAACGGTAATTAGAAAAGTTTTGAACCAAGGGCTACGGTAATTATATACTCAAGTGTTTTGTTGGCGCTACAGTAACGTTTGAGACGTACGACTGCTAATGGGCTGCAGCACACCCTGAGGACATTCGACGCGTGCGGTACTGATGTGCCAAATACCGTTATTTAGGAATGTGCACCCAAGAACAGATACTGTTACGGTAATTATAACTTTCTATCGGACACGCGGTTATTCAATTATAATTATTTATAGACTGGTTCTATTGAGTCCATATTTTGGTAGGTGATACACGTTGTTTCGTATTGTTTAAAACGTTGAATGGATCAAAGTAAATCTGCAGGTTTGAGAAATTACAAGCAAGTTTTAACATTAAGTTGGAGTGCGGACAGGCCTCGGTAATTAGAAAATAGTGCTTTTTCGAACAGAGATTCAATTAATTTGGGCTTACTAGTTTAAAACAGAACCCAATATTTTGTATACAGCTAGATACGGTCGTAATCTAACATATAAAAAAAAAACCACGCTTGAATAATGATCATATTACGGATTAAGTAAGCGCGGACAAATAAAAACTTGCAACCGGAGAATGGCCGATGTCTCCTTTCTTGACGCAACTGAGGAACTTCTCGACAAGCTCGAACGTCTGCAGAATTTGTGCATCCGCTTCATTTTCGGTCTTCGAAAGTACGACCACGTGTCGGAATTTCGGAGACAGCTGAAGTGGCTCCCTATTCGGCAGCGTCGAGATTCTCATGTCCTTGCTTTCCTGTTTTCCGTGCTTCATAATCCTAATTCTCCTATTTATCTCCGGGAGCGGTTTGAGTTTCTTGTCCCTAGAGGAAAGCCATGTCGCTCATCCTCATCTCTTCTCCTTCGTGTCCCTTCTCATACTTCGAGTCGTTATGATGGATCTTTTACTGTGCGTGCTGTTCGCCTTTGGAATTCTCTTCCTCACTCCTTACGCGATAGCCCGTCGTTGGGAGTTTTCAGGAGAAGAATTAGAGAGCATTTCCTATCAACATGACTTATAGGTATGTAAGTATGTATTATTTTATATATTATATTGTATGTATTATGTTTATACACGTATTTGTTTATTTAAGTATGCATTAAATATTATTGTTAAATGTTTGTACACCGTATATCCTCACTAAAATAATAATCACTCTATCGCTCTAAGGTTTGCTGTTAGAAAACCCAATTCTGGGTTAAGCTCGCCTTTGTACATAACTTACCCTTATGTGAAATGTTATTTTAATTATATGTGTGTGCAATAAAGAATAAGAATAATTACAATCGTGATGAGGTTGACTACTAAAATCAGAACTCTTTTCTTATGCTTATTGTAGCTGGTTAAAAATAAAAACCAATAGATGCAGATACAGCAAAAAAAGTAAGGCAAAAAGAAAATGCCAGCCACTAGTGCTGTCAAACGTCAGATTACCGATTAGGTACGTCGACTCGGGGGATTCGTTTTATCAGATAAAAACAAGACAGGTTCAGTAAAGTCGCTTGCAAAGCCTAAGAATTTTTCGATAAAGTAAATGCTTTTTATACTAGGTTTTAAATATTTTATACTCATTAATGCTTCTGTAAAAAGGTTTTTCTGTCTAAAGATTATTGATTAAGACATTTACATTCAACTGCGACTAACCTTTTTGTTATAAGCCGTGAAAAATGCCTAACGCATACCCGAACCGTCCGGCGCGTCCGGGGGGGCAGCTGGGTTATGTGGGGCTTGCACCCACTTCAAAACACCGCCGTGAGCCTACGTTCGCCTTTATGGATGAGTCGTGAGAACTCCTACGCATGCTACCACTCATGAGGGCCGTGCTATGCGACAACGATAGTCACCCTGATCTGTCGCCTACTGGCACCTCTTAGGGTGGCATGAGATCACCGTGGCGCCTCCTTCGCCGTCTCGTCCTCTTGTGGCAACTGCGGCTAACCTAACCAACTGAGCTATCGCAGTCGATCACAGAGTCGAGCTCTTCACCATAATGATGCATAGTGACAAGCAATTAAAATACAATTAGCAGAAGCGATATTCATCTACCTTTATTGATTAACTAGCTGTTGCCAGCGGTTTCACCCGCTACAACTCGAAAATTATCCCACGGGAATATAAAATCGGGATAAAAACTATCCTATGTGTTAATCCAGGTTATAAACTATCTGTGTACCAAATTTTAGCCAAATCCGTTCAGTGGTTTTTGCGTGAAAGAGTAACAAACATCCATACATCCATACATCCATACTTACAAACTTTCGCCTTTATAATAGTAAGTAGGATTTAAGAATTATTTCCGTTGGATCCCACTTTTCAATCCCATTTTTTAGGTAGTCCCGATGAATCCCATTTTAAATTCCCGTTGAATCCCACTTTTTGACAACATGTGTACATATCAGAAGAAAACTGTTACCGTTATTTTACTGAACTAATTTATGAACTTTACTAAAAAAAAAGATCCGGCCACCATAGGCTTTCCATAGACCGGTCACCAGACACATTCTGAGAATTTGTTTCAGTCTTTATTTAAAAACTGATAGAATGTCACTAACCAGCAAAAGTACTAGGCTAGTATAAGATCAAGGTATGTTTTGCAGTCTGGTGCTACGTGACACGCAGCGCGGGGTAAGGTAACTCTAAATGGCCTGCCAAAGTACTAGGCTAGCATAAGCTCAAGGTGGTAAACCGCAATTTATGATATTAAAATGTTATGAAAAAATATTTAGTTTTAATTCCGCGACAAAAATCCAGGCTTGTTGCAGGATGCAATCCCACCCTATGCAGTCATGCATATGCACATGCAGCAAAGGACCCACCCTCCCGCCCTCATGCATATGCACACATGCAACAAACGGAAAAGCAAGCCATGCAATCAAACCTATACTCGACACGTGTTTCGCCCCTCCACGGGGCATCCTCAGGAGATGTTGACTCGACAAGCGCTCGGCCTCGAATGAGCTAGTTTGACAGCTCTCGCCTCTTTATATAGCGTCGTGATGACGCATCGATAACGCAACGAAACGTTATCGATACAAACGTTATAAAGACGTTTGTATCGATCTACCTGCAATCATACTTAAAAGAGGTGATGTAATTAAGTTTGTTTGTTCATTCAACAGTGTATTATTATTATTATTATGTTTGGAGATTTCTAACTGCTCCAACACACACAACCGGAAATTTTTATTACAAACATGGAGAATTTTATACGTGTTATTGTCGCTCAAGGAATGGCCGGTATCGATTAAATGTTTTGCGAAATGTGATTTGTCTGGATGGCCATTCCTGTAAGCGGCAACATGCTCCCTAAACCTAACCTCGAAATTACGGCCTGTCTGACCTACATAGACCCCGTTGCAATCATTGCATACTAATTTATAAACACCGGATTTTTTTGAATTTTCTAATTTATCTTTACCGTTACAAAGATTACGTAAGTTGTGATCTGATCGAAAAGTTACGAAAACATTGTGTTTTTTAAGAATATTCGCGATTTTATCGGAAATGGGGCCTATGTAAGACAGACTACCGACATACTTGTCAATTCGTTCGGGGGTACATGCATAAAGTAGTGAGCGAACCCTGTCATTCTGTTTTTTCTGAATTATATTATCGATAACTTGTTTTGAATACCCGTTTGAAATCGCGATTTGATATATTATTTTAAGTTCTTTGACGTAATTATCTGTGGACAGTGGGACTGACATTAAACGATGGACATAGCTGCGGAAGGCTGCTAGTTTGTGTTGTGATGGGTGACATGAGGAGGCGGGAATTGTTGTGTCGGTGTGAGTGGGTTTTCGATAAATTTGGAAATCGAGTTTGTTATTAACTCTAGTGATTGTTAGATCTAAAAAATTGAGGGATTGGTTGGATTCTAATTCTAATTTGAATTTAATTTTGGGATGGAAAGTGTTAAGTTTATTAACGAAAATGTCTAATTGACGAATAGTACCCGTCCAACAGATAATTACGTCATCCACGTATCTATAATAAAACAGAATGTTGGGTTCGCCCACCAAATATTTACATTCAAAGTAGTCCATAAATATTTCCGCCATTAAAGGACTTAAAGGTGATCCCATTGCTAACCCCTCTTTTTGGCGAAAATATTCGTTATTGAAACGAAAATAATTTTGTTGCATGCAAATACGCGTGAGGTCAAGAAGGTCTTGCATTTCTCCAGGATGTAAACGTTGTCTCTCCAAATGGTTCCCCAAAATACGTAAGCACTCTTCAAATGGAATATTTGTAAATAAACTGTCAACATCCAACGATAATAATTTTGAATTGTGAGGAATGTTGACATTTTTTATTTTTTCAATTAAATCTAAACTATTTTTTAAACTGTATTTTGGTGAAAAGGAAGACTTAGTTTTTAATAAATTATTGAGATGTTTAGCCAAATCGTATGTTGGGGCACCAATGTAAGAGACAACGGGGCGAATTGGGATATTATCTTTATGAGTTTTGGGTAAGCCATACAAAAAAGGAGAACGCGGGTTCATAGGGATTTTATATTTTAATTGATCTGGAGAAATACATGACATGTTATTTATAGCATTCTTCAACTCTACGGTAAATTTTTTGGTGGGGTCGGAACTAAGACGTTCAAAATCCTCCCCCTGGATAACGTCGTTAACCTTCTGGTGGTAAGCAGTTTTATCCAAAATGACTACGGTAGACGGCGCTATACTAAGAATCGAGATAGAATTATTTGCATCTTGCTTTCTGGTATAGCGCCGTCTCCTTCTGTTCGGCAAACACGGCCATCGTGGCCGATTGTGTAGAGGAGGCTTAAAAATCGGGGACAAGTGAAGCGGAAATAAAGCAATTGAGAATAATGTCAATGTTCAACAACATTGGCTGAAATTCACATTGACGCACATCCCTCCAGTCATTTAGTTGTATCTTGCAAGTGTACGTCATTGAAGAGGAAATCGTCATGGATGACCTTCAAATGATAAAAGTCAAAGTAATCGTCAACGTCATCGACAAAGTAAAAGTCTCTGAAAGTGTCAAAGTCAAAATCAAAGACGTTGTATAAGTTAAAGCAATCGCCAAAGTCAAAGTCGTGATCAAAGAGAAAATCAATGTCATCGGTTTCTTTTTTTTAGTGTGGAAATTCTCTGATACGTTTCGTCTGGGGCGGGCATATATTTCAGAGATATTTCGATAGCCCCTTACGCTTCAGGGTCTCGGTTACCTGATGAGATAGTCCCACGATTTGGCATACCTGAGCCTGTAGTCAAACGGCAAGCGACAATCTTTAACGTTCAGCAGTCGCTAATACATTTTCAACTTTATACACCATCGCATAAAGTTGAAAATCTAGTAAAATCTGCTGAGCGATAGCGAACGAAACAAACGAAAACGATCTGTAATCTTTGATAGATTGACAACTTTATGGAATGGAGTATAAAGTTGAAAATGTATTAGCGACTGCTGAACGTTAGCGAATGTAGCTTGCCATTTGGCTATAGGGCTTGATCGGGTGACGACTCGACCCACAAGTTCACTGCTCTGTACTCTGGGGAAGCAAGGGTATCTATCACATCTCTGATTATTTTTACCGGTATTCCAACGCGCACTTGTATAGGGAGATGCGAACAGAGCCTAAGGCCGAGACTCCACCAAAGCTGTATCGACCTGTGCGGGGTCGAGACGTGTTATGAACAACCAATAGAATTGCGTTATTGACACAGCACTCCGCAACGCGATTCTATTGGTTGTTCAAAACACGTCTCGACTTACACAGCTTTGGTGGAGTCTCGGCCTAATACAACCTTCACAAAGCCTAGCTACTTATAGCTCAATGCCGCCACATGGCATAACCAACTTGTATTGAAGTCGCTCGGCGAAGCAGAAGAGCCACAAGCTTACAAGTACATGACAGACTGGTTTACTTGTGATAACAGAGCTGAGATCTAATAATACCTATATAGATCTTAAGGTGCTGATAAACTTGAGCATTCACTTGTAACAGCATTCATACGAATGTTACGTTGCTTGTACACGGCGCATGTAACCCGCGCAAGAGCCTCAACATGCTCAAGCTACATGCGCCGTGTACACGGACACCGCAAGTAGCTTGATCAAGTTGCTTGCGCATGTTACTCGCGTGGGTAGACCTCGAACCTTCACCTTTACTTGCGCGGGTTAAAGGCGCCGTGTACAAGCACCACGCGGGTAACTGGATAAAGTCGCTTGTGCATATTACTCGCGCAGGTAACCCGCACCTTTACTTGCGCGGGTTACATGCGCCGTGTATAAGCACCCTTAGATTGCAGAAAACAAACGAGTGTGTGCGACGAGCCTTCTAACAAACATACTGAGCCTGTAGACGAAACGGCAAGCGACAATCGTTAACGTTCAGCAGACGCTAATACATTTTCAATTTTATACCCCATTGCATATAGTTGAAAATCTAATAAAGACTGCTGAGCGATAGCGAAGGAAACAAACGAAAACGATCTACAGAACGTTCTTTGATAGATTGTCAACTTTAAAAGTTGTAATAGTTATTTATGATACTAGTGCAGTAAGTTGGTTTTTACAAACGAGTAGACGAATGTAAGCCCGAGGCGAAGCCGAGGGCTTACCATAGTCACGAGTTTGTAAACACCAATTTCTGCACGTGTGTCATACAATGTTTTTCAACACATTTGCGAGAAAACAGTACAACATGTAATTAAACAAACTTTATTTAACAGTAGAAAAGTCGCAACAATTTTTGAAGTTCCTATTATGAAAATGGCGTGAATTTGCAAATGGCGCCACATGCACGTGGTGGAAATTAGAACTACATCTTTCGTCTCATTTACTCAGTGAGTGTGAAGTGAGAAAACGTATTGATCAAAAGCGCTTCCAAGGAGGTTCGATCAGTCAGGCTGTTTATTCTCATAACGTGAAACTCTTTGGTGGAATTCAATTTTTTTTTAAATGGAAATTTAAAAAAAAACCGTAAAGAAAACGCACGGTGCTATACAAGGGAGCGTGCGGTAAAGTAGGTACCTAGGTGAGAGTACCTATTTTACCGCACGCTCCGTGGTATGGTGCGTAATTTTTAACTTTCGAACAATGCATACAGGCTTCGTAAATGCATTTTTCGAGCAAATGTGTTGAAAATGTATTAGCGACTGCTGAACGTTAGCGATTGTCGCTTGCCGTTTGGCGATAGTCGACTGTCAAGTCTGATATCTGCATTAAGAAACCTTTTTAGACGATCATCAACTAGAGTGTTCGCTAGAAAGATCGTGAAATTGTTCGTAGCGATGTTTGGTTCGACTCATTGTTCAGTTCGACAGCAATAAAAATGGCGAATGCTCGATGTTCTGAAGTGAAAGCTTAAGTCTATCAGCACCTTAAGAGGCTTAAAAGTAATGCTTGGATTATTATAGATGCTTTGTTTGTTAGATGTGGGTGTACACATGTTAAGAAAGGTCTTTATATACTGTTAGGTTCACACGGGGCGTAATTATTACAAGTTAACTGCTCGTGGTGTAGTGGTCACAAGCGCGACTTTTGAGCGTGAACTCGAGGAGTCCTGGGTTCGATTTCTAGGTCGGACAAAAAGTGTTACCTGTGGGTTTTTTTATTGCAATTTCTCAGTAGGAGTCCGGACCCTGTTTCGCGGAAAGCACGTTAAGCCCTGCGTCTGATCTCTCTACGATTGTGTTGGATTGTCGACTTGTCGTAAAATAAGTTTTTTTAGCTAGGTAAAGTCATCAAATGATTCTGTGATCATGTCGTTATGTCCTCCCATCCAGGGCAGGGCAGGAGGGACTGTCAGACTTGTACTGACTAAAATCCACGGTGAACTTCAATAGCCATTTGCGGGTCCCATCGGGCTATGAGAGTAAAGAAACAAAGATTGCACCTATGATGTCTAATCGATGTTAAATTTCTTTAATAGATTTTCAACTTTATGCTTTCGAAATAAAGTTGAAAGTCTATTAAAAGAATTTGACAACGATACGACTTAGCGACGGATTTTTGTCGCTGTCTAATGTCGACATTGCAGGGGCTGTTTGATTGTAATGAAAAAATAAATGATATTTTTGTTGAATAGTGAGGCGATAACACATAGCACAAGCAGATTGTAACATGCGGTGACGTTCCCTAGTTGATATGTATGCTATGAACCTTACTCGACCAGCAGAGGGTAACGTAAACATAAACGTTTACGTTACATTATCCTGCCCATGCCCATGAGATAGTGTGGGGGAATATTAAGTAGGATGTCTGACATGGGCAATAAAGGGAGATTGGGTAATTGTACTACAAATTGTTCGTGGTGACACTAAATGGGTTAGGGACACACACAAAAGCCGTCAATGTAAACACGCGTTAAGTGGAATATGCATTTAGAAAATATCAATGTCGATAATACAAATAATAATAGTAGTATAGTCAACTCGGCGAAGACCGTCTGGCGGGTAAGACCGTACAATAAGAAATAAACAAAGTCTGAATAATCACAGCATTTAAATGAAAATATGGTTCGTTTAAACTGTTAAAACTTAATTTTTTGTAGTTCGGGTTGTCTTGCAGTGGTTTTTCAGACTTTGTTGTATTGCTTATTGTACGGTCTTACCCGCCAGACGATCTTCGCCGGTTTGACGGCACGTTAAATAACAACTTAAAAAATATTCTTTTTAAAAATCAGCTTTTATTTAAAAAAAAAAATTACTTACTTTAGATAGATAGACAAAGTACTAGTCAAGACGAATCAAACGAATCTAAACTCGATGGGTTTGCGGCGTTTCGTGTCAGTTCCTTTGGCCACCTTCAAACTCCATCATCAGATAAGCTCCATGTCATCATTATATTGCATTGTCATGCGTTATACATACACGTGCAAAATTTTAGCTCAATCGGAATCCAGGAAGTGTATCAAATAAAACTTGCAAGATTTTATCACAGACAACGGGACTGGTCGACAGGTAAAAGTAAAATAAGAGTTTTTTTTTTTAATAGTTGTAGTTTGGGCATGCGGGCAGCGAGTAAAGGGCAACTCGCTGCCCGACCATGGACCATGCCCGGGTCGACGGCGAGTTGTGTCCCACGCGCGCCTCAAAGACCGTCAGCGTACTGACGGGGAAGAGGGCCAACGCTTGCCGGGGTCCCGGGATTATTTCCTTACCTTGACCCCGGAATATAAAGGGCTATTGAAGGACACCGTGGATTTTAGTCAGTAGAAGTCTGACAGTCCCTCCCGCCCTGCCCGGGCTGGGAGGACTCATTTGAGGATTTTACAACGGCCAAAAAAAAAAAATAGGTGTTGTTTTCGATTTTCAACGCTTACCTTAACTCCAATATAAAAAAAGAGTGATATCAAAAATACGTTGAGTTGTGCCTTTGCGGACATAGGCCATTAACGTATTACTGTTTAAAACACAAATTCGTCAATGTTCATTTACGGGCACTGAAATTCAAAACCACACATTCACCGAAACTCCACCACATGCATAATAAACTTCAAAACTTTCACCATTTTATCATATTAATAATTTCTGATATTCAAGCTAAAATCCAGTACAGTTATGTTTAGTCGTAATTTTCAATCATTAAGTTTTAATTCAACGCTGAATGTGGTGCGGAACTTCCCCATTTATCTAGCTTAGTACTAATGGAATTAGTATTCAGACTTAGCAGATTCTGATCATGAAGTGGATTAAAGTGCGATTTTTCCTTTTCTATTTTGTACTCGATAGTTTTTATCAATGCAAGCGTACGTCGTTATCCGGAGATAGAATCGATTTCCGTTCAGTTTCTTTGTTGCATTAAAAAACGTGTTGAAAGTATTTTAAATGTCGTGTTTCTGAGGTATTTTTTGTGTCTTTCTGCAAACCATATTATATTACTGTAGGCTTTTGCTAAATTAGTTTAGGTATTACAAATAAAAGTATGTCACATACTCGAATCTACATAGGTGTTCTTAGTACGTTGCCATTTACATCATAGTTTCTTTCGAAATACTAATGTACTCGTATACGCATACGTGTTTACGCGTTTCTCGAGACGTTTTCTGTGTCTTTCTGCAAACCATACTATATTAGTAATATTATTAATTAATGCCAAAGTAAATTCCACTCTATCGGATTGATTTTTCGCGAGAATTTATATGAAAAAATAAAACCACATGATGGATGGATCCCGTGAAATAATATCGTCGATATAAATATTATAAGACAGTGAAATATTGAAATAATAAGTTTAAAGGAACTGCCGGTTTCGTGGGACTGTATTGACATGAGTAACGGCTATGAGTAACGGCCGTGGGACTGTTTCATTAGGTAACCGTGACCCTGGAGCAAAGGGCTGTTGAAGGATCACCGTGGATTTTAGTCAGTACAAGTCTCACAATATGGGTAGGGGGACTCATTTGATGATTTTACCAGGATACAAAAAAAAAAAGATATAAAAGAAAGTCGGAAATCGAATTAAAATCGACTTGTAAATCAGTTATTTTAAAAGTTTTTCATTAATATTTTTATTTCTCTTACTTCTAATATTCTTTGTACTTGTACTACCATATTGACAGTTCCTATACGAAATTATCGCCTTAAGTACTTCTAAGTGGATAATTCTATCCTCAGATCAGTCACCAAGTGCATAAGTACTAAATTAGATCTGATAATGTAACAAGGCAAGTTCACGATCACACTCAATCTACTTCCTAAGAGGTTCGTAAAACGTTGGAGGTCATTTCCTAAAGTGTTAGAGGTTATACTGACAATCTACGCTGTCATTAGGACCAGTCCTTATTGCTTTTTAGTAATCAGGGCGGCAATGTCTTTTCGTCCGACAAACCTCAGTGCCTCAAGACGAAAGTCTTCAACCAATGTGTGTTACCAGTGATGAGTTACGGCACCGAAACGTGGTCTTTCACTATCGAACTAAAGTCACCGATATAGCCCACCGGATTAGCAAGCTGAAGTAGCAATGGGCAGACCATATTGCTCGCAGAGCAGATGGCCGATGGGGTCGAAAAGTGCTAGAGTAGAGACCACGGACTAGCAAGGCAGCGTAGGACGTCCACCAGCAAGGTGAATACGACCTTATAAAGGTCGCCGGAAGACGCTGGATGCAGGTCGCCTCCAACCGGTATATGTGGAGATCAAAAGGGGAGGCCTATGTTCAGCAGTGGACGTCCTATGGCTGAGATGATGATGATGAATCAGGGCGGGCTTGGGTATGAGACCGCTTAGACCAGACCTATGGGCGCTATTTTAAAGAAACAGGTGGTCGGAACTATAAAGTACGTAGTAAGTAAAATAAAACGGCAATGTAGTAGAAGCCTATCGAATAATAATAAAGTCCATTTTTTACACCTCATGTAGTATCGAACATTGGTCCTTAGAGCTGGATCTCTTTACGGGTACCAATTAGTACGTAAGACCGGTTACGTACTAATCGGTACGGGTCGAACCCATTATCAATTTACAGTTCATTAATTGCGGACATCCTATACACCGGCAAATGTTTACACCGTATGAACAGGTAGTTGGTACAGACTTGAAAGAAAGAAAGAAAGAGACAACTTGTTTCTTTATAAAACTCCTTATGGCGGTGGAAGGTATTGGTATTTTTTGACAGCACGATTTAAGCCTCATTTAGGGCGACTTTCAACAAAAGCTAAACATGTTTAAAATTTTATTTAATGTCAAAATTCTATTGAATTTGCCCTTAGACGAGTTGCGTTACATTGCGGAATTTATAGGTAGAACAAATTCAGTTAATGAAACAAATGCCGCAATGTAGTGAAACTCGCATACGAGTTCTTGCTCCGTCTAAATGGCGCTTTAAGCAGTGGATGAACGATCGACTGCCGAGCAATGGGTAGCGGTTCGATTCTCGCATCGTACTAGATTTTCAAAGTAGTTGTTCCGAGTGGTTCCAACCCGCACTGGGCCCCCATCATCAGGATTATGGCCGACTCCCTCTCACAGAGAGGAGGATATGTACCCCAGCAATAATAATAATAATAATAATACCCCACCGCCGTATCTCCACGTTGACGTCGTGGTGGGGCTTGAGTGCTCCGAGCGCTAGGTCTATACCAGAAGAGTTTACTCCGATGGGATGGGTCTAGGGTGAGGGGCCAGACCAAGAGAGATACAATCCAAGCCAAGGTCGCACACGCCGAGGGCTGCATGGCTAGAGGAGAGGCTAGTCGCTAGTGTGCCAACTCTGGAGAATAGGGGACCTCCAGTTTTATTCACCCTTGCCACAGTGAACGCAGGGCTCTGCTGTGGTCGACTTTTTAAGTCCCTAGCTACTCGTGGGAACACTATGAATACAAGATCTAAAACAAAAAAACAACTTCAGGCAAAAATGCCTCAGATAGATGACGAAACTTCACAACACTCATCGTCGTCATCTCCTTCATCTCTTTTTCCATCAATTTCATCCTCGTCACAATCCTTTCGCGTCACTCCGACGCCATTATCTTCATCAATTAGCGTACAGTCTGTGGATGTTGTACAGGAGACAAATTTTGTCGAAGAAGCTGTACCCATTAACAGAACTGCAACAAGACGTAGGAAATGGAGCATTGATATGAATAAATTCATCCTACGCACATACCTCCACTTAACTCATATGGAAACCGACAAAAGTGCTTACCTCCCACCGCTTCACACCAAATTTTTAGAAAAATACCCTGATATGCAAGTGAGCCGCCAAAGAATTGGTGACCAACGAAGGGCCATAGTTCATAGGAAATTATTAACACAAGAAACAATAGATCAGATTTATGAGGAAGTCAGAGCCGAATTACAAATAGTCCATACTCAAATAGAACAACACTCTACACAATCACAGATACCAATTAGTACACAACCCGGCCAGCGTATGAAATGGACAAACGAACTTAATGAAGCAATAATGAAAATATATTATACTACTACACAGTTAGAAACGAATAAAACAGCCTATAGAAAACACTTACATGAGGGATTTATTAACATGTATCCTGAACTAGCACACATAACTGAGCAACGATTATCTGATCAAGTAAGAGCTATCTTAAATAATAAATACATACACCCTAATAAATTAGAAGAAATTAAAAATCAAGTAGCCATAGAGTTAGGAAGTATCAATACTAACACACTAAATATTGAACACATAAATAACGACCTACTAGAGCAACCTGATGAGAACATTTACTCATCAAGTACTCAAAACACAAATATTAGAATCTCTGGTAGTGACATGGCTTTTCAAACACCCACCAATACAGATGGCGAAAATTTCCTGAATCAAATAGAGTTATGCCAGTTTGAATCTACGCAAAATGCTGCTCCTGAAAAGAATCTAGAAATTGAATCCACATTTCAACAAGCTGAACTACTTTTTTCAGATACACACCCCACTAATAGACCCTATATCCCCAAACAAAAGACATCAAAAAAGTTTTCTGCCATAGTTACATATATAAATTCTGTCATCCTCCCAAATTGCGTAAATGCTGACACCGATTTTAACAAATTGCAGACAACTATTTACTGTGCAGCATGGACGGCAGCTACATGTAACGGAGCTAAAATATTAGGTACACCAAATGAAGGCCGTACATATACAAAGCGAAAACCAAAGTGGGAAATTAGGTTAGACAAAAAAATCCAAAACTTAAGAGCAAACATAGGTAGACTTACACACTTTATAAATGGTAGCAGAAGCCCAAAACTAATAGCAGCAGTGGAAGAAATAAAAATAAAATACCAGCAACACGCACAATACGAACCCCCCAATACACAACTAGTACACTTTTTGGACACTTTAAAACAAAAATTGAACGCAGCAGCTAGTAGACTCAAAAGATATCTAAAATGCACGGACCGTAAAATGCAAAACTCAAAATTTGTCAACAATGAAAAACTATTTTATAGGCACCTTGCAACAAATAACAGAGACTCAACTGACCCAAACCTAGCAACACCAACATCTGAAACCCTTCGAGAATTCTGGGCTAACATTTGGGAAAATCCAGTGCATCACAATGTCCGAGCAGACTGGATCAATGAGGCAGCACCAGAAATACTAGAAATGGAATATGAATTTATACCAATACAAACATTCATAGATGTCATCAAACGCACACACAACTGGAAATCACCAGGCACTGACAACATTCACAATTATTGGTATAAAAAATTCACTAGCATACATCCTCTCTTACACAATCATTTAAACACATTCATTCAATCACCACAACTACTTCCACCATATATTACACACGGAATTACTTACATGATACCGAAAGACACCAGCGACACTTTAAACCCTGCAAAATACCGACCAATTACTTGTCTACAAACTTTATACAAAATTTTAACAGCCTGTGTAAGTCAGGTAATCTATAAACACTTAAACAGTAATAACATTCTCGCAGAACAACAAAAGGGATGTCGTAAAAATAGTCAAGGATGTAAAGAACAACTCACTATTGATGCGATCACTATGAACACTGCTATTAAAAATAAGACAGACATTCACACTATGTTTATAGATTACAAAAAGGCTTTTGACTCGGTCCCACACAGTTGGTTATTAAACGTTTTAAACTTGTACAAAATACATCCAACACTGAAACATTTCTTAGAAATATCTATGCAGAATTGGCAAACTGTCCTTAAAATTAATTCTTCTTCCTCATCTGTAATTACTGATCCAATCCGTATTAGACGCGGAATCTTTCAAGGAGATGCTCTAAGTCCACTGTGGTTCTGCATGGCACTCAATCCACTCTCACACTTACTGGATAAAACAGGAGCGGGATTCACACTAGCAAATAATAATTCACATTACACACTTACACACCTAATGTATATGGATGACATTAAATTATACTCTGCTGACAAAAATGCGCTCTTTCAACTAGCTGACACAACTCAACAGTTCTCTAACGATATATGTATGTCATTCGGAGTCGACAAGTGCAAAATTTTATCAGTTGTAAAAGGAAAAGTCCAAAATAACAGTTACACACTCGATTCAGGAGAATTAATAGAACCGATGGATGAGCAAAGTACGTACAAATACCTAGGATTTAAACAGTCTAGACAGATTGAGCAAAAAATTATTAAACAAGAATTGCTCAAAAAGTTTTCACACCGCCTCAACCTCATCTTAAAAACTAACCTTAACTCTAAAAACACCGTCAAGGCCATCAACACATATGCAATACCCATCCTTACATATTCTTTTGGAATTATAAAATGGTCAAAAACAGACATCAGAAAACTACAACGCACTATAAATACATCATTAACAAAACATAGAAAACACCATCCAAAGTCAAGCATACAGCGACTTACCCTACCGCGTCAAGAAGGTGGAAGAGGGCTGATCGATATACATAACCTACACAACAAACAGATTCTTTCACTCAGAGCATACTTTCACAATAAATCAGAAAATTCTTCACTACACAAACATGTTACTGAAAACGATAAGAAACTTACACCGCTTAACTTACACAGTAGACACACCCAAACAAATGAACAGCTCACAAGCACAGAACAAAACATAGCCGCATGGTCCGCCAAAGCTCTCCATGGAAGACATCGAGCCGACCTGAGCCAGCCACACGTCGACAAAGCTAAATCGAACGAATGGCTCAAACGAGGCGAACTGTTTCCCGAGACGGAAGGGTTTATGATGGCCATTCAGGACCAAATAATAGCGACACGAAATTACAGGAAATATATTATTAAGGACCCTCTCCTGCCGACTGACTTATGTAGGCATTGCAATACTGCCTCCGAGACCATACAACACATAACAGGGGCTTGTAAGGCACTTGCACAAACCGATTATAAGCACCGACATGACCAGGTTGCCGCTATTATACATCAACATCTAGCATTTAAATATAAACTCATTAATGAAATGAAACCATATTATAAATATAAGCCCGAATTAACACTAGGAAGTAGGAATCACAAAATTTATTGGGACCGGACGATAATAACCGATAAAACTATACATTTCAATAGGCCAGACATAACCGTTCACGACAAATCCAATAAAACAGCTTACCTAATAGATGTAGCTATTCCGAACTCACACAATATTCAAGCAACAATATCAGAAAAAATAAGTAAATACCAAGACCTCGCCATAGAAATAAAGACCCAATGGGAAGTAGAAACCGTTCACATTGTCCCTATAGTAATCTCCTCCACTGGTTTAATACCTAAATCTCTCATACAGAGCCTCAACATTTTACACATGCCTCCCCACTCTCTTCATCTACTTCAAAAAGCCACAATTCTTAACACCTGTCGCATTACCAGAAAATTCCTCACTTCTTCAACAATATCATCGACATTCTCTATTTAAACTCCCCCCCACAAACTTGGCCCCGGCCCGTGTGTGGGATTTTGATACTCTCTCTAAAAGAATTCGAAATAATAATAATATTCCACAACTTCACACAACGAGAGAAGAAAATAAAACTGATAAACATACTTATATATTTCTAAATACATACATGTTATAGATAAATTACACCCAGACACAGAACAAATGATCGTGCTCATCACACAAACATTTGTCCTGGGTGGGAATCGAACCCACGACCTCCGGCATAGCAGTCAGGGTCACTAACCACTAGACCAACAGGCCAGTCAAATGGGAACATTATAGGCTGATGATGATGATGATATTCCGAGTTTGGGTATTTGCGTATGTGAGTTTAAATGTTTGTAAATACAAATAGTAGAACATTTGGTAAAACAAAAAAAAAAAAACTCACCGGGTACATCTATCGAACCGATTTTTCTTCAGGCTTGATTTCATTTTGTTACGAAACCAATTTTATTCTTCACATATTATTGACACATAGCTATGGATTTACTGTGTGATATAAAGAATAAACTAAACAATATTTTCTTCACAAAAACTCGCGAAGGGCGCGTCGGGTACTCGCGAACATCGGCGGCATATACTGCGATGTTCGAAACTAAACTTGCCGGCTACTTACAAACTAGGTACCGTAGAGCGTGTTTGACGAAGGCATTTCAAACAAACTTTCGAGTACTTATTTTTCTAAATGAGTGAAAAGTTTTAAGTAAAACTTTATACACGTAAGCAGGTCTACAAAGTTTTCTGAGTATGTTTTCAAAGATAAAGATATTTTATTTCTCCAAACATGAGTGCACATACAAAAGGCATGCTGATGTTTTGCCTGGCGAGGCGTACAAATTATGGTTTTACAAAATTGTATTATTATAAAAATATTTATATGAATACGAGAAAAAAAGAAAAAATCGAGATCAGGAAAGAGATCTGTTTATAAAAATATTTGTTTCTTTTGAAAGTTTACAATCGGTTTAGCGTTCCCGAAAATATTTTCTACTTATCTCTATAGTATCTCTGGTATCATTATCATCATCATCAGCCTATAATGTTCCCACTGCTGGGACATAGGCCTCCTCTCTGTGAGAGGGAGTGGGCTATAATCTACCACGCAGGCCCAGTGCGAGTTGTTGGATGTCACATGTTATCGAATTTGTTGGTTCTAGGACATGCCGGTATCCCCACGATGTTTTCCTTCACCGTTTTGAGAGCAGTGGTAATGAACTAAATTACACAAAGTAATACGCCTGGCTGGATTCGAAACCACGACTTACAACTCGTAAGTCGTGGGTTCAGGAAAATATAATACTTATCTCTATAGTATCTCTGATAAGAGTGTGATATTTTATTAAAATGATTCGTTTATTTCGAAAATTAAGGATTTGTATGAAATGCCTTTGAGCGTACACGGTCTTAAACCAACTAGGTAATATGACACCGCGTGACTTATCCAATTAATGAGAAAAACCTGTTTCGTCTTGTCCTGCTAGGTAGATGATAGTTTAATTAGTTAGTGATTAGGTGAAAGGCGAAGGTCGTAGGTTCTACGACTTCTAGGATGAACACGCGATGTTGAAGTATTGGATATTCGAACGATTATTGTTTTTTTTTTCTGGTACAGACTGCACTTATCTATCATAAATATCATAGTCTCAGTCGTTCTAATTTTTAAAAAATACCTTTTCAACTTTATTACAAACCACGAAGGTTCCGGTTCGATTGTAAAGAAATTTTTACAGATTGTGTGCAATAAGACCATAGCATTTTTGTCTTTTTTGTGATAGAGCCAGTTACTGACACTCATAGATCGGATAGGAGTATCTAATAGCTAAGGTTAAAAAATAAAGGATTTCCGAATTCCGAATGAAACATTATTTTAGACTGTTTTGTGTAAGTCGGTTTATTTTTTTTCAAAACGGTTTTTTATTTAATCCTTTTCAGTGGGTACAGGCGTAATATTATGTTGTGTAATTGCGTAAACAATGCATAAAATATGCAAAAGCAGCAATCACCGATGATTTTCAGTCATTTATAGATTTCCCTTGATTTATCCAAGATTCTGTAATCAGATTTTGACACGATTATCATGGGGTGATCTGTGAAGTATACTCGAATCTCTAAAACTAAACAATTAAAGAATTTTCTAAATCGGTCCAGATATCATCGAGAAATCGGGAACACACATAAAAAAAGAATTCGACGAATTGAGAATCTCCTCCTTTTTCAAAATTGTTTAAAAAGAACCGGGGTGATTTAACTACCAGTTATTAAGAAGGGATAATGAAGCCTGTTGTTAAAGCCAGCTAGCTAGAAATACATAGCTGAAAGTTCCTAGTTAGAGGTTGAGAGGCAAAGAAAATGTAAAAAACTCAAAAAGAGTACGAAACAATGGCATTGAAAATGAAATCTAAATTCAATTAGCATTTGCTAAATAAAATAAGGACGCAACTTTATTATCTGCAGTGCGTACTATAAAGATGTCGCAACTTAGACGCAGTTGGCAAAGCGACACAGTTTCCACCAAATACTAGATTTTCCTTAAAGCATTTGCGAGTCGTAATGAATATTTCTTATGGTCTTTTAAAGTGATCCAAGGAAAGCATGTTTTCATTCGATACTTTGCAATCTATATAAATTCCTTACGTAGGTATCTAAACTTGCAAATAAAATGTCCACACAGAGCGAGGTATTTGCCTCGCGAGGCTGCTTGCTCTGTGTGGATGCGCCTATTGATTTTACAACTTAAGAGGATAGAATAGCTGCTGCCATTTAAAAAAATAGGTATTTATAAAAACTCCTACTGTCTCTCTCACGCTTTGAAAAAACCCCGATCGTGCGATAGAGAGCGTTGCAGCTCGCGACGGAATGTAAGTATTTTTTATATGAAATTTGTCTCTCGGGAGAAAACGTTTTTCACATACTAAATCACGACCAATCTCGTAGATTCTGGTGTCAATCATTTCAGCATATTATATTCTAGGTTTGCCTTTTTTCTTAGGGTGCGTCCACATCTGGCGAATATGCCGCGAATGTGCAACTCGCGAGCCGCGCGCGCGCATTCTCGGCAATGAGAATGAGAATTTAGTATGCCAAAAGGCGGGCGCGCGGCACGCGATCTGCACGCGTGCAGCTTGCAAACGGCGCGCGAGCTGCGCATTTGCGGCGCATTCGCCAGATGTGGACGCACCCTTATACTTCTTTGTTTTTTAAATACAAAGGTTTTACTTCAATAAAGATTTTGTCATAAAAATAGTAACTTTTAGGCGCCTGTAACTTTCAAACTATTATAAATTTTGAAAAAAAGAAAACCTATAAACCTAGTTTTTTACTGTGTCAGATGCATTCTAAAAAATCATTGAGATAGGATAACATCTAGGGGGAGAAAAACGTTTTCTCTTTTTGTATGGACGAGCGCTCGGTAGACGATCGGTCGGTCGCTCGCCCGCGACAGCGCACGCTCGGTCGCTCGCCCGCGACAGCGCAGCGCGACAGCGCGCGCTCGTTTGTCTCGGCCAACACGTCGACACTAATCGAGCAGCTTCGCGCGGCAAATGCCTCGCGGGCTGCTCGCTCTGTCTAGACGCGCCTTATGAGTATCTTTCGATTCTTCCTTCTCCGGGAGGTATCTAATAAAAAACATCGAAAAAAATCAATCATTTATTTTTAAATAATAACAGATTATTATGAATTAGATATTTTATAACACCTACATGTAATAGTATACAATCTAATTTATATCAGATCATGTTTCGGTTTGATAATAAATAAATCAAGAACTTCTGTTATCTACGTTCTATGTAATACATTTAATTAATGGACCTAGCCTCGGGTGTCCACGCTGTGAGATACGTTATGGGTCAAACATTAGTTATTATGACGACAAACAAGTAATTAATTACTATGTTCACCCCAGGTTTGTGTTTTTATGTTCACACAAAAAAAAACTATGTAATTTTATTAAAAAAAGAAGCTCGTAACTGAATAATAACTGTCGCACAAATTGGACGCGCTTGCCGAGTTTGGTCTGTGGATGGGTGACCATCTGTCATAGCGAATCATCTCCGCGCATCAAACATGCAAAGCTGTTGTTTCTGGCTGTCATTTGTAGATCATTGACAGTCGTAACAGTTAGTCGGAAGCTCTAAAGTCTCACAGCTTATTCTGAACTCTTACCAAGGGGTATAGTTACGTTAAAAAAACTACCTACGATAAGTAAATCAAAACGACTGCCTGGCAGTCGTTTCATGCGTCTTTCAGACCCCGCCATCCTTTTCTAACGTAAATTGTCCGAATCGGGGTGCCAGCAAGTCCCGAGCTCGCTTCGCTCGCTCTTAAAAGTGCAGTCCATCAATTACTTAAGATATGTGATAAATTTAATTTCCTCATAATAAATATCTTTTTTGTTTACATCTAACGAGTTATTAGTGCTTTTGAGTTATGTTTTATTGCAGTCAAAACCACTTTTGACCAACCTGTTCAGTCAAAAGTAGTTTTGACAGATTTTCTTAGTCAATAGTAGTTTTGACTGGTTAAGAGTTTTGACTGTGACATATACACACTCCCACAGCCTCCAGTCTTATCCTCAAAGACCTGGCGTCTTTTGAAGATTTTCCCCGGATAAAAAGTCTTCTCAAATCTCAATTGTAAAATATAAATCTGTTCACAACCTTTTTTAACATTTCCATTTTAAGTTTATTGTAACGATACTCGATACTAAAATACCGCAACGATAACTCAAGTAAATTGCAGCCGTACTTTGAAATTTGTTTTTATTTTGTTTGTTTTCGCTCAGTTTGTGGTAGCCATTTCTGTCGAAGTTGTTGAAATTAATTGATTTATTCGTACACCGTCAGAATCAGATTTTTACTGAACGGGAATTTAATATCGTTGCAAATTGTAGAGCTGGGTATATTTTTTTTATATCCCAAAACTATACATAAAAAATTGTGCGTGTGTCCAATCAGAAAGAAAACTACAGTAAGTCTAAAACCAGTTTCATGAATTTGCTCGTCAATAAAAAAGTGCTATGAATGCTGCCAGCATTGCTACGTTGGATGGCAAATGAAAATGAATCTTTTCTGAAAGATGATTATACTATGTGTGTTGTAGCCTGTTAATCTAATTTAATCCGAACTAATAATGTGGAACGAATAGATTTGTGTTTTTTAAATATTTATTGGAACGAAGTTCCTTATCGCGCGTTGTGAAAGGGGGCTAGACGGAAAAAATCTTACGAAAAGTTGTCACGACACTTTTTGGAACGAAGTTCCTTATCGCGCGTTGCGAAAGGGTGCTAGAGCTCGAATAGTGGAGTGGAGTGGAGCGGAGCGGAGTGGAGTGGAGTCGCGACGATTATTTTTGTTGAGTGTATACAGTAAGAAAGAAAGAAAGAAAGAAAGATAAATTATTTGTCAAACATGCGTTTACATAAACTGAGTAATCAGACATGCAAGGTAATAAATAGTGACCGACCGAAATTTCGGTTTCGGTTTCGGCCGGTTTCGGCCAAAATACCTAGTTTCGGCCTTAGTTTCGGTTTACTTTAAATAATAACACTGAATCAGTACGAAGCCCGATTGAATCACTAGCTAATCATATTCTAATTCTATAAATGAATACATATTACCTAATTATGGTACTATATTGAAATTAATCAAGCCGCACTATTCACATTTCCCGCAACCAATTACTGTAATAGGCTGTTAAAGTGGCTTTTAGTGAGCTAATAGCGTAATAGTGTTTGAAATATAAGCATCAAATTACATGTTGTATGGTACATAAAGGTGGGAAGGTTTTGACTTTAACTTAGTTTAAACGGTTTCAAATCTTGTAATAATGCAATTTTTCTAGTCTAATGTCTCAGTTATTTCGTATTGTAAATTTATATAGTGCGATTGTTGAGACTTCAAATCTAGTGAAACAGGAAACAAACAAGGGCATTTCGAATAGATTATGGACTCTTAAATAACATAGAAAAATAGCAATTCTTAAGATCGTCTATCTATCTATCCATAAATTTGCCGTATTTCATTATTACCCAGAATTTGATCCTTAGAATTAACACTATCTAATGTAATAATACAGGTTGTGATTTTTGTTTTAAAAATTAGCGGGTTCGATTTTTGGCCACGATTATTGATTTTTCTAAAATCCAATGATACAGTTTTAGTTTTCGGAAAAATCGGTCTCGAGACTCTATTCAACGTTTTTCGATATTTTTCATAGTTAAAAATATAGCCGTCCACGCCCAGTTGAAAAATTCGCCCTGTGTATTTGACACTTTTTCTTGTGCCAACAAATGTAAATAAAAAACAAAAAAAAATCAGAAAAAAATCGAAATGTTAAAAGTTTTCAAAGTTTCGGTTTCGGTTTCGGTTTCGGCCGAAACTGAGAGCAAGGCCGAAGGTTCGGTTTCGGTTTCGGTTTCGGCTGAAAAATCAGTTTCGGTCGGACACTAGTAATAAATACTATCTTGTGATCGTCCATGCTTTGCCAATAACGGCGTACAAATGTATGTATTGTTGGCGTATAACTTTAATTAATTACAAAATACATAAGAATGCTTTAAATAAGTAATGATAGAAAAAAATAATAAATGAAGTATTCCAATATTCATTGTTATGCATTCAAAAAGATCAATAGTCAATTAATGCAAAATCTGCACTTATTATTTGCGTTTAATCACGTGTACTAGAAGTCAAATAGAAAAGTCCTTTTCATTCAAAACGCTTAAAAGATTGTGAATACGCTTAATTAACTAAAAAAATTCTCAGCTTATTTTTGAAAACCTGACAAGGGTCTCTCCAACTTTTGACAATTTCATTGTATGACAGTGGGAGCAAGAAAAACTTTTACGCATTCCGTCTGTTCTCGCACCAGAGGCGCATGTTCCTACAGTTGTCACAAGAAACGATGTAAATACTTCATCCAATAGTTTAAATAGTGGATTTTTTTGCAAACAGGGTAAAGTTCTAAAAGCGCAGTCACCGCTTTTTTTACCTTTTAGCGTGGTAAAATCATCAAATGAGTCCTCCCAGAGAGGGCCCTTGGGCAGGGCTAAACGACGGACTGTCAGACTTCTACTAACTAAAATCCACGCTCAAAGTCGTCCTTCATATGTTAAGTTCCGGGGCTTCGGTGAGGGAATAATCCCGCGACCTCCGGCAGGTTGGCCCTCTGAGAGGGGGGCCCCGTCATTACGCTGACGCTCTTTGCGCGCGTGGGAAAACACAACGCGCCACCGACCACGTATGGTCCTTGGTCGGAAAGCGACTTGCCCTTTACTCGCTGCCCGCATGCCCGCGCCTACGGTGGCCGGAGAGTCGCTTATCCGTCGCCGTGGGCGTTACACCGCGGTTGGGGCGGAGGGAGGACTCTGTCCTCTCTCGCTCGCGGCGCGCCTCCTCCTTCGCGAGCATTACTGCTTCGCAGAGGAGGCGACCGCTTCACTAAGTAAATCCCCCGCAGCATTGCCGAAACCTGCGTTGCATGTGATCGCGTAGAGGTCTCCGCGAACATTCAGCCATGAGGACACGTCGGTGCACTGCCCAAGTCATCTACCGTATTTTGCCAATATCTTCGCAGTTGTATGTTACACCCGACGTTTCCTCCTTCCGAAACTGGTCCTAAAATCTGCCCGGTGAACCTGTCGTCCTTGAAGGTAAGGACACTTTATAGAATCACAGGGTCTTACCGCCTTCATTGCGGGAATGGATTGTACAGTGGCAACGAGCTATTTTATATTCTGTAAAGTAACTTCCATCGTGTAGTTTATTTAATTGAGCATTGTATTGGTACCTTTAACACTCGTGCATTACCTTCGAGTTGCCCAAAATTCCATTATGGGATGCAGATTCTGTCACAAATAGTGCTTTATTGTAATGTTTCAACGTAGATATTGAAATTTGATAATGTGTGTCTGGCATATTACGGATTTACTGATTTTTTTCATATCTAAGATTTCGACTATGGGTTTTCCAGTACTAGTTATTTATTCTGTGCTTTTATACAGTACTTTTATTTTCACAGGTTAATATAACCTGGTATTCCTAGGATCTCACGGGTGTTAACTAAGGCGAGATCTAGTTATCTGTTGTAAATCATTTTGTACTTTTCTAACTATTCGACAAGTGTTTAGTATGGCGGCTTTTTGTAGTGTAATGTTATTTTAAATAAAACATTGAATCAGTACGAAGAAAGAATCTGCGAGTTAATCACGAATCACCAATGAATACACACATTAGGTACCATTATTATATTATATCAAGCCGCACTATTCTACAAACCCCTATAATATTGTAGAACCCTATTTGTAAATACATTTCCAATTATCGGACACTTTAATCACTCGAATGACTGTCAAATGAGACATTTTAAAATGGACTGTATGTGCTTCGACATATAGAGTCATTAAAGATATTGTTTGTATAATATTTTCGATGTAATTAAACTGTTCCACGATAATGAGTTTGCTCGATGTTTATGGTTCATTTTGCTTTAAATGTGCGAGCCGGGTTTTACTGAGTTGTACATTTTCCGATAAATTAAACAACCATTTTAATTTATTGGAAACTAGCATTTGTTTGGGACTACGCTCGCGATATTTTTGCATTAACTGTCAAAGATTAGGTTTTCAAGTCATTATCGACCTATAATGTTCCCACTACTGGGACACAGGTCTCCCTCTCTGTGAGAGCGAGTGGGCCATAATCCACCATGCATTCCCAGTGAAAGCGAATTGTTGGATGTAATGTACGAAATGTTGGCTATTACATGCCGGCCTACGTTCCCCACGATGTTTTCCTTCACCGTTTTGGGAGCAGTGGTGATTAAAATTACACAAAGTAATGCGCCAGGCTGGGTTCGAACCCACGACCTACAATTCGTAAGTCGGGGCCGATACTACTGGGCCATCACTGCTCTCATGTTTTTAAGTGTCTTTTTAATTTATTAATCTACGTTTCATCTTTTACTTCTGTTTTATTGTCATTTACATTAAACATCACTAAAGATCAGCTAAACATAAACATTTCTAAAGCTAACGCTGCGACACAAAGCGTTGCAGCTTCCGCTAAGCCGCTTTGTTGTTCAAACTCGCTATTGAAGCGTAGCAGGAGCTTAGTGCTAAACAAATGAACATCGGCCTAGCTTGAATACTAACTTTGAATTTATGGTTAAACTAACTTTCACCTGCGGTGACCCTCATGCAGATGCTATTATGTATTGAAACAGAAGTTGTTTTTATAGTAAATTAGGTACTGCCGCGGTCTATAATGACTACTTTTCTGGTCGCGCTGATGATGGCCGACAGCGCAGCGTAGCGCAGCTCCAGGCCGACACAGCGCGGTCAGCATGCACCACTTGATGGACGAGCTGAGATAAAGGCCGAGGCTGTAGATCGAGGCCTTCACAGCGAGGACAGCAAGGCCTGTTAAAGCGACCAGCTAAACTTTCCCGGCCGCTCCTTGAAACAGAACGGCAGGGTCGACTTTGCTCAAACAAAGTTGTCAAAATAAAGACCACATTACATGTATTTTTGAGTAAAATTTATTATTAGGTAACGCTTACATTTGTTTTTACAAATGAGAGTTATAATAATTTCATTTATAGATAGCCAAAAATCAGTCAAAAACCAACAAAAATTAAATGAAACTGTTGAATGAACTGAAAAATAAAAGTTTGAAGTATTTTTTATAAAGGAGTCTTTATCTATTTAAATAAAATTAATTAAGTAATGAATTTATAAATTATTAATCAATAATTATTTTTAAAAGTATTTTTTTTATATTAACCTGCACCGTGAATGTCCTGCACGTTTACCAGTTAAAAACCATTCAAATTGAGGAAATAACTTATTTCGTTCCCAATGAAACTCAAAAACTTTTTTAAAGTCAAGCACCATTTTCTAGCTTTCAAATACAATTTTATTTTATATTCTCTCTCAAATAAAAATGTTGAGACTAGGAAACGACATCTTGTCGTCCTTTCAACTTAAGCGATAAACTTAACCAGATTTGTAAAGTTATCCGACAATTTTTATTCTTAGATACTTTTTTGATTGGCTGCGAAAGGTCAAGGGCATATCCCTTAATTTGATGAGAAAGTTAGCCGGTTCAAGATTGGAAGAGTTTGTTGTAATATGATTTGAATTTTGTTGTAATATGATTTGAATCGTGTTCGTAACTTTTCAAGGTCATTTTAAGGTGGGTTTGGGTTTGACCTTGATGTAACTTATCATCTCAAATTACAAAGATATTTTTAAAGAAACGAAAAAATTCATATTGCGAGCAGGGCTCAAACCTGCGTCTTCTGGATAGGTACTCCAGACGCCTTAACCAACTAAGCCATCGCAACAACTACTCACAAAGCTGGAATTTCTAGATTCCTTGTTTTTTGAACGCTGTTTACACCTCAATTTAATTGAGACTAAATTAATGTGAACTGCAAAGATTGTAAGTTCAAAAATAGTGAGAATATTGCATAACATTTATGATCAACAATATTCATGACATCAGAGATTTAATGAATACCTGTGGGAACAGCATATTTATACGATTATTATTAGTTTTGTACGAATTTTAACTATAAGTAGTACTTAGCTATAGTTATGTAATAGATATTGTGTATCTAACTATTTTGCTGTGCCCTGACAGGGTCTACAACGGATCTAATCTCTTTGTTTCTCAAGGTCATTTTAAGGTAGGTTTGGGTTTGACCTTGAGGTAACTTAAGATCTCACCTTAATTAGGACTAAAATAATGTGAACTGTGAAGATTGTAAGTTCAAAAAACCCGACTGCGTTAAAAAAAACTAAAAAGAAAGAAACAAGTCCAGTAGTTAAGAATTCACTCATTCACACTCACAGTCGGGGCCCATTCAAATTATATCAATCAAATCATCCCAACGGGCCCCGACTGTGAGTGTGAATGAGTGAATTCTTAACTACTGGACTTGTTTCTTTCTTTTTAGTTTTTTTTAACGCAGTCGGGTTTTTTTACCCGACTGCGCGACGCAAAGGAGGTTAATGTGTTTATCAGTCTATGTATGTATGTATGTATGTATGTTTGTTTCTATGTGGCGTTCTAGAGACCAAACGCGTGGGCCGATTTTGATAATTCTTACGTCAATCGATTCGTCTTAACCTTGCGAGTGTCACTAAAGACATGACAGTAATCAAAATTCACCACAGCGACAACCAGACGCCATATTGTCAAAATGAAAAAAAAAAATGTCGATGAACTATAGCATGTGGGGTATCGTTGAATAGGTATTTTAAAATCATCTTTAGGTTTCCTTTATCATTTTTCGTTTTAAATAATAGTTTAGGATATATAACGATTTAAAGTTGTTTAGCAAAACAATAATTCTCTGAATAGTAACTAAAAAGTATGAAATAAAAAAAAATATTTAACGAAAAACAAAAAAACCGACTGCGTTAAAAAAAAACTAAAAAGAAAGAAACAAGCCCAGTAGTTAAAGAATTCACTCATTCACACTCACAGTCGGGGCCCCTTCAAATTAAGTGCATATTATACCAATCAAATCTTTCAAGGGGCCCCGACTGTGAGTGTGAATGAGTGAATTCTTTAACTACTGGGCTTGTTTCTTTCTTTTTAGTTTTTTTTTAACGCAGTCGGTTTTTTTGTTTTTCGTTAAATATTTTTTTTTATGTTTTTCGTTAAATATATTTTTTTATTTCATACTTTTTAGTTACTATTCAGAGAATTATTGTTTTTACAACTTTCAATCGTTATATATCCTAAACTATTATTTAAAATGAAAAATGATAAAGGGAACCTAAAGATGATTTTAAAATACCTATTCAACGATACCCCACATGGCATAGTTCATCGACATTTTTTTTTTTCATTTTGACAATATGGCGTCTGGTTGTCGCATGTGGTGAATTTTGATTACTGTCATGTCTTTAGTGACACTCGCGAGATTAAGACGAATTGATTGACGTAAAACTTATCAAAATCGGCCTACGCATTTGGTCTCTAAAACGCCACATAGAAACAAACATACATACATACATACATACTTACATACATACATACATACATACATACATAGACTGATAAACACATTACCCTCCTTTGCGTCGCGCAGTCGGGTAAAAATAGTGGGAGTATTGCATAACATTTATGATAAACAATATTTATGAGATAAGAGATTGAATACCTGTGGGAACAGCATATTTATACGATTATTATTATTTTTGTACGAATTTTAACTATAAGTAGTACTTAGCTATAGTTATGTAATAGATATTGTGTTCTCATTATTTTGCTGTGCCCTGACAGGGTCTACAACGGATCTTATCTTATCTAAGATTTTTGTAACATCTTTGTACCTAGTGGAATGCAAATAACATGAATACAAAAAATCTATGCCGGTATTACTTTAGGTAAACTAAACCAAGTATTTAATTAATTACTACGGTACGCTACCACCCCTCCATCTTCAGTCACTAGCCCAAATGTTCACTGTATTAGACAGTTTCGAACTAAACGGAAAAGTGTAAAAAGAAAATTTCGAAAACTCTTTTGAGCGTACGTTAACTTTCAGTGCCTGTCGTGTTGTATGGCTTACTAGGAAAATGAATTTTCTAGTTACCTATAACTATTTTTATGTGTAAACTCAACAGATTTTTACTAATTTACACGAGTTCTGAGTGTTCATTTCACTATCAATGAACAGTTAAAAGTAGTGTGTGGTAATTTGAAAAATATCTAATATACTACCAATTCATATTTAGTTATGTGAAAGTGCAAAAGAACTTTTTTTTTCAGGGCAGGGCGGGAAGGACTCTTCGACTTGAATTGACTAAAATTCGCGGTGTTCTTCAATAACTCTTTACGTTCCAGGGTCACGGTAATGCGATAAGTCCCGCGACCCCGACAGGATTTGGCTTTATAGTGGGAGGGCCCGAATTTATTTTCGTAATAAAGTTCATTAAAAAACAGCAGATAAAAAATATTAAAAGATCGAAGAATTTATTAGATTGAAAAGTACGAGAAGCAATTAATTACTTACTGGTCTTCAAGTAAGTGAAAGTGTGAAAAGATCCTGCTATTGAATTTGCTGACACTTCTGTCAATACCTAAGTAAGGGCCTCTTTTATTAACGAGTCAGCTCGATTGTGCCTGAAAAGGCTTTGTTCCATTTTCATTTTACAAAATCACCTTTTAGAGAAACTGTGTTTTTGTCTTTACAAGTTTTTATTTATTTAATATGCGTTGTAACTTAATAGATGTGCGTCAAATCCTGTTGCCCGGATCCCGATCAATTTTGATTGATATAAATATTTTTGCTTTTCAATCAAAAAATTGTTTTTTTAAATAGCTTGATCAAAAATTATAAAGAAGTGTCTGTCCTCTTCCAGTATAACTCTTTTGTTGAAGACAAATCTTCAACGCCGGGAGCATGTTAAGAACGTCACATCACTACAGCCGGGCAGCCGGGCGACAGCGGGCGGTAGCAGGTCCGAGAGGGGGGTCTGCGGAGCAGCGTCGACGCACCGGCCGCTCATGTACCTACAATTTATGCAAATAAAGCTTTCTTTCTTCTTTCTTTCTCAACAACACTGCGTCATCGTCCACCATACTGATCGCATACATTATTATAACGTCCTTTCAAATATTGTAAATCGTTCTGTCATCATTATACAGTCCGCTTATTATAAATTGTTACCAGTTGTTTTAGTCCTCGTAACACCTGTAGGATATATCTTCCACTTCTTTCTATCTTAAGTTTGATAAATGAATCAATTTCAATGCTTTTCCTTTTCTCCTTCTCTTTTTTCTTTTTCTTTCCAGCCCGTACCTACGGTGACGGGAGAAGCAAGCTGAACGATTAACAGCTGAGCTGCTTGATGCGAGTTCAATTCCCTCAAGAAAATATTTGTGTGATATTTATAATGATAAATGATAAATGATATTTATTTTGCAAGTTGGTTATAAAAAACACTTTTACACGTCATCAATATTTTTAAAGCTAGATGGGGCCGGTGTTTCGTACCTGACTACTCTGAGAAGAAACAGCCGAAACAAACTCAGAGGTCACAGTCTCTTTTAAAGTCCAGACATTGTTTTGTTCAGGTCATACGAGGACCATGCGGGTGTCTGAGATGGTCTTTTGAGGAAAGAGCAACACAGATTTGAGTGGACCTGTCCAGTCAGTGCAAGCATTTGTCGGTAATCGTGTAGCTCGACTCAGAACACAAGGAGCTCAACGACACGACGAACAATACCAAAGAAAGGACATTTGGGTAGGCCGCTTAAAGGTCTTCGCACATTATAACAACTCACCGGCGACTCGACTCTATGCTAGACATTGAAATTTAAGCCCTGTATCATATGTTCAAGGTTCAATTTCAAAAAATGATTATAAAGTAGTGTACAACGAGTGGCCTACGCATCGTACACTAGAGGTCAACCCCGACACGTTTGTCAGGCAATGACCATACGTCGTCCACGCAACGACCACACGTTGTCCACGTAACGACTATGCGTTTGCGACTGACGCGTGACGGGCAACCATTTGCCAGCCATTTCATAAGCAACACGACTTCTTTGGACAAAATTTAACCGAAAACTGAGGTTAGACGAGTTCTGTTGAATAACCCACTCGTTGGCACCGCGTTGGCCACTCCTTGACACCGCGTTGTCCACTAGTGACCATTGGGTGGATCAACTAGTTGACTACTCATCGAGAGTGTGAGTAGAATTGCTGCCGCGTTGGCGTGGAGTTGTTATAATGTGCGAAGACCTTAAAGTACTCAAATTGTCAGACAGTAAAATTATTATAAATCAAAAGCAAAACTTCCCCACATTCGTCCTCGCATTCACAATGATAAAAAGTACACAAATAAAAATAAATAAAAAATTGGAAACATGTCAATTTGTAAAAAACAAATAATGAAAATAGAATACAATTACAGAGTAATTAATGTCAAATGGTAAAGTGTAAAAAACAACAAAAAATTAAAGTCACAAAGTAACCCAAGTCAAATCAAATAAACATATATTATACAACATGTAACATAATTACCGCACATCCTGAAATTAGTTTGTTCAGAATCGTTTACTGAATCGATTTCTATCATTTTTAATATAGGTAATTTTTTTTTTTCAAAAATAATTTAAACTACGGAAATTCTCCCTAAACGTCTGTACAGTCAAAACAAACTAAGATAGACCGTAAATCTTACCAGGCAACAAGAAAAAAGTGCAATGTTTATTTGTATAAATGCAAATTCCGTCATTCATTCACAAAATAAAGAAAAATAAACCTTACTGCAAAATAACTAATTTAGTTAATAACAAATGCATTTACATGTTAAATTAAAAATTCAATATATGTATGATGATTATAACATAATATTCTAATTGGGGTGTCTGAGGGTGTGCGTTAATTATGTTACATGTTGTATATATTATTTAATTATATATATTTGAGGTCTGGGTGTTTGTGAGTTCAAAATAAACGTTCTCACGATACATTACAAATTGCTAGTATAGGCGAAGTTAAAAATAAAATGGTCGTGTCAAGGTTTAAAAGAAATACATTCATAGATTCACATTTACTAGTGAAGAGAAATACGCTAATCCCACTGAAACATCTAAACCAGTTCACGAGGGAGTGGGTTTATCATTGAGACAGGTCATTTGTTCCCGTTACCGGGAATACTCCCGGGGTCTCGTTAATGTTCAGCTCGGCCAGGGAACTAAAACATTATGGCCATGTTGTAAATATTCAATATTTTGTAAAGCTTAAAAACCTTTTATCGTAGTTCATAGTTCAAAAAGAGTTTGGCGCAGCCATTTGCCAGTAAGTAGCATTCATTTGCGAGCATACGGGCTGCGAGCTATGGGTGACTCGCCGTCTGATCATGGACCATGCCCGGGTCGACGGCGCGTGGTGTTCTACTCGCGCCTCAAAGAGCTGTCTGCAATCTGACGGTGCCCCCTAATAGGGCTAAAGCCTGCCGGGGTCGCGGAATTGTCTCACCTGGTAACCGTGGCCCTGGTACGTAAAGGGCTATTGAAGGACACCGTGTATTTTATTCAGTACAAGTCTGACAGTCCCTCCTGCTCTGCCCTGGTTGGGAGGACTTATTTGATGATTTTATCTCCCTAAAAAAAAGTAGTATTAATTAGGTATTATTATCTGGGGACTTAACGAAAGGCCTTATGTAAAAGTGGCATATCAAAAAAAAAACGCGACTTTCAAGTCGATCAAAGAACCATTTGATTTTTCTATCAGTAATTTTACGATAGACGTTACTGTATACTGATTGATGATAATAATTTGATATAAACTTCGTCCATCATATTAAGGTATGATTCCGAGCTCAACTGGCAAAATATGTATACTAACCATTACTAAAAAATAAAGTAAGAACAAAAATGAACATAATAATTTCCAAATAATCTTTCAACACGTAGCTATATTTACCACTAGCCAGGGTAATCGATTGGAGGTCCGACCACTTGGTAATCAATAATGCAGTGGACTAAAATAAATCGGTATGTTTAGTGACTTGGCTTAGTGACCAGTCTCTCTCTAGTCGGTCCCTCATGTCTGAGGATAGTGGTCAGCTTCGGAGTTGCATCTGGAGCAGATAATCCACCTGTACCGGAGTCAGTCCAGCGGATCCCTTACCATCGAGTAGAATTTAGAGGACGATGATTTTCTTCACCTGGGGGGGTATTACGACGTCTTAAAACCAGGCTTGCAGAATGTACGAGTATCATGGGGATTAAAAAAAAGTAAAAGTGCTAGTTTTTTTTGATTCTCAGATTATCATCACAATTCAGTACGTCTTTGCGGCTGTTTAATCTTCAGTTCACGTTTTCTTTTTAACAATGGTTAAACATTGTATAGGATTTAACAAATTCGCCCTAAGCAAGATTTAAATATAAAGACACTCGACCCACTTCATTTACGACTTAATATTCTTTTAATAATATTTACGACTACTTTCTAGATTTTAATTAAAACAGTTTTACAATAAAAAGAAAAAATATCACTTAAGAAATAATTTTCAAGATAATACAGTTACTTTTGCAAATTATTCTGAGATTAAATTGAACATTTCAAGATCAATTAAATCGTTAATTACTGGTTTTTAAGATATTCTTGATGAAAACGTTCACGAACAGAGATTGATTGCAAATTAATGAGTAACTTAAGTGGGTACTTACTTTTATTTAAGTATTGTCACGAATTTATTACAAGTTCAATTAATTCTAAAGTAAATTGATTCATTACCTCATTTTGTCGCAATAAAACAATACAAAAAAATTCGAATGACAACCGATTCATCAAACATTAGTAGATTATGAATTAGCTACAGACAGGAATTTATACTTTATGCTATTAGAGGCTTTGGGTTCTAATACCTAGATAGGGAATATCTAAAAAGTCCGCCATTTTGAAATTCTGAAGTCAGGCATTAATATTGGCTGTATTTTGGTTGATATAGGATAAAATCGAATGGACAATGGAAGTTATGTTACTTCTAACCGTTGAGCCTCGTCCTAACCAAAACGATCGTTGGGGCTCTATAGTCAGGAGTCATATTTGTGAGGAAGGAATGGAGAAAGAAAATGAATTTTCTTTCTCCATTCCTTCCTCATTTGGTACAAGCCACAAAAACACACATTTACGATCGCGACATTATCGGAGCAGAAGTGAATTATTGGTAACAGCACAACGCAAGTCAAACCCTTTTCGATAAATTGACTCTTTCCTGTACGTTAAGTTTAATGACAATGCAAAAGGCATATTATTAATCATTTATAGCGAAATATATTGTTAAAAGGGTATAGCCTCTACCAAAGGCAATTATGATAATTTAACAATGACCCGAATAGGGCTATAATTATTAAAGTAATTAACACAAAGCCTGAAGGTTTATGAGTATGATTCTAAAAGGGAAATACAGAAACATATTTCTTTAAACATTAGCTCACGTTCCCTTTTATTCATTAAACACTGGCTGGAATAAATATCTGCAGGCGTAGCATGACCTACATCTATTTCTGTTCTTATAAGAATACACAAAGTTATTTCTGTACTAGCTGTTGCCAGCGGCTTCACCCGCTACAACTCGAAAATTATCCCACGGGAACATAAAATCGGGATAAAAGCTATCCTATGATTGTGTTAATCCAGGTTATAAACTATCTGTGTACCAAATTTTAGCCAAATCCGTTCAGTGGTTTTTGCGTGAAAGAGTAACAAACATCCATACATCCATACTTACAAACTTTCGCCTTTATAATAGTAGTAGGATCTATGACCCGAGTCCGACCCGTAGACTATTAAAGAGTATAAACATTTTTTGTCTAAGGCGGTTGGTAAACTTTTGGTTAGCAACAGACACAAAGTGGTAAAATCAAGTTACTGTGGGCTGATTTTTTTTAATGTGCAATGGGTTTGCACTTGACCTTAGTCTAGGTCAGGAGTGACTAAGACAAGGTCGACGATAGAGTGAGCTTACCCAGAAGAAGCCAGTTCACTCTAACTTTGAAAATATTAGGGTTGTATGCGTTCGGAAACACAGACGCAGGCAGAGAGTTCCACTCCTTCGCTGTCCAAATCTGTTTGTGTTAATCAAATAGATAAATGGTACACTTTATTGTGCACCAAAATCGGTACAAAAACGGTTTTAAGAGAAAACCTTCAGTTTATATATAACAATCACGGGCAGCAAGGAGGCGCGATGAATACCGCTGATCCAAAAAAAAGCGAAAGGTTTCTAGACGAAAAAAAAAACGTAATGCCACCTTGTCACACCTGTTGTTGCTCTTCTAGGAAAATTCTCGCATTTTTTGGAATTTTTCAAACCACTATCTGCTCTTAAATTTTAAGTTAAAATGCCGCAAACTACTTCACTTACTCTTAACCCTAATAACCAGATTTCAACCCTGAAATTGAGCTTTTAAAATATGAGCAAAAATATTTTGTATTTATTTTAAATCTACATTTGCCTTGCCGGTAATTAGATTCCGAAAAAAAAGAGGTAAAGTGCTTTCACATCAAAAAAAGCCACGTCGTTCTCAAAGAGAGTACCGACGCGTTTTCAAGAGTCACCTTCGTTGAGTTAAAATTGCAACGTTGAGGTAAAAATTTAAAAGAGCTGTGCTTCGGGATCATTCGGTCTCGCTTCGGTTATTTTCGTTTTTTTTTTCATGAATAAATTAAAGGTGACTGAGGTCAATGCTATGGATGGGGTCAATAGGGTATTTTAAGGCTGCCTTTCCACCAGAGATGCGCTGTGCTACGTTGCTACGGATATGTTTGTTATCCACCAATCACATTCATTTGTTTTCATAACGCACACACACATAATGAGTATGATTGGTGGATATCAAACGCATCCTTAGCAACGTAGCATAGCGCATCTCTGGTGGAAAAGCAGCCTAATGCGTAAATAAATTAAATTTGTTTAGTCCGTCAGATAGAGTAGGTATTGAAAAATAATGGACACGTTTTTTTTTTATAAATTTATATTGACAAAGATAAAACGCTTCCAAATTCGGGAGTGGGGGCTTGTGACGTCAAAACGATTGTAAAATTGTACCAACAAAGTGACGTTTTGTGGTTTTAAGAAGCGTTGTGTCTTCGTCAATGTTGGTATAGAGGTAACAAAATAAAAAATACGGATCTATATTTTTCACAATCTTTATGTAAATTGTTATATTCTATATTTCGGACTCATAATAATAATTATTTTATTTTGTTGAGTAAAATAACCTATTGTGAATTTTTAATTATTTGTTTTAATTTGCATTTTCAACTTATTTCGTTTATTACAGTATATTCAGAGTTTAATGCATAATGAGATCAAAGACAATTTTTATTTAAATGAATGGTAAAATCGCAAATTATCTATATATATAAAAGAACAGGGGTTTTTCTTTTGACTCGACTACAGCCGAAACCGCTAAACGCAGAAACTTGAATTTTGGACAGCATTTGCAGTCTACCATGTAGATTGGCAATAAGACGGGATTTTGCGAAAATCCTCCTCTAAGGGGGTGAAAAGGGGTGAAAACGTTTGTATGAAAAATCTTAGTAAGAAAGAAAGTTTTTTGGTATTTTTTTTTTTATTTTTTTTTATTTTGCTTATTTTGTTGACGTGAATTACTCTGTAATTTTAATTTTGTCTGTTTATTTTTTCATTTCTGTTTTTTTTTGTGTTTATTTTTTATTTGTGTTATTTTTTTTTTATTTGTGTTTATACTAGCTTGTGAATATGAGAACATATGTGGGTTACATTTTATTCTCCTTTTTTTATTATTATTTTCCTCCGATTCATTTTATTGTCTGACAGTTTGATCTATATAAGCGACCTACCCAAATGTCCTTTCTTTGGTATTGTTCGTCGTTTCGTTGAGCTCCTTGTGTTTTGAGTTGAGCTACACGGTAACTGACACATGCTTGCACTGACTGGACAGGTCCACTCAAATCTGTGTGGTTCTTTCTTCAAAAGACCACCTCAGACGCCTGCATAGTTCTCATACATTTGATCAATAAAAATTGTCTGGACTTTAAAAGAGACTGTGACCTCTGAGTTTGTTTCGGATGTTTCTTCTCAGAGTAGTCAGGTACGAAACACCGGCCTCATCTAGTTTAAAATAGTGTCTTTTGACGTGTAAAAGAGTTTGCCAAAACCAATTTACTGAATAAATATCATTTATCACTTATTCCTTGGGTTTATAAACTTGAAACTTAACACGAATGAGAACACAAGTAAATAAATAAGATTAGCACCATTACTTTTTTAAAACTACCCTCCATTGGTAATCTAGGGGATGTTAAAGTTTGTATGGAAAAATCATAACGCGTGAGCTAATGAATTTGAAAATCAGTATTTATATACTAGATTAATCAAACACGTGTTTTTGGATTTTTCGAATATCACCCCCCAAGTTGGTGAAAAGGGGTATTCAAGTTTTAAGCGGAGGATATTAAACCACTAAACGTAGAAACCTGAATTTTGGATGATAGTTGCAGTTTATAATGTAAGTAAGCATTAAGAAAGGATTTTGCAAAAATATACCTCTAAGGGGGTGAAAAGGGGTGAAAACCTTTCTATACAAAATCTTATTCTTTGGATTTATAAACTTGAAACTTGGTACGAATGTGAGTATTAATAAGTAAATAAAAAAGATAGACACTTTCTTTTTTCAAAACTACCCTAAATTTTTGGGTTTTTCGAAATCACCCCCTAAATTTTGAAAAGTATTGATTAAGTTTTAAGGGAAGGATTTACTGCTTGCTTCCATAAATTCTAAACTGGGCATAAATTATCTCTCAATCGAATAAAGGATACGTATTTAATATTTTTTTTTAAATTAACCCCTAGCGTATTTTTGTTTGTTTGTATTGAATAGACCCTGAAACTACTAGAGATTTTCCAAAAGTATCATTTAGAGAGGGTGAGCTGGAATTAAATTTACTGAGTTTGAAATTAGAAACACGCGCAGACGAAGTCGCGGGCAAAGTGCTAGTTTATAGATAATTGAACACGAGAAAATGTGGGGTGGTTCGCTACCTATTTTTGATGTGACGTCAATTACAAGCCTTTTGTACAAGGCTATGTTTCTAAGAATATAAAGGGGCTTCAAAACAATTACGATATAATAATAAAAAAAAAGTTTTGGTATTTTTATACTATACGTGGAATAAGTAACTAATTTAAAAATATTATCTAAACCTACAAATTAAGTTACAAGAATTATTATATTATTATTTCACATAGTTAAACATTATTATTCTTTACATTAATTTAAACAAAGCTTACCTTTTGCTCGTAGGCGGCCCGTTTCACCTGAAATAGAAAACATTTCTTTACTACGCTTCATAATATTTTAATTGGATTCGTAACAGTAAACAAGGACAGGTAGGATTATAGGAAATATATAATTGCCTTTCTGTATTTGTATGGAAATTGAATCTGTAGCTGGAATCTTAGAGGTTTAACCATCTTACTACAAAAAAGTTTAACATCCCTGAACACTTACTTAAAAATAATAATAATATTCCACAACTAACACACAACGCCATCTAGTCCCAAGATAAGCAGAGCTTGTGCTATGGGTACTAGACAACTGATAAACATACTTAAATATTTCTAAATACATACATGACACCCAGACACAGAACAAATGATCGTGCTCATCACACAAATATTTGTCCTGGGTGGGAATCGAACCCACGGCCTCCGGCGTAGCAGTCAGAGAAACAAAGTGTCACAAAAAACGGCAAAACGACATTTAACGTTGATATAAAGGTCGTTTTGCAGTTACACTTTCACAAGTGTTCAATAGATGTTTAACATTTTACGGAACGACGGTAAGAGTTTACAATTTGACGGCACTGTTGGCACAGTGGCTGACACGTAAACTCAATTTATCTACTCTCATATCGTAAACTTCGAAATACAAAACTCAAAACGAGTTTATAATGACATACTTTATACCATAGAGTATCGTAATGAAATTAAAAAATTAAATTATAACACTGTTTGTCTAACAAAACAATGTTATAATTTATTTTTTTTTCATTATGATACAGATTACTGATCATAGATACATTTTTTTACTTTTTTATCTGTGGCTGCGCGCGCTTTCTAAGGGAATGTTGGGATTTTGACGTTTGTGTTTCAGTGGATGACATGGTGGATGATTATTAGTGTTTATTAATTTTTATCTTTTATTTGATATGTTCGTGTTCAATGAGAGTAGATAAAGTAGTGTATGAAACTGTACATAACTAGGTATTATACCACTCGTGTGATACTATTATAAAACTCGCTTCGCTCGTTTTATAAACTCACACTCGTGTATAATACCCCTCATTATGTACCAGTTACATAAACTACTATAAAATCACCAATTCAATCAAAATACCGATGAATAAAATCAAATATCGAATTTTGTATATATGATTAATATCATCAACACAAATACCATTATTATACAAAATATCATAAATCATTTAAACATTGAAAAACTATTGTAGAAAATATTGAAATTGGGAAACTGCCAAAAGCAATTGAGAGGAGAGGTTGGAGATAACTTGACCACAGGTGAACTGACAGGTTGTTAGTTAGAACTAGAGTGAACTAACTGAACGAGGAACGAATTGAACGAGTATTTCATTCAATAGAAAGAATGAATCGGGGAAAAATATCATTATTTGGAAATAATTACCCGCCGCAACTTCAAACAGTTTTTCGAAGTTCATAGTTATTATTATGTTAGTTCATAATTATTATAGTTATGTATTATGTTACAGTCAAAACTCTTAACCAGTCAAAACTACTATTATCTAGCAAAATCAGTCAAAACTACTTTTGACCGTATGCTTTAGTCAATAATACTTTTGACTAAAATAACAGTCAAAACTGCTTTTGCCCAATGGAGCTGGTCAAAAGTATTTTTAGTTGACAATAACTAGATGATAGTCAAGAAGCAACGCAACCGCGCGCTGCAATTGAACTGGCTGCGCGGGGTAACGAAAGCACCTAATCGCGGGACTTTCTAAACAGGAATAGAAAGGGCTATTGAATGAACACCATGGATTTTAGTCAGTGCGAGTCTGACAGTCCTTTCTACTCCACCCAGGGCGGGAGAACTCATTTAATGATCTTGCCCGTTTTTAAGGGAAGCCTGTGCTACAGATTCTTATTGGTTAATTTTATGTGGTTGAAAAATATTTAATAGAATATTGACACTATTATTATAATAGGTTTATATTGGGAATTAAACTAGCCTAAGTCCCAAATATCATCAATCCAATTCAACGACGCCCAAGGGAATAAGCACGATCCGCGCAAAATACATTTTAATCAAAATCTCCTTACAAACAACAATCCTTATTTCAAACAAAATTGCTTTTAGATCTTTTCCTTGGCTATCGACCTTCAACTTATATCCTAAGAGAATAGTCCAATATCCGCTTTTTAATGAAAAGATAAAATCAACTTTATCATCCTGTTCTAAAGGTGAAATTGCTTTGAGTTCATTAAGCAGTTATTGTTCAGCGATACAAGTTTAGAATTTCAAATTCGGAATTTATCGAGACGTAATATGATTTATTTTTCAATGAATACAAAATTGTGGGGTGAGTTTATAAAAGCGTTTATTGTCATACTAATAAAGTTTAATATGGCACGTTTTAATTACGCCTTTGGGATAAGTACGTATGTTCGGGGAAATAACGGCACCATTAATAGGTACGTTTTGAAGTCGAAAAAACCGTTCCGTTTAAATATGACTCGGCTATGGTTGATGCTAGATGGAGTTTCCTGACCCGAAGATTCGGCAAGAGTCGAAAAGAAGCTGATATTCTCATGAAACATCAATTGTGCCTAATTAATTCGATTCAGCTCCACAACTCTACACCAATGTTAAAAATACTCGTGGATTGCTGCACACGACGTTTCGGGTTCAATTCTTGGGCCGGGTATAGTGTTACTGGGATTTTCCATTATGTGGGTGTACTTATTAAATGTGGGTGTACTTATTAAATGTAGGTGTACCTATTAAATGTAGGTGTACTTATTAAATGTGGCTGTACTTATCAAATGTGGTTGTATTTTTTAAAAGTGGGTGTACTTATTAAATGTGGGTGTACTTATTAAATGTGTGTATACTTATTACACGTGGGTGTACTTATTGTAGGTACCTTAACCTAACTCTTTGTGGATTACAATATTTACAGTATAACATCGAGTTATGATTAAACAAAAATTACAAATGCAAATGTTAATGTTTTATATTACGAGTATTAAACGTTCAAGTTCCGAAGTAAAAAGTATCAATATGATTTAAAGCGCCGTTATAACAAAAATAGTTTCTTTCATTGCATATCTGTCACATTAAAAACATTCTAGCAACGCAAATTCAACGCTTTTCGAAGGTCTCAGGAAAACGTTTCGTCAAGAAAACAATATTCTATGAAACGAAATTATTACGTTTTTTATTAAGCACGTGTTCCTTTTCTGATCGTTGGAATCCTTGTTATTTTTTCATAGAATCGTTTTTTTCAATCAAGGAGAAATACGCAATCGGTATAGTTCTATGACTCTGACTATTAATAAAAAAATAACTAAAACCAGACTACGACAAAAACGTGCGTTGAAAAGCATAATACAAGAACAATATTAATTTGACCGATATTGTGCTAGCCGTGGTCGTGTGCCACCTACCTAATGAAGATTGTGTGAAACAACCGCAGGCGGCACACGACCACGGCTAGCACAATATCGGTCAAATTAATATTGTTCTTGTTTTATATTTTTCAGCGCACGTTTTTGTCGTAGTCGGGTTTTAGTTATTTTTAACTTATTTTTTATGCTTCCTATTGGCTTTGCCGTAGTCGGGTAAAAAGTAAGTTTGTTTGTTACCTTTTAACACCCAAAGATCTAGAGTATCTGGACTTGATAGACAAATTATAAACCGCGAACGAGGCTGCCGGCTAAACCTTGTGTTACCTTAGAACAAATAATAAGATACCTACTAGCTACACGAGCATAACTATTGCCAACCTACGTACTTACTAGGCCAGCATTACTTGACCCACTTTAACAATTATTCTGCCTTTTAAGATAGGACATGTTATGATGGGCACCTAATGTACTATGTATTAGTATTTTCGGCTAAGTATTTGTATTACATTAAATGTAACCTTTTGACTCAGAATAAAATACAAAGCTATTATTTACACAGTATTGTTTCGTGGAAAAGTAATAATTCAGAAAAGCGAAAAGTCCTATTCGAACCTATCGAAATCCTAGAGATCTGAATTTCAATTTGACATTGAGAAACGTGGAATTTCAATTGTTTTTTTAATGTTCTTCTTTTGTGTTTTTTTTTCCAAATTTTCTCTTTCTTGTAGGGAGGAACGGAGTAGTGATTTAACAGATGTGTCTTAACCAGAGCGAATTTCACAGTCGAGCTTTGTTATTTTGTTATGCGAATGTTTTTTAGTCGTTATGTTAGAAGGCGCCTTTCGATTTTCCGAATTTACGTGACAGCGTGTATCTGTATAATGCTCAAAATTGTTAATTATTAATTTCCAGCATTAAAAATGCGTTAGGTATATTTAACGCTGGGAAATTAGTGGTACTACATTTTTAACAGTAGTAGTATTTTTTAATAGTAGACTAGTAGTGTCTATATCATGTCATCAAATTGCATTGCGCCACGTCAAAAGGAACTTCAATCGTAGCGCGGCTTCTAAGTATAAAGCCGGAAACACATTATTAACACCCGATGAAACGTGACGCGTGTTGGGTCAAATCAAATGTACCTATTGTTTTCTATGACCAGAATCACACTATGAACACCCGACGCGGCGACACGCGCTCACTGCACATCGGGTGTCGACACGTTGCGTCGCGTGGCGTGTTAAATATCCGTCCGCAAAGATTTTGACATTAGTAACGTTCATAATATATCCGTACCCGAGTTCGGATTTAGAAAGTAGCACCCCTTAGTTGGATTAAATCGGTATTCAATTCATCCGTTTAGCAAACCTTTACTTGAATTTTATTTAACTAGAGAAAACTAAAGTAAAATTGTTTTCATCCCAGCGTCTACAGATAATGAGTTTGTGAGAGCTTCTTATGAGCTATTAGCTGAGTTAATGTCCTATTAATGTTCTGCATTAAGGCCATGTTACTACAAATAGGTACGTTTAAACGTAGCATGGTTTAGTTTGTTATTGTATTAATTTAATTATACAATAACAAACTAATATTACGGTTTAATTTGTCTTGCCTTCTGTGCTATTATTAATTTATAGTATTATTGCATGTTGTAACACTCGGTCTTATATTTTCAAAAGACATAGGCACGCAGCAGCATTTTAACAACATTCACTCATCATTATCTGCTTACCCTGTCCCAACTATGTTGAGATCGGCTTCCAATCTGAATATCAGTATTTAACATATAAACCGTCTTTCCATAAATAAGTTAAACACTTGTTGAACACTTGTCCAAAATTGTCAACTGCGGCATTTGACGTTGACATAAGGGTCGTTTTGCAGTTACTTTTTAATTATACAAGTGTTCAACAGATGTTTAAGTTTTGTATTAAGATAGAAAGTATCTGAATATAAAATCATCATTGAATATAAAATCGAATCGAATATAAAATCATCATTGAATAAATCTAAAAAAAACATGTCAATTTTAAAATACATATTTCTATACACCAAGACTGTAGAATCTCTTTTAGAGTGTGATAAAAAAAGAAATGGTTTATAAACTTTTTTATTAACTGTTGCGTTACAAGAACGATATCGAACCCAAAGCGAACAACCAAAACCCAAAACAACTTTACATTTTATAAAAGGTCTATCCAATATTCCTGTTACATCGACAAAAATACAACGGTTTTCCATTAAAATGGTCAGAGAAAAACGTAAAATATCGGTCGTTGCAGGGAAATCTGCCGGCGGCCATTTTGGAAGCTAAGCTCGGCCTTGATCGCTATGCTGTCTATTTGTTTGCTTTAGGCTGCTCAGCTGTTTGCAGAGTGACGTCATCGGCATTTTTGGCTGAAACCCTTGTCTTTTGAAAGTGTGCTGTAGGTGTAAAAATGTGTAACCGTATTACGAAAAGAGAAAATACGTATTTAACTTTTAAGTCGCAGTGGTAGTCGCCCACGGCGTCGGACATGAGTAGACGATATCCGGCCACCGTAGGCGCAGGCATATGGGCGGCGAGTAATGGGCAACTCGCTGTCCGACCATGGACCATGCCCGGGTCAACGGCGCGTTGTGTTCCACGAACGCCTTAAAGAGTGTCAGCATGATGACGGGGCCCCCTCTAGAGTGCCAAAGCCTGCCGGGGTCGCGGGACTTATCTCATTACCGTGACCTTGGAACATAAAGGGGTACTGAAGGAAACTGGATTTTAGCCAGTACAAGTCTGGCAGTCCCTCCCGTCCTGCCCTGGGTGGGAGGACTAATCTGATGATTTTTGATGGTTACAAAAATCAGAACATCTCTTTTTATAATTTACAAAATAAGTAACTAAAAAAAATAGTGAGTATCAAATTGAAACATTATTTCAAAACATCCCTCCACAATACAGTTTTGCTCACGCTATTGTGTGTACATAACGCTACAGTCATAATTGTTTGCGTAGCGCTTGTTACTGGCTCGCGAAGAGCTCTGCTACGTCGTAGAGCTTTGCTACGCCGTAGCATATTGCTACGAAGAGCCCTTCTACGTCGGGCAAAATTAAAATACTTATTTTATTTCACCGAGGCATTTATAAAATTTCCAAAAATAGTAGTGATCGTTTTCATGGAAAAGAATCCTCTAAGATTTCCGTGGTTATTTAAAAAAATGTTTTGTTTTAAATTGGTGTGGTGTAAAATTTTACTACATTCTTTTCCTACATCATTTTTTTCCTTTTTTTACTACATCTACAGGTTGTTAATTCATAAATATGAGAGAACAGTGTAAGCCTCATAAGTAGTGCATAGTGTAGTTTTTTTCTTCCATTTTATTAAGATGTCCCTTAATAAAATGGTAGAAAAAAAGAAGAAAAAATGGCTCCTGAGAATTTTCACGACCTACGTTCTCAATTCACAAAGTATCTCTGATGTTTAAAGAGCCGTGAAATTACGTGATTCTGAATACAATATAAATAGTAAATAAAAAAAGATATTAAATTCATCGAATAAATAAAAATAGAGTGAATGGATATATTCATATTTATTATTAGAATGATTTGAAACCATAAAGGTTACTTTATTAAGGTACATATTTACTTGAAATCTTTATAAGTAAATCTAACATCGCCTCTTCACATTTTCAGCATAATTTGATAAACAAAATATTTGCCTTTATTTTAGATAGCGATATCATGGCACATTTCCCTTCGGAGATATTCGAAAAATAATAGAACTATCCCCGTAAACGAAAACGTGGTAACTCAGAAATCTATGTTTTGGGACTATCAGAAAAGTCTCTCTTCTCAACGTGAGCGGCAGACAGACATAAGATTTTACTTATTTTAAATTTGAATTCGTTTATGAGGGTGAACTCAAAAACACTGAACTGATTTGGATGAAAAGTACAATCAGCTCTAAAGAAATCTGACTCCCTTTGGTAGTTATGTCACCACCAAAAGGGGTGAGTTTTCTCTGAAGCTTGCCTTATATAAATATTATTTAACCTCGATCAATATTAGTATCCTTTAAAATTCCGGTAAGATATTTCCCTGGGATAATTACCAAACTTCAAGAGGACAAGGCCCGCGTAAGGCCGCTATCCCACTAGCATTTTACAAGCATTGACGTCAACGTCGCGCCTCATAATAATATGACCAACAACAACGTCGCATCTGCACAACGTTAACGTCACGTTTGTTGGCCATAGTATTATGAGGCGCGACGTTGACGTCAACGCTTGTAAAATGCCAGTGGATAGCGGCCTAAGCTAGCTGCTAGCATTAGAAATAGATATATTTAAAGCTTCGAAGCAAACATGCACGATTTCTGATATTTTTGAGATATTGCCTTCTGGCTTCGGCAGATAAAAACAAAATACAAACACGAAAGGCAGGAAGTAATAAAGGTTTCCAGGAAGGGATGTTAGTAGATGCTTTTAAAGGAATCCCGGGAAAGTTTAGGTGTGTTTTGGCTCTTTATTATGCGTACATGATTCTTCCTATCTCTTTTTGCGTGGGAATGTGGCAAACTGGTATCTGGTGTTAGAGTTAATTAAGCTGGCTCTGGGAATCTTTTTGGGGTTCAAAGTCATCATAATAGGTAAGTTCACCAGGTCTTGGTGGAGCAGAGAGGACTGTCAGACTCATATTCACTAAAAACTGTCTCGTTTAGTTGCCCTTTTGCATTCCAAGGCCACGTTCTTCTGTTTAATAATGAGAGACGAAAGTGCTCTGATATGGCTTTGGACGTAAATTGATTTAAATAAACTCAAGAACTCAAGGTTTCCTCATGATGTTTTCCTTCATCAATCTCATGTGATGTTCAAAATAAACCCAGAAAGCTCATAATTGATGAAAAAGATACTTATGTACATGCAGGGGGAATGAGAGGCGAGGTGTCATACACGCCTTGCATACAAAAATCAGTTTCGTTTCTTGACGCCTCGTGCCCCGTCTGTCGACGTAAGGTTAAGTTTTAAACCAAATGGCTTAATTCCAGTATAGGAAAGAGATAGATTTATACAAGTCGTCTAGCGGCATCTCGTTCCCACACTGGATTACTCTAGCTTTAATACGTCAGGTAGACCACCATGTGGCCTATACTCTAGTCGATTATTCGCTAACCTTGTGTTGTATACAGCTTCATTTATAATTAATGTACAAATTACTTTATCATTACTGTACATTATGTTTAGAAACTTAATACTGTTACTGAGATAGGTATTTTAATAAAGTTTGGAAACCGAGATTTTTATTAAAAACCAAAAAAAATAGGTAATTGTTTATAAATACCTACCTTTTGTCGGCTCAGACAGGCCCTTTATGTTAGTTAGTTAGTTCATCATCGTTACTTTCACAATTTTCACCGACGTAAAGGAAAACATCGTTAGTAAATCGGCTTGTCCTAAAACCAGAAAAATCACAGACATGTGACATTTGCTAATCCTCACAAAGCCCACGTGATATATTACAGCCCACTCCCTTTCATTGAGAAGAGGCTGTTTTTTTGGTTGAAAAAATCGTCTAATAAATCCTCCAGGCGGCCTACCATCATCTGCCTAGCCTTTTCCCAACTAAATTGGGGTCGGCTTCCAGTCGAACCAGATGCAACTGAATATCAGTATTTTACGTGAAGCGACTGCCTATCGGACATCCACAACCCAGTAACTGGGTAATACGATACCCCATGGACTGATTGTGGGAGTTTCGAGCTTCTGACTGTGATTAACGGTTGTCAAAGATCTACAAATGACAGCCGGGAACAACGGCTTTACGTGCTTTCCGAGGCACGGAGTAAACTCGCTATAACAGACGGTCACCAATTCACAGAGCAACCTCGGCAAGCGCGGCTTAACCCGGAAGATCGACCTGTGTGGCTGTAATTATTTAGCCACGAGCTCCTCCTATATTTTAAACACTTTATATACCCGAATTTTACGAATACACTGCAATGTGTTCACTTCACAGACGGTCGAGCCATCAGCTGTTACCATCCATGGATGCGCATGCCACGCTGTATCATAAACAGACATGAACATGACGCAAGCGCCCTGTGTCGCTTAAACGAAACGCAGGCACAGGGATACATTTTCGCCGGGCCGTAGAAAGAGAGGGGGATACTTCCTCTCCTACGCCGCGCCGACTGTCTACTCTCCATCCGTATTACGAATTTTCGATCAGGTCACGTGTCCTGACGCGAATTACAATAATTTTTTACCCATTATAAAAATGTTTACAACGCCGCTAAAGAAGTTTTTACTTTAAAAAACCTTAAAAATTTACATGAAACTTTTAACGAAAAAGCTTATAATTCAAATCCCTACGGAAAGTTTGAGCACAACTTTCTAATTCCAGTGATTACTTAAAATGGGGATTTCAAAGTGTTTGCAATCTCACTTTAGTTTCTATATATCTAGTTGTATATTTTGGGAAGTTTATAAACCTCTTTCATTCGCATTTACATTCACTACTTACCAATTATTGTGGATCGGGTGTTCCGACCAAGTCAGACACATTAATTTGTATAATTTACGAGTATTTAATTACCACTGTTGTCAAATTGGTGAAGGAAAACATCATAAAAACAATATGGCAAAAATGCAGAATAAAAAAAGCACTGAGCCCGCGTGGTGGATTACAGCCCACTCCCTCTCACAGAGAGAAGGCCTGTATCCCAACAGTGGAAACATTATAGGTTAATTATGTTATGCTTACGCTATACTGTTGTTACATTATCTCCAGCCAATTAAACTAATTGAACGAGACTAACCTTAGAAAGCACTCAAGAATGAACGACTGAACGAGTATGCATTCACTCTTTCATTCATTATGTTTTACGAGGACTTTTTATGTTTGTTAGCTATTTCATTAGGAAAAGTAGCCAGCATTTGCATTTGCATACTTTGTTTTAGAATTTTCTTTTATCGTAGTTAGAGTTGAACAACAGGTTGATTCCTTATTTTTTCTGGCTCTTCCAACCAGGCGCGGTCCGAAGGGGGGTTCACAGGGGACATGACCCCCCCCCCAAAATATGAACTCAAATTGAAAAATTTCAAAAACGAAAATGTTGATACTAAACTTCCTGTGTGTGGTTTCTACCATCGAAGTTTGTGATGTCGATTATACCCAAATATAAAGTTTATCGAAATTCTGGAAACTCTTCCCATAAGTGGTGCGACAGCAGAGCGATCCTTTTCTATGCTTAGCCGTGTAAAAACGTGGATGAGAGCTACGAGTAACATGTTAGAAGAGCGATTAACAGATTAACTTATCTCTTTTAAACATTCACCGGGAAATATGTAGTACCAGACGTCTCAAATATTATCTTCCGATTCGCGAATACAAAAAGACGACTTCCATTTCTTTTATAGGTGATGTAGAAAATAAAATTCCGTTTATTAATGTAGGTAGTGAGTGACCCCCTCCAAAATTTCAGGCGGCGACCGCGCCTGCTTCCAACTTATTATTCAGGTAAAAATATTTTAGTTATTCGATAGCTTCAAAGTCTTGTCGTCTCCTATTCAGATCGTTTGCACGTCTATATGTCTCTTAAATTAATAGATATTAGCATTTTATTGAAGATTAGGTATACTTTGTTCACAGAGATCATGTAAAGGTTGTCTGGAAGGTATCGCTGTTAGCGATAAGATCGCCGTTGGAACCATAGAATTAAAAATCGTTTTGTAACAATTTTGATGTACAATAAAGTGTACTCTATCTATTTATCATCTCCTAAATCAGCCGTTGATACACAATAAGACGGCTATAAAAAATAAAATGGCTATCATTCACAAGGCACATTTTTTTTTTTTTTTAGCGTGGTAAAATCATCAAATGAGTCCTCCAACCCCGGGCAGGGCGGGAGGGACTGTCAGACTTCTACTGACTAAAATCCACGGTGTCCTTCATAGCCTGTTACGTTCCGGGGTTACGGTAAGGGAATAATCCCGCTACCCCGGCAGGCTTTGGCCCTCTGAGAGGGGGCCCCGTCATTATGCTGACGCTCTTTGAGGCGCGCGTGGGACACAACGCGCCGTCGACCCGGGCATGGTCCTTGGTCGGGCAGCGAGTTGCCCTTTACTCGCTGCCCGCATGCCCGCGCCTACGGTGGCCGGAGATTAAAAATCATAACCACAACCATAGAATTATATAACATAGAACCATAGAATTAAAAATCGTTTTGTAACAATTTTGATGTACAATAAAGTGTACTCTATCTATTTATCATCTCCTAAATCAGCCGTTGATACACAATAAGACGGCTATAAAAAATAAAATGGCTATCATTCACAAGGCACATGGAAATGACTACAATGTAATTATAATAACTTTAAAGTATCCGTCAACCAGACACCTTATGCCCCTTAGGTATCGTAAACTATTCCCCAAATATATTTTATAGTCAAACTTTGAACTAAATAAATTGGGTTGAATGATTCTTCCAAGAAAATATGTTCTAGCCTCAAAAACGTAGCAAAGAACTTTAAAGTGAGTGATCACGCTAAAGTTCTAACCTAAATCAAACAAAATGTAAATTCTTTTTCGTCGACATAGTTTTGATTATTATAACCTAAAGGTTGCTAATTATAACCTAAGTATAATCTAGGACCTGATAACGAGTGCCTAGGTCTATTATTTTGGTCTGAAATTCAGGTTAATTTAGTTAGCCTGAGGTTAAGTGTTTTTATGGTCAAGTTGTTTCGTAAATGGGCAATTCGATATTTTTATTAGAGTTATTAAGAGGAGAAATCTTTATTTTTGGACTCGCGAACAAAATTTGCTGACTTGGAAACAAAAAAATGTAAAGTTTTTAGTAAAACCACTTTTTATAAATGTGTGAGTGAGCACACACATTTAAATGTTTTCTTTGGAGATGATCGCTTGTTTAACGTAGATAACGCTCTCGTTTTCTACAAAAAATAAATAAATACGAGTTTAGTGAACCCCGTCTCTACGGGGGTAATTTTTCTACCGAGTTTTTTCTGGATATTCTGTAATCTCAGTTTTTGGACTTATTGGGTTACCTCGTTGTTACCACCTGGTCCACCTTACCCCTATTCCTTTTTTTTCATAGACACAACGTTATATAAATGTCACCACGATAAGAAAGAAACAGTGACGGCACCGTATATTGTGACGTTCTTCACGTTTTTCTAAAACGAAGAAATAAAAAAAATGAAAAAGTATACTTATTTAATTAAATCTATTTCACCCTATCTGTGACTCCTTCCTTTTAAAAAGAAATAAAGGAAACAGAGATAGGGGGAAAAAGATATCTTTTTACTGCGGACAGGGCGAGAATATATTTATTCAACCGACGACGGGGCGACGCAAGGTCGAGTTTGGGCGAGGCCACAACATTGCGTTGCGGCGTCGCATCGTATAAATCTCTGAAGTCGCACAACAAAATTATATTGAAATCCGTCGTCATTTTTTGCGACACGATGCCGCAACTCAGTGTTGTGGCTTCGCCCTTTCGGAAAAAAAAAATTGCAGGTCATGGTTGACAGTTGGAGGTTTTTGACGTTTCTGTTCATATCGTAGAATATTTTGGTGGTTAATAACAAAAAAACTGATTTGTATCAAATGTAATCTGGTTCGTGTTATTTACATAATTGAAAATGATTGGTCTGACTTAAAAGATTCCGGCAAATTGATTTGAAATTGGATTTAAGGAACAAAGAAGTGTGCAAAATATACTGTTTTCTGAATTGGTTTAAAAAACCAGGAGCCATATTTAATTACATCCATGAGTGCTGTTGTGAAAAACGTAAATTGCCTCACTCAATATGTAAAAAAGTGTGACTAAAAATGTTAGGTAATACCTACTTTTTAAATGAAAATTAAAATGGAATTTAATTATGTATCTAGTTGTAATTCTGTTTGTTTCATAATATTGAAGTTTTGTTCATAATTAAAAGTTCTTTTTTATTTAATAAAATATTTTACTTTGCTTCCTATTAGAATTACTTCAAAAACGAATCGAATAATTATTAAAAAAAAACATGTGATTTGCGTAGTAATATTTATCTTCATAATCTCAAATATATTTGCATGCCATTTTATATTTTTATTTGCGTAGGTGGTCGCCAGCTAGTTGGACACTGGAGAGTTACCTACCACCAAGATTAACAGGTTTAACGAAGGGTTTAACTTTTTAACGTCGCATGTTAAAAATACAGAAAATGTCATTGATTCTACATCCATTCGAAAGGCAAAGGCAAAAGCAAAAGGACTATAAAATCTGATTCAGCACAGCCGAGCGAATCAGACTGGCCTGAATATGTATGTACCTACCTATCCTATGCTTACGTATGTAGTATCCTTTAGAATCACATTTATTCCCTCCGTACTTTAGGCGCTCTAGGCAGCCAGGGCGCGTGCTATCAATTCTTTTGCGGTGACGACTGGCGGCCATCTATTGCTTTCTAAAATCTATTGAAGAGAATCTGTTTCGGTCTCCGACTTTGAGACAGATGGTCTTCAAAGGTTTTCAACTTTATACTGTACAGCATAAAGTCTATTACATTATCGTAAAGTCTTGTAGAGAATTTTAGTACTACAGATTTGTCAGTTGGTGAAAAAAACAAGGGGCCATTGTATCAAGTGCTCACATATTTAGTTATTTCAAACAGTTAATAGCGGTATATTTGGCGGTCAGAGATTTTATTTCTCGTTACAGAATAAAGTTTAGGCCTGCATTCCAAATATTTTTGTTTTGTCCCAAATCATAAATGCTCCTTTGACCCAAAAACATAATTTCATTGTTTTATTCTCATTTCGTCCAATTTTATATTCCTTAATCAGCTTATATTTTTGTTTGATGGCAAACGTGACCGCTGGCCCAATTAGTTGGCCGTAGCTACCTAGCTGCCTAATTTACAGGGGGTCGTAAGTCGGGTCCAGACGGTGTAACACGTAATGTAATCCACCATGTAATGTAACGCGAATTCTAAGTGTGGACGGCACACGAGCGTTACATGTAAAGCGTAGGCGCGGCACGTAGTGCCGTCCATACCTGTGGACCATTACGTCACATTACACGTTACACCAGTCTGGACCCGGCTCTACTAGAGAAGCAGTGAAGATTATTATCAGTACGTTACGAACGTTATTATAAAGCCAAAGCACGAAGAGTAACTCTCGAGCGTTGGACCATTTATTAGTGTCTTATCGCGGTAATGTTATAGGCTAGGGCTCGAATAGGTAATAAAAATAAAAGTTCTTTACTGAATAGACTGATAATCTAGTAACGAAAGGATTGTACTGACCTTTTTATAGCTAAAAATACAGGAAAGGCTGGCTTTTTTGTTTCAATGGCCAATATGCTGGATTTAGTGATTGATGGTCGTGTCTGGTGTCTGTCGAGCGTAGCTTTCAATTAAATAGTATATTAAGCAATTAGTGAATTATGAAACGACGCATTTAAAGCGATGACCTTAAATAAATGAATCACGAGCAAGCGACTCAATAGACAATTTTGACAATACGGTTGGCGCAGTGCCTATAAGCGATCACCTACTACGCAGCGGGTCGCAGGTATGATCCCCTCGAACATGCAGTTTTTCCGGGTCTGGGTGTTTGTGTATATGAGTTTCTATGTTTGTTAACGCACCCACGCAGGAACTATTAAAAAAAACACGACCGTAGGAAAAGATTGATGGTGATTAAATCACGAGCGCAGCAAGTGCTTAAGATGCATCTAAACATCTAAACTTTCAATATTGAACTATTGATAATATTAGTAAGTATATAAGTTAAGTTACAAAAAGCCTGTAGACTTTCCCAGAGGGTGGCAATATCCCACATGAAGAAAAAGAAAGAACTAAGTATATTTCAATTAACGCAAAAGCCATTTTATGTTTTACAACCTTTTACTACCCTACTCACTCTAATGGCTCGCCACAATGTAATACTTAAATAAAAATTAAATAATGTGAAGGGAGGTTATTTTGTAAGACAGGCAACTCAGTGATAGAGTCTTAAGTCTCTCAAAACTACTACGCATGCTGTAGCGCGAAATGATGTGTCACTACGTCTTGTCCACTTTAGTGGTGAACTAGTTGCATCATTTCGCATTACTGCATGCATAAGTAGTAAACGTTTAGCTATTATGGTAGTAAAACATACAATAAATACAAGTGAATTAGAAATTGCAAATGTTTTGGGATTGAAAGAAAATGATCTGGGCCCCAATTCTGCTAATTTAGTTATGACTCAATTGAATATCAATTGGATCTCAGCTGTAGCAGTTTTAACTACATTTGGTATTGTGCTACTCATTTAGGACCAATGGTTTTCCAGTGACATTCCATTGAACTGCTATCAGAATATTTGCTAGTCTGCTCTTCAATCGTGTGACAGTTGTAAATCGATTGTGGACTTTATCGGTAATCTACTCTCTAATGGCAATACTTATAACTGTTCAACTGAGAGTCAATTACAATTACACTACGATTCCATTAAGACTCTACTGAGCTTATACAAGTTTTTGCAGAATACCAAATTTGTTCAAATCGTAATGGAGTCGTGATTGAGTCTCAATTGAATATCAATAGCATGTGAGTTAAATAAAATTAACAGACTTGAGGCCCTGTACTAATGTTTATTTAGGCGCTGCGCAAACGAAGACATTTTGTTGCCGACACGGCATACCATCGCAGGGAACTGTTGTTCATGAGTGTGTGTTAAGTGGACCCAACTGTACACATTATATGTTAACGTTTGAGCAGAAAGTGGATGATTCCATACTGGTTTTATTGAAATCAAAATCGAAACTGGTATCTGACACAAGACACAAAAGTGTTTTTTTTTTGTCACTGGCATCTCGCAGGTCAACCTATAATAGGTTGTGTGCTGCTTTAACCGGACTTTCCTGTGGTTGCCATAGATGACTCTAAGGCCTCCAGCCAGGGGCACACAAAAGTGTCTTGTGTCAGATACAAGCTTCGTTACGAATCCAGGAATGGGTTGACCTAAATGGGACCACTGCAGCTAAAGTGAACACTTTTATTGGGCATTCTTGCGAATCTTACATCACAGAAAACAAATGTCAGAGTTTAGCGAACATTCTAATAAAAGCTTTTTGCCGAGCCTGTTTGTCAATTCTGACATCGAAATGAAGAAAGAGATTTTGTCTAGTGCGTTAGGTACCGTATCGTGAAAATGTTCGTACCGCTGTTTTTCTCTTTTCTCAGCTCTGTTCTTTATTCAGTTCGGCAAAATTAAAAACGGCGAATACTCGATGTTCTGTTACAAGGGAATGCTAAAGTGTATCAGCATTCAGCATCTTAAGAGCCAGCCGGGTTCACAATGTTATTATTAGGCTTGAATAAGGTCCGGTATCCACCTAAGCGGAGAGGAGAGGAGACATGTTTGAATAACCAATCAGATGTCCACATCTCCTCTCCGCTAAGCTTCAGTTGACATCTGATTGGTTATGCAAACACATCTCCTCTCCTCTCCGCTTTGGTGGATACCGGGCCTAAGGCCACAATAGTACATTGCGTTGCGTTGCGTCGTTACAGCTTTGACGCTGCGTGTCGTTTAGTTATTTTTTATCCCAAGTCTTTCCAAGAAGCAATAGTCGTAATTTAAATAAATGCTACGGCCTCTCAATTCTGTACAGCTTAGTGGACGAGAACTTCATTTAAATTTTGTTAATTACGTTTTCTGCGAAGGATATCAAAGGAACTTGATGAAGTATCAAAGATTCATTTTCAGACGTCTGTCCTTTACGTAAACTAAAGACATGTTAACCTTGCTTACGATAAACTTAACAACACGAACAAAATTGAGGACTTCTCTAACAGCCGTGCAAATTACTCTTCAAGGTTAATGGTGGATGCGCGGGCATGCGGACGGTGAGTAATGGGTGACTCGCCGTCCAATTATGGACTATGCGGTCGACGGCGCGTCGTGTTCCACGCCACAAAGAGTTAGCAATCTGACGGGGCCTCCCTTAGAGTACCAAAGCCTGCTGACTGAGAAATGAGTTGTCCCTTCCAGAACGGGACAGGAGGGACTGTCAGACCAGTACTTACTAAAATTCACGGTTATCTTTCAATAGTCCTTTATGTTCCAGGGTCAAGGTCACCTGATGAGGCGGTCCCGCGACACCGAGATAGACCCGCGAACTCGTTAAACTACACCTAATATTTGCGCCACCTGTCCCATCAATCAACTAGTTCCATGCAGTTTCTTAAGCGCCATTTAGACGGGGAGAGTTTCTCGAACGTTTCCGTTCGAGAATGTCTAAGCAATAATCGCCATAACATAATCGTATCAAACTGTTTACACACAGGCAAGAACTAAAATCTCGTATACGATTATATCATACGAGATTCGCATATGACATTATCGTAGGCGATAATGTCTTTGTTTGTTTACACGGCGAAATTATTGAAAGAAGATTTTCGCATACGAGAATCTCGACTCGTCTAAACACATTCTCGTATGACATTTCTTCTCGTTCATGGGTCAATCTTCAATTTTTGAACTTCCGTTGAGGATAATGACACCCGATATTTTTACTGCTAGTGCAACCATCCATTGACAAAAAACAAAAATATATATTATTTTAATTACGTTTAACTAAAATGAAATTAAAATAATTTGTATTTTTGTTTTTTGTCAATGGATGGTTGCGCTAGCAGTAAAAATATCGGGCGTCATTGTCCTCAACGGAAGTCCAAAAATTGAAGATTGGCCCTCATACGATTATCGTACAAATCAGATTGAACCGTTTTGTTTTGTTATGTCACTCATGTTAGCAACTGTCATAAAAACTCGAAATACGATTATTGCTTTGACGTTCTGTTTAGACAGACACTTTCCCTTACGAGAAATCTCCCTATTCGAGGCGATTATCACTTATGTCAACTGGCGATGTTTAGACGAAGACAATATTTTATATTCCTTCGATTATCGTATGTTCGAGTCGTGAAACTCTCCCCGTCTAAATGGCCCTTAATTCTCTGTGACGAAAACAATCCGATTACTCGTAACTATACAATGCTATACATATAGTGCGTCAGTTAGGCTTAGGATGTGTTCTTGGGTATCAATTAACTAAGCTCACCGCTACACACAACGAGTTTGGAATAAGCAAGTTGGACGTAAACCAAGCTAGCCAAGTGGAATACATTTTGTTTTTTTATGAGGTTGTTATGTAGGTATACTATAATTTTAGAAACGAATTCTTTGCTGGTCTTAAACAGAACAAGGGTTTAAAAACTCCAATAAAACAGAATCATAAAAAATTATGTGATAAATATTACAAAAAAATGAGAAAGAATAAAAGTGGTCCTGCTAGACCCCTTTGATGAAGAAGTAAAATCTCGGCAGAAGTTGAGTAGTGGAACAGTAGGGAAAACCAAGTTTTTAGATTCAAATAATTTTCGGTCCACTCAACGAAAATTCACGACGATAACTTTACTCAAAGTCGCCTTTTGTTCAACATGACAAGAACAGCTTGTCACCAAAGAAGTCTCAAATACAACAAGATGTTTTACAAACTTGAAAGTGACCATTTTCAATGAAATTCGTTTGTACGATCATTTGACGAGTTTCGCCTTTTTTCTTCTGTGAAACAAAAGGTATTTTTTTTCTAACATAGTTTCGATCACCGTTATCCCCCTCTAGACTCCGCAAAGAAGACAACCTAAGCGCCACACGTCATTGAATTTGCCATTACATAAGTACTTCACATACTATTTATATAGAATTTGTATTGTAAGGATATAGAGTAATATTTACACAGGTAATTAAAGCTAGATACAAAAATAAATAAAACTATAATTATATTTACAACTAAACTAAAACTTAAACAAAATACCACAACAAATAAAAATAAAAAAAATACATAGAACGCCTTCTATCCGTATAAGTCTCTTATTATAACTTTGATTAATATGAATCAGTCATCCTGAAAAGTAGGTATTTTTGTTGCTAACAGAGCAGCTATAGTGATTAAAAGTTTTGTTGAAAAAGGTGCCAAGGTGGCGCGTGAAAAGAGACCATGGAAAATAATGGGAGCCCTTTGTCCAACATTGAAATCTATAATAATGACAAGTTAAAATAAATGTTCTTTGTTTGAAAATATTGCCGTCGCATAAAATCAAACATACTGTATAAACAGTGCGTTGGAAGAACAGGGTGTTGATAAACATTCATATTGAGAAATTGATTTGAGAAATGCGAGAAACTTTATAAAACAGGAAAGTAACGTTTGTTTAGATTTTCATGCGTTCTTGTGCAGTACTTAGTAAGTCAATCTCAAATCACACCTCTCATCCGCAAGATGAAACGGATCATTAACTATTATAAAATCTGTTGATTCACCGCGTCTCCGCGCGGAGCACTTCCAGCTTATGAGCTTATGCAACCGCGCGGACGAGGCTACAGCTAAGGCTGCCTTCACGTTTGGGCGACAGTCGCGCGACAGACGCTGCTTATGCGCGGCTGTTCATATAAAATGTATAGGAATGTGCTTCTGCCGCGCTGCTGTCGCGCGACTGTCGCCCTTTGAAGGCAGCGTAAGGCTGCGGTTCGACTGAGGCGGAGCGTAGCGGAGCGGAGACGGGCTGTGCCTCGATTCACCAAACACATGGCTGGCCACGTGACACATGTGTATTCAAGCCATGTCATTGGTGAATCGTTTCACAGCTCGTCTTCGCTCTGCTCCGCTCCGCCTTAGTCGAACCACAGTCTAATCGACTAATTGAAAATAAACTGACAGACAACCTGATATGGGCTTTTTTACATATGAATATATCATGCCAATGACACGATATCGATAAGACTGATAGTGTTATACATTTGCTGGGGAACATTTTCACACTATGACTAACGAGGAATGTTCTAGAATAGTCGCTCGTATGGTTACAGATTCCGAGCGTACGATATTCCAGTGTCGTGTTGTTACTGTTATTATCCAATGTGAAAGTGCCCTATGGTGCCATTGTATTTAGATACTTGCAAAAGACAAGGACGGAGATACAAAGGGGCTTGACGATGTGCTGACTGTTTCATAGACAAAGTTGGAATGTCTTTCGCGTGTCTGTAATTTTGCTTTCATGTACCCCATACTACTGTTGCTAGATACTGAACAACGAAGAAACTTGGTAGGTAGTATTAAGCTGGCACCTTTACAAATTTCTAGTTCTGAAATTGACTTCATAAAATTACTTAAAAAAATATTATTTTTTGCCTGAATTGCGTGTATCAGAATCTTACTTATTAAATATAATAATCTTCTCTGTTCCTTCGGGTATCCTTTGAGTTTCAGAGCCACGGTTTACTTTTAAGACAGTCCCGCGAAACGCATGACTGTAAGTTGTGTTCAGTTTTTAAGCGAAACGCGAAATTTGTATATTCGGACGTTCGTCCTCCTCGGTTGGGACGTTTCTCTATTTTGATCAATGGTTAAACTAACTATTGTTGAAATCCAATTGTGTACTTTAACAAATTTTTTTAATGCATAGTGTTTCACAGTTTAACTCATGTTTAAACAATTCGCCCTTAACAACAACTAAAACAAACCATAATTAAGTTTTTTGTTAATTTTGTCTTTAGCAGCCGAAATGATTCATTAGCATAACGATAAAAATCTACTTTTTCAACTGTAAAACCATTCCACTACTATTAAAACTTTAAATTCATTTCGGTATTGCAAAGTTTAATCTCCGCAGTTTCTTAGAACTAACTTGATTATCTTTGTGCTTTACTTAGTTACCTTATTAAATTGTTTGTGGTGATAAAATTAGGAAAGAGCTTGAGGCGGACTGTAATTAGTTAGACTCGTACAAATATGAATAGTAAGGTTTCCATTGAGACTAATTATTTAACTTTATACATTCTTGAAATGTCTACAAATTAAGATCGTACAAAAAACAAAAATATAATACATGGGTACAATTGGGCTTATTCGTTGAAATTGGTGATACTAGACTTAATTTATATGTATGTGTGTTTCTATGTTTGTAAACGCACCCAACCACACAGCTGACAGCAGAAATTTTTAGTGTGGGGCAAAGTTCTTTAAATAAGAAAGAATGAAAGAATTTGTCAACACACACTGGGTCCACGTGGTGGATTATGGCCCACTCACTCTCACAGCGAGGAGGCCTGTGTCCCAGCAGTGGGAACATTATAGGTGATGATGATGAAAAAATTTTCAAAAATTTAAACCCCTATCAGTATATTAAGTGAGTAACCCTACTCCTTTAGGTACTATTATATATTCTGTGCCCTATTTTTAATTTTTTAATTTCTACTACAGACTACTTATTGTGAGAAACAGGGGTTCAGTTCCCTTATTACGAGTTTTCACTATTTTACTGAGTCTTTCCAGTAGGTATTTACAGCGTTTCTTGTATGGATAGTGGAACAGCGCCTCTGGTGTGCGAAGAACGAACTAATTTTTTCCTTGAAATATTTTTTCAATTTGAAAATGTCAAAGTTCTAGTTTACTTTTTGTCAGAATAACAGAAAACTAATGATAAGGCCTCAGGATATCAAACTGATGATTTCTGAAAACTTTTGTACGGCGAAAATTTTACCCTGGCAGCATTATTTCCATTACGATTATCCTATCCGACTAAGGCCCTTCGTACACTAGGCGATTCAAGTTTCCGGTACCTTACGACTTCGGTATCCAAGGGGCTATCGCAATACAAACCCATAAAGGTTCACAAGCACGCGTCAATGAATACCAAAATCGTAAGGTATCGGAGACTTGCGTCGCCTAGTGTACGAAGGGGCTAAAACGTTTTTTTTATGTAACGAAAACCTTTAAAGCCGGCAAAATTTTCTCGATATCAATTTATTTTAAAAAGGAAAAAGGGTGAACGCCTAGTCCATATTCTGGGCTGAATTTTAATGAAAGTTAAAAAGGTCTGCCTTTGAAAATGTGATCAAAGTACCTAACGAGAGGTCTATATTACAATCTAGTCGAATAAAATGCTTTGTTTCATTGCCTTTGTACGCCAGAATTTCGAGTGGGTTTGCGATACCGTATTAATTAATTTATTTGTAAAAATTGGAGCGTCGCTTAAGACCCAGTTTCTAAATGTTATTTAGTATAATAGGTTAAACGATTAATTAAGAAAACAACATAAAAAAGAGCTGAAGAATGAAACGCCTGAACCCTTAGCACGAGTTTTCACTCTTTTACTTTACAGCGTCTTTCCAGTATTTACAGCGTTTCAAAAACCGTTGAAAAAATGGAACAGCGCCCGTGTACACGAAGCGGCAAAAATGCATGACGAACGCAATACTAGCGGCTGACGCGACGTTGCCTCTTCGTGGACATAGATTTCATTGTTTCTACGCAAGATGCAAGCATTCGTCTTGCAATCGTCAATTGACGAAAGCGTGCGTATGACGTGCGGTTACGTGGACAATTGGGGTTGAACCACATCTGGCAGCACGGAATCGCCTTTTTCCGTCGCCCCTTCTCTTTCTGTCGCTTAGAAATTTGCTAGACAATGCGATAGCACGCGGCCGCCTCGAGGATTCCGCCGCGTGCTATCGCATTATGATTTCTGTCTCGGTCTAGCAAATGGAAAGAACAGAAAGAGAAAGGGCGACGGAAAAAGGCGATTCCGTGCTGCCAGATGTGGTTGAACCCTTGGCCTTACTCTCGCCGGGCTTCCCCGCATAATATTCAACCGCCGAATATAAATCAAGACCAATATATTCATTCAATTGTATTTTATTACCTGACTGAAAGGCTTCCCGTGTTGTACCGCCTCATAAATATGGCCGCGTTGCTAAAACGAGGGTAGTTATTAAATATTCTTGTTCTGGAAGCTATGGTTATTTAATTTGACACAGATACAAGTTGAAACGAATTCATTACATGTCTGTGTCGTGAAGGAGAAAATGTTGTGAATTATTGAAGACTGTTTTTAGGGGTTCTGTGCGAAATGGTTAAATAGAACCCTTTATACATTCGTCTATAAGTCACAGCCAGTCGAAGGCACGCGGGCGGCGAGTAATGGGCGACTCGCTGTCCGATGCCTGGGTCGACGGTGCGTTGTATTCCACGCGTGCCTGAAAGATTGTCAGCACAATGACGGGCCCCCCTTAGAGGGCCAAAGCCTGTCGGGGTCGCGGATCTATCGAGTCCTTGACCCCGGAATGAAAAGACTACTGAAGGACACCGTGGATTTTAGTCAGTACGAGTTTGACGGTTCCTACCGCCCTGTCCAGGGATGGGAGGACTCATTTGATAAACAGATGAAGAAAAGGGCGTAGTAATTCATTGAAATACTATGAAAAACACAGTAGGTACTCCAGACCCATTCATATGCTATTGCAACTCGTACTCGACAGGTTTCTTTAATTGCTTCATGTTCGGGTAAGTCCTTTCCAAATATACTTGACATACATACATGGCGCACGTGGTGGATTATGGCCCATCCCCTCTAATTGGTCGATGCCTGTTTCCCACTTGTGGGAACGGTATAGAATTATTATTTTTACATTCAGGAGTTGGTTGTTGCCGAGGACGGTAGTGACTAATTTGGTCTAATCAGGCATGTTGTATTTAATGGCTATAGGTTACCGTAAATGTATTCGTGTAGCGTCAACATTTTATCCAATTATTCTAACGTATATAGTCCTCTCCGAAGCGACTTTCATCAGTCGTCGAAAACTAAGGGTCAATTCACACGTGCCAAAACCACACAACAGCCACAACCACGCCACGACGCGATGTGGTCGGGCGTATATTTTGTATTGAAAATGAATATGACAATTTACACGTACCACATTTTGCCTCTGTTATCGACCACCAGTGAAATACGACCACATCGCGACCACATCGCGACGGCAACGCCACTACCGGCGGCGGCACCGCGGCCACATCGCCACGACATGACGGCATCAACAGCGCGCCTACTGCGTTGTACTGAGTTGCACAGGACCACGTGGTAGCCACGTCGCAACCACGTCGCAACGACATCGACATTTTATCGGCACTACAACGCAACTGCAAAAAGCCGCTGCGACACTCTTCACACGTAACCACAGCTTGACCACATTTTGTCGCTGCGACGTGGTGTGGTTGTGGTACGTGTGAATACACGCTAAATGTATTTCAAAGCGTGTAGCGCTAAAGTCTGACAACATTCGTGTTGTAATGAAAATACACGCACCAGGAGTAACGAGTTTCCTATGTAATCTAGTGCAGCATTAAATATTTTGTCCCGATGTGATCTGTGCGGTTGTACAACGCAATATTTGGTGCGGTTTTCATGAAAAGTGGAAACTAAATAACATTGAAAATTAAATGAGAACATGAAATGGATTGCATGGCTTCTTTATCGCGCTTTTGTAATGTCAAAGTATCTTCGCACAATCGTTTGTCGCACCAGTGTCGCATAAAGGTGCATTCGAAATACAATACAGAGTCGCAGTACAGTTTTTTTGCCGAAGCGTCAATCGCACAACCGTTTATCGAACTAGTGTAGGATCGAACTAGTGTAGCTCACCAGCCGCTTTTACCAACTACCACAAAGGAGGGGTTCCTTTGTGGTAGTTGGTAAAAGCGGCTGGTGAGCTGAATCAGAAGGCCAAAGGTTCAAATCCTGCTCGCAGTCTAATTCTTCACTCCACAGAATTGAAAATGTATGTAGGAAGCGACCAAAAATCACCTGGTGAATAATTGCTCATTCAATTGTAATGATAAGCCTCCTCTTCACAATCGGCCATGATGGCCGTGTTTGCCGAACAGAAGGAGACGGCGCTATAGGTACTAAGAATCGAGATAGAATTATTTGCATCTTGCTTTCTGGTATAGCGTCTTTTCCTCCTGTTCGGCAAACACGGCCATCATGGCCGATTGTGAAGAGGAGCCTTTAGTGTGCAACAACCTTTGTATTATCAATTTAGTTTCATGAAACAGGGACGCTTTTCTTACTAAGCTAGACTAAACTTAGTCTATATTACAATAGATCGCTTAGTTTCTAGCCAAAACAATGTGGAACAATGAGCATTATCCATTACAGGGCAAATACTAAGCTAAGTGCTTGCTTAGTCACATAGTATTTGTTACATATTTGATGGCGTAGATAATTGTCGAGATATGGATAAAAATAGGTTTTAACAAATTTTCATAAGCACTTTGCTCCGTTCTTGAATTTTTTTCCTGTATTTTCAGTGTGGTTACTAACATAAAGACTCACAAACACCTAGATCTGGAACAACTATACCTGCAGGCCATATAAATATCTGTTTTGTATGGGGATCATACCGGCACTGTGCAGCAGTGCATCATCATCATCAGCCTATTAATGTTCCCACTGCTGGGACACAGGCCTCCTCTCCGGAGTGGGCGATAATCCATAGTCATGTCACACATGTCTTCGAACTTATGGTTCTAGGACATGCCGGTTTCCTCACGATGTTTTCCTTCACCGTTTTGAGAGCCAGTGCTGATGAAATTTTCACAAAGTAATGCGCCTGCCGGGGTTCGAACCCACGACCTACAATTCGTAAGTCGGGACCGACGCCACTGGGCCACCACTGCTCAGGTCTGGTCACCACTGCTCTTTATGAGGATCACACCGGCGCTGTGCAGCAGTGCAATTTAAAACAATTCCAGCAATTACGAATATTAAAAGGATTCGAAAAAAGCTTGTGAAAATCAACAGTATTAACTGAAAGAAGACTCTTTTTACTCTCTATAGCTCTGTTTCCAAGGCTATTACGGTTTTTTGTTCCGTATATTTCTGTTTCCAAGACTATAAAAACGTTAAAACAGATATAAAACTATTAAAAATCCAGGCATGCTCGTGCATTCAGCGCCATTATCACAAATCAAGGGATACATGTGACCCGCAGTGCTTTCTTCTACATTTAAAAGCTTTATAAATTATAAGTTTAAAGTTGTTAAAAATGGCTACGAGTACATAGTTTTTTATACTAGCAAAATTTTATGAAAGGAATTTTACAATAGCTATTAAGCAGTGTAAAGACATCTTTAGTTTTTTTTTATGATAGTGTATCTATATTTTAAAAGACAAATACATAAACATTAATTGAACTTTAGAATAAAAATAAAAATAAATAAATTAAAATAAAACTAAACTAATTATAAAGCTTCGAAAAATTCATCTTCAACGCTGTCAGCTGGTAATCTGCCCAAGAGACTGGCTTTATGTATTTAGATACATGAGATGTATGACCTTTTTTTTTTAGCCTGGTAAAATCATCAAATGAGTCCTCCGGCCCCCCCTTACTGTCAGACTTTTACTGACTAAAATCCACGGTGTCCTTCAATAGCCCTTTATGTTCCGGGGTAACGGTAAGGAAATAATCCCGCGACCCCGGCAGGCTTTGGCCCTCTGAGAGGGGGGCCCCGTCAGTTACTATGTATTAGCTTGAGATAATTGAATTTACTAAGGCTTTTCAAATTCGCCTGGGAGTCTGGGAGCAATAATAATTTATCTCATACATAAATAGAGAATAAAGACTAATTCAACATGGAAAATAAATTACGCAATAATTAATGTATCGGTCGGATGTTGTCGATTCCCATTATTTCAACATTCATTTGGCCGTATGTAGACCGTTTCTGATCCAATATTAGCATTTATGTGCTGCTTTGTTTTAGTGTAAAAGAAAAGAAAGAAAGAAAGCCTATAACTGTATCTAGACCCTCTTCTATACGGAGCAAGGGGTAATGAAAAACACCTCCTTCTGCGAAGCAATAATGCTAATGAAAGAGGAAGAGTGTGGGAGAGTTTATCCCTCCTCCTCACGCTCCTACCGCCGCTAGAGACGCTTAGGGCAATCGGGACTACTGGTTTACCGTTGACCGATTGCAGACAGCGTTAAATGGGTAACTCGCTACTCTACTCAAGGCCCAGACCCGAGTCGACGGTGCGTCGCGTCGTGTTCCTCTCGCGCCAATAGAAGCTGCCAGCAAAATGATGTCACCCAAGTGCCTGCTGGGTTGCGTGGGAGTTACTGAAAAAGGATCTTATTTACCTGTCATGCACGCGGAAATCGGAGTTAGAAGCAGTAGTATTTTTTGGCAGTAAGGGGGCGGGAAAGAGCAGTGGTGACCCAGTGGTATCGGTCCCGACTTACGAGCAGCAGGTCGTGGGTTCGAACCCAGCCAGGCGCATTACTTTGTGTAATTTATTTCGTCACCACTGCTCGCAAAAACCGTGAAGGAAAACATCGAGAGGAAACCGGCATGTCCTAGAACCAAAAATTCGAAGATATGTGACATCCACCAAGCCACACTGGGCCCGCGTGGTGGATTATGGCCCACTCCCTCTCACAGAGAGGAGGCCTGCGTCCCAGCAGTGGAAACATTAATAGGCTGATGATGAAGGGGGCGGGAGGAGTCATTTGACGATTTTACCAGAACAAAAAAAAAAAACAATGTAAGTAGGTACGCAGTTTCACTCAGACGTGAACATAATCGTATGTATGTGTAACAAGGGCGTAATGCCAGCTCCCTAGTCTGAGATACTCAACGACAAATGCTCAATGAACCGTTCTTCTCCCACTCATATATTTATGGAAGACCGCTCCACCGCTTCACGAGCCCGAAAATTAATCGGAAAGATTTTTCTTTCGTATTCACGCTTTTGATTTTCGGTAAACCTATCTTAGTGGGCGTATGCTTACTGTGTTTACATTTATTTTGTTTGGTGAAGGATGAAAGGGATAAGTTTGTACAAAGGTTGTCTGGAAGATATCGCTATCAGCGATAAGCCCGCCATTGTACCTATTTATATACGTGAAGGAGTAAGGTTTGTAACAAATTTGGTTTAGGTACTTCACTTTCGTATTTTTAATATTAGTTCAACTTCGCCGACGAAAGAATTTTTGTAATTGGTCCAGTAGTTTCGGAGCATTTTCCATGCAAACAAACAAACAAATCTTTCCTCTTAATAATGTTAGTGTAGAGGACAAATATACAATCTCTATCTAAAAGTTTGTCGAAACATAACTAAGTACATAGTTTAATATCACAATGGCATGAAATGTTGTGTAAGTACTCAACGTATAGACTATTGAAATTGGAAACTCAATTTAGCAAAAACATTACTCGTGTCCGATAATCAAAGTATTAATGGAAAACATTTCCAATTATAATGATAACATTTCATAATATCCGCTGTATGTCATATCACTGATAACAACAAATACAAAACTCAAAATTGGCTGGAAAATTCGATATGTCGTCTATGCAAATATGCATCAACGATATAATTATCGTCAAAGCATATTCCACAACTATCACACAACGCCATCTGGTCCCAAGCAAATCAGAGCTTGTGTTATGGGTACTAAACAACTGATATACTTACATACTTATATACTTATATATTTCTATATACATACATAATTATAGATAAATTACACCCAAACACAGAACAAATGATCGGGCTCATCACACAAACATTTGTTCAGGGTGGGAATCGAACCCACGACTTCCGGCATAGCAGCCAGGGTCACTAACCACTAGACCAACAGGCCTGTCAAAGAGTTGAGAGAAGAGAGTTACTTTTTCAACTCTGCGCTCGTAAAAACCAAGTTCTATAATAAAGTTTGACGTCCACTCAATTCTTAAGCAAATCTACTATTTTCTAGAACCTTAAAGATGACGGAGTGGAGAACTTTTGTCCCAACATAAGGATGTCGTAGGCTGATATTTATGTCCATATTTTTTTGAAGGTAAAGGTTTTTTAATAAGTGACTTCACAACGCGGAACAGAAGTGCTACGAATGTTAACTTACTAATCATTCGGGTCGCAAGAAAATCATGAGGCTACTGTAGGGACAGAGTGGTTTTATTCAGCCAAATAAACCAGGCATTCTCTTTCACTCCACCCACAGCGTGAGCACTCTTTCAATGATTTTCGTGCCAAGTGCATTATTTGGTTTGAGATATCACCTCGACAGACGAATAAAAAATAAATCTTCTAGCAATTTTTTTACATCTTTATGCTAACCTAGATCAGAGTCTTTTCATGTTCCAAAATTCAAGTTCATGTAACCGTTAAAGCGTGAACTTGCTATGAATATAAATTCAAACCGACAGACGGGCAGAGTTACTTTGTATTTCACATTATATTAGCTCGTAGTAATGTGTACTCGTCCTTTTTCACACTGTCTAAGACCACTTCAAGACTTTTTTAAAAAACTGTCAGTCACCGTTCAAATAAGGTTCAACTAACCCCAAGGGAGTACATTATACATACTTATGTATTCATGTCATTGTTGGGCTCAGTAGAAAATGTCTACCCTTGTCATAGACACACTCCTGTGCAGACGTAGACAAAGGAACAGATGACATGAGAACAACCACATATCATTCTAATAATGGAGATCGGTTTTCATGAAAAATACTCGAGTATTTTTTGAAGTTACAAACTAGTATATTTGACCTCTTCGGATGTAACCTTTTGTAGTTGTTGAGAACAAAAGACGGTTGACGGCGACATGATGTGTAGACGTTCATTTGTTTTCACATAGTACATTTGTCTTTCTTTTGACGAATGTCGGATCATGAATGTTTTACTCGTATTGTCTTTTCTGATTGTTGACGTCAAAAGTCAGTAAAAATAATGGCAATTTTGTGACGTATTTATTGCCAAATATAAAGCGTCGTATCTACATAAATATGACTAGTAGTATAATCTATAATGCTCCCACTGCTGGGACACAGGCCTCTATGTGAGACGTAGTCGGCTGATTGGTTTTCGTAACAAAAGAAAATCCTACTACTATTATAAAGTCGAAAGTTTGTAAGTGTGGATGTATGGATGTTTGTTACTCTTTCACGCAAAAACCACTGAACGGATTTGGCTAAAATTTGGTACACAGATAGTTTATAACCTGGATTAGGATAGCTATTAGGATAGCTTTTATCCCGATTTTATGTTCCCGTGGGATAATTTTCGAGTTGTAGCGGGTGAAGCCGCTGGCAACAGCTAGTAATAAATAATTTAGAATCTATGTGAGATCAGAAAAAAATTCAAGCATAACATGAAATCAAAACCCTCCACTACTACAACTCCAACCCTACACTACTAGTCAGGTCATTAATAAAATGTAGACTTTATTTTAAAAGTTAGTGATATATTGTAGCTTACTTTGGCAAGTAGAAACAAGAGAAAACAAGATCACTGAACAATCAGTAACACTTCGCAATTCAATAAACTGTGTGATTGTAGTTTTAGGGTCACTAGATTATGATATTTCACGTCTATTCTTGATATTGTGTGATGAGATCATGTCATCATCATCATCATCATCACGACGACACCATCTCATCACACAATATCGCAGTTCAGATGGCCGATGGGGTCGAAAAGTGCTAGAGATGAGACCACGGACTAGAAAGCGTAGCGTAGGACGTCCACCAACAAGATGGACAGACGACCATATAAAGGTCGCCGGAAGATGCTGGATGCAGGTCGCTTCCAACCGGTAATGTGGAGATCTAAAGGGGAGGCCTATGTTCAACAGTGGACGTCGTATGGCTGAGATGAGATGGTGTATTGCTAGTTAATTCTGTTAGTGACTTGGGTGACAGTCATTGAAAGGGAACTGTCATGTCCTAGAACCAAAAATTGGACAACATGACGAGATTTACCCACTCGTGCTTAGCTGACGTTGTGGATTGGGTCAGCGTGATGATCGAGAGCACCATAAGGCCCAGCATTACAGACATTAACTTAATGGCAATAAAGTAGAAATTCCTATGATATATGATAGTAGTAACAAAAATACCGCTGAGGCTGCATTGTCATTTTCTGTTTTTATCCTTAACCGTGCCGATACCGATAGTGGGTGCCGTGCCTAAGCAGGTAGGCCGCCACAATCTTTCGGCATGACCAAAAACTTGTTCTATCTGGTCCCATTTAAGTTGGTCAGCTTTTTGAGTCACGTCAATAATTATTTCGCGAAACGTAAAATCCAATAAAATATATCTAAAACGAGCGTTGTAAATCATAAGAGCTATTGAAGCAAAGGCCAAAATCCTGCTTGACCTGTACCCTTTTTCATACAAGAAACGCTGTAAATACTCGAAAGACACTGTAAAGTAAAAGAGTGAAAAGTCGTGATAAGGGTACTGTATCCTTAGCACGAGTTTTCAATGGAACAACGCCTCTGGTGTGAGAAGAAGGAACTAATTTTTTCCTTGCAAATTGTTAATTTGAAATTGTCAAAGTTCCAGTTTACCTTTCGTTTCAAATACTGAAAACTCGTGCTAAGGGTACTGTTCTAAGTATTTACTTACTTTACCAAAGTGATGAAAAATACGAAAACGAAAAATCTAAGAAAGCTTTTTAAGTAGGTACGAACTTTTCAGACCTTCATTGAATACCTTTAGTTGACCGAAATTGGTCCTTCGATTTATCTCCGGGGTACTTCATTCATCTCTCTGATAATATTGCCTGAACCAGAATCTAATAGAGTTGAGGGAGGGGTGGGATCGCGGGTGGCAAGTAGTGGGTAGCTCGCTGACCGATCAAGGACCGGGCCTGGATTGACGGTGTGTTGTGTGTTCAGGACAAACAAAATTTTAATAAATGACCGCGTCTTCGCGTGCAACGTATTACCGGGATTAAAAAAAAACATGTCTCCGTTTTCTACCTGTGTGCTAGACATCATAGAACGAGCGACTCGCTGTCCGACCACGGACCATACCCGGGTCGGCGGCGCGTTGTGTTCTACGCGCGCCTAAAGGAGTGTCAGCACAATGACGGGGGCCCACCTTAGAGGCTCAAAGCCTGCCGGGGTCGCGGAACTAACGAATACCGTGACCCTGGAACGTAAAGAGCTATTGAAAGACACTGTGGATTTTAGTCAGTTCAAGTCTGACAGTGAGAGGGAGGACTCATTTAACAATTTTCATCATCAGCCGGAAAACGTCCACTGCTGAACATAGGGATCCCCCATAGACCGCCACGCCGAACGACAATTCGTCACTTACATCCATCAGCTGCCAGCGACCCTCACGATGTCATCGGTCCACCTAGTGAGACGCCTTCCTACGCTGCGTTTTCCGGTCCGTGGTCGCCACTCGAGAACTTTTCTTCCCCATCGGTTGTCAGTTCTAAGAGCGATGTGGCCTGCCCATTGCCACTTCAACTTGCAAATTTTATGAACTATGTCGGTGACTCTGGTTCTCCGCCGAATATCCATGTTCCGGATTTTATCCCGCAAAGAAACTCCGACCCAGACTCCTCTTTCTATTGCTCGTTGAGTGACTCTGTCTCTCTAAAAAGCCAGCAGTCAAAGACCAATTTGACAATTTTACCACGCTAATAAAAAAGATGCCTGTCATCGAAATTAGTTCAGCGGCTAAAACATAGAACTGAAAAGTGAAAACAGACAAACAATGGTAGGTACTTTATTTAGAGTTTCCATAAACCTTTTTTGATATCCTTTTATGTATGTTTGGGACTGGACTTCTGTTTTCTTTTGAGCCTGGGGAATTTTATAGATATAAGAAAAGTTGTCAACTTATAAAAAACTTTGTGTCTACCTGCAAAGTTTTATTTTATTTCTGCATTAGAGGGAATTGGGTTTGCAACTTTTATTCTATTCAGTTGATTAGATTTGTCATGGTTTTTACTCGATACGAAGTTATCAATGTTGAAGAGACCATTTCTCATAGTTATTATGGTAATCTAAGTGAGCTATGTAAATAAATTTCAAATCATAGATGCAGCTTACTAAAGTGTCACATAATGTGCACAGAATCGATTTGAATAGACCAACACATTTGCACAATAGAGATTATTCTCTCATTTCCGTAAACCTCTGAAGATAACGTACTACCAACTACTTCTCAAAATCATCAAAAAATTGAGTGAGAGAGAATTCAACTCGATATAAATCGAGTTAAACTGAAATCGAGTTAGCCCGATTTGACACATCACTACTATGAACCACGCCTCTAAAATGCATGATATCCAATTAATTCCTGACACGGAATCGACACGTGCTATCAAATCTAATCGATGAGCACAAAGGGCGGTGAGCGTGAAACTATATCTACTGAAACAATCGATTTTGATGCAATTAACACGTGAATCTGAATACGAGTTAAACTCGAACAATGAACATAGTTACCTGTTAATCATTATGTTAAGAGGAAACACCAACGTCTCTGAGCTAAACTGCGGACAGACGGACGGACGGACGGACGGACATGGCGAAACTATAAGGGTTCCTTGTTGACTACGGAACCCTAAAAAAAGGAAAACATAGAGACATGCCATTAAGTGGTCATAGATTTTTTGTAAAAATTATTGCTCTACTGGCATTATCCAGGGAGAAAACAGAGGACTACGTTTGTATGGAAAAACGGCCGTGATGTTTCCTCTTAAGCAGGATAGTGCCCGTCTCGCCCTGGGATCATTTGATGATTTTACCACGAAAAAAAAGCAGAAGTGTCCAATGAAAGCAGTGGCGTTCGTCAAAGAGTTGACAGTTGATCTGACGAGGTCGTCATGGAGGACCGAGCACCTGGGACGCGGGATAGTCTATAGTCCTCGCCAAACAAGTGGAATAAAGGTCATTGATCCTAATAATGCATCGTTCGAATTTCATAACACCATCGTTCGAATTTCAAGACGGCCTCTTACCACTATATGTTGCTTTTGGTCGTTCTACGACATTTTCATTACATTTTATCGAATGGTTTTCAAATATTGCAATATTGGTATTGGTACTCGGGGATCAACGTATTTTATTCCACACTTATCTGGCGGAAACTATAGGAAGGTAACCGTGACCCTGCAACGTAAAGGGCTATTGATGGAACACCGGTATGTCTCGCGACGGAGCATTACGACATTGAATTAAAACAATAAAAGCGAAAAACAAAATAACGTTCGGATAATCTTTCAGCCATAAAAGCATATCTCTTACAAATCGTCCCGAACCCGCCATCATGTAAGAAGATTAACAAATATGAACTTTTTACGCAAGCATATAAGTTTTATAATCAGAAAATCCGAGTTTTTAAAGCTTGAGCTTACTCTCGTATGCTTAGCTTGCTCCGACATTCATAACTTTTAAAGCGAGCTCGGAAGTTCCATAATTGGCTATGAGATTTTGGAAAGCGGCGCTCGAATGTAAAGGTAATTAGCTTATTCGTAATATAGGAAAATAGACATTATGGCGCTGGTATTATAAAGCGAATTATTTGATCAATAGCTAACTAAACTACTTGTTAATAGCGTCTACGTCTCTTCTACAAGTTTTAGCAAATGGTTAAAACATGTTTTTAACCATTTGTTAAAACTTGTAGAAGATTTTAACAAATAGTTTGCTTAGGTAAAAGTAAAAATTAGAGAGACTTCTTGTCGACAATCTGTATCTAGGTCGCGTTCCCTAAATCCAAAAAAGTTTGATTGGGGTCTTTCAATATTAAAGTTTTCAATAGCAGTCTGGTCGCTTTGAAATATAACTCTCGAAATATTATCGTGATCTTCCTAGCCTTTTCCCAACCATGACAGGATTGACTTCCGGTCGAGCTGGATGCAGCTAGATATCAGTATTCTAATGGAGCGACTGCCTAATGGGGATGACAGCTGGGGAACTAAAGGTACAGATACACATGCTTTAAGCTAGCATGCTAAAGCACGAGAGCATGCTACTTTTAAGCAAATGCAACTACAACAACAACACTTACACATACAACAATACTTTTAAACTTAGTAGCATGTGTATCAAAACCATTTGCTAATAATGAGCATGCTAATTTAAATGTAAACTATAAACATGCTCATAAGCATGCTCTTTTAGCATGCTAGTTTAAAACATGAGTATCAGTACCTGTATGACTGACGCTAGTATAGCTTGTTCCAAGCATCGTCATTGGTTAAAATCTTATACGTACTTCAAAATAGTACTAGGTACGTTATTGGTCGGATTAGGACTTAGCTATAGTGGCACCATCTACAATTCGCTTTGACCGGCCTTCCCCATTATCTGACCTCTACAACCCAGGTAATGCGATACACCTTGGTAAGACTGATTGCCAGACTAAGGCTGCCTTTCCACCAGAGATAATGAGTATGATTGGTGGATATCAAACGCATCCTTAGCAACGTAGCATAGCGCATCTCTGGTGGAAAAGCAGCCTAAGACAGTACTGACCGTCAAAGATCAACAATTAATGGCAGCCGATTATAACTCTCAGAGTAATATAAAAGTTCTATGAAAAGAAAAAACCTTTACTCTTTAGATAATAAGGGTGCGAAGTGATGGACGCTGTGATATTCTGTTTATGTTTAATATTAATAATAAACACAATAACTCCGCTTAATAATGTTTGTTCATAGTCTATTGTTTGTTACGACCTGTCTTGGGGATTAAGGGATAAATTGGGACTTAAGTATGACGCTTACAGTTATATGGGTTCAATAGGTAACCTTGATGAGGGTCAAGGTCAAACTATCACAATGTAATGTAAGCCGAGACGTGTGAGGGCATCAATTATTAGAGATTTCTAATCACTTAATGGTAGACATTGTGGAATGAAGATTAGGTCATTTATTATCACGTAGTGTGTTCAATTTTACTTGTAATAATACCCTACTATAATAATGGTTCAAGCAACTTATTCGAGTATCGGGAGCCGGTTAAATGATTTTGTAGATCGAGTGGGCAGAAGTCTACTATTAACAGTGTAACAATAAAGACATGATGATAATGCATACATAGATGTACTCCTTAATAATTCTTCTCCATACACGGACCTGCTATTAAGCTTTGGTTTGACTGAGCTATGGAAAAAAAAATGTGATAAATGACGAACCGCTCGACCACCAGGTCGTTCATCAACTTGATGAACAGATCAGGTGAAGGAATCATCGTCCTCTAAATTCTACTCGGTGGTAAAGGATGCGCTGGACAGAAACCGATGGAGGCTGATCATCCGCTCCAGATGCAACTCTGAAGCTGACCACGATCCTCCGACATGAGGGACCGACTACAGAGAGAGAGAGTATAGCCTACCGTAACAAAAATAAATTCGATTTGACAAAGTGATCGCAAACTTTTTTGTTGCGTGTACTAACAGAAATCTAGACAACATATTGAATGCCTGAAACATAATTATTCCCCATAGAATTTTCTATACGATTACCCAACTTATCTGTCAGTTTCAGCTTCACAAATACCAATTGAATAGTATTCATGTGAACTGATTGAGACAGGATATTGGCACGCGCCTACTTGTATCCTTTCATATAAACGTCTGTTTATTGACGCAAAAATGTAATACAATTTTAGTAACATCCTTTGCTTATTGTATACAGTTGATAAACAGGCAAAAAATCAACCTGTTGAAATATAATATGAAGTGTAATTTCGTCTGATGTAAACGTCAAATAAATACGCTGACTTTTATCAAAAATACCAGTATAACTTTGTATGTTTTCGGTCCAAAAGCGAGGCTCATAACATTTTATCATCATCAGCCTATAAATGTTCCCACTGCTGGGACACAGGCCTCCTCTCTGTGAGAGGGCGAGAGGCATAATCCACAACGCGAGCCCGTGCGGGTTGGTAGATGTCACAATATGTCTAGGTAATATTTTTTGGTTCTAGGACATGCCGGTTTCCTCACGACGTTTTCGTTCACCGTTTTGAGAGTAGTGGTGATGAAATAAATTACACAAAGTTAAGCGCCTGGCTTGGTTCGAATCCACTACAACTTTTCAACCGATATTATTATTTTTGTGCAACTAATATTTTTGAATTAGATACTTATTTTACTTGTGGTACCCGCCCCAGGGCTAATAAGTTTTACGTAAATACTATCATGCCAGTAATTCTTATTCTAAAGACATTTAATTTTTAGAAGAAGAATTACGACAGATTACCAACGTAATAAGACTTGAAATGCCTTAGCAAAAAAATGAATAACAAGAACGCTACAGAAGTATACCTACAGTGGTGGTGTACAAATGGAAATCTTTCGGTCAGCTATCAGGGGTACTGCTATCTAAGCATGGAACCCGTATCTTCGGCCGTAGCTTTGGCCGTAGACTTGGACTCAAGATTAGTTTGTGGTACGAACCAAAGATCGATGCAAACGTGACAGCTGTTTCGACTTCCGATGTGTTATCAAAACTTTGAATTGAAAACCAATAGGGTGTGAGGCCATTCAAAATATTCGGATTTCTTTCCGTATTTTCGTTGACGGAATATAAAATAAGAGTTGACCCCCAGACCCGGGTAAATAATTTAAAGCTTCGGATACTCGTGAAAGGATAAAAAGGATAGGTAGGTATAAAAACTGGATCCCTGAGGGTTGAAACAAACAACTCGTTACGTTCACCAAATAAAATTGGAAGAACATGAAGGAATTTTAAACTTAACATTTGGGTATGGTCGAATGTTGAGCTTCTGAAGTATTTCTGACTTTGTTTAGGTATTTATTTAATTTTGTATACAGTAATCTGTCCTTTTAATAACAGTTGGAAAGCCTGTTGAATAAATGTTAAAACAATAACTTTTGCATGAGTTTTATTACCCAACTTTAGGGTTTTTTTTCGTGGTAAAATCTCTTACCCAGGGCGGGACGAGAGGGAATGTCAGACTTGTGCTAACTAAAGTCCACGGTGATTCTTCAATAGCCCTTTACGTTCCAGCGTCAAGGTTTCCTAATGAGGCAGACCCGCGACCCCGACAGGCTTTGGCCCTCTAAGGAGAGTCATATCGGATTCCTGACAGCTGTTTGAGTATTTTTTATAAATCATAGTTGCTGATAAAATATATAGCTGTTGTTCTTGGACCCGGCTGTCATTTGTAGATCTTTGGCAGTCGTTACTGTTAGCCCAGAAGCTCTAAAAGTCTGACAACCTGTTTTACCATGGGGTATCGTATTACCCAGTTACTGAGTTTTGGAGGCCCGGTAAGCAGTCGTTCCATGTAAAATACTGATATCCAGCTGCATATGGTTCGACTGGAAGCCGACCTCAATATAGTTGGGAAAAAAGGCTAGGCAGACGATGATAGTTGCTGATAAAATGTCTTTAAATTTAGGCTTGCATGGACGAGCTGTCTTTTAAACAGCTTGACCAATTTTCCAGTCTGACCAATAATCCCTTTGTGAGTACCTAGTCTAACAGTATATAGCTAAACTTTGGTAGTTGCGGATGTTCACGATGTTTCCGCACTAATACACATACTAGCTCAGTTACTCGGTTAACGTGGTCTCTTTGCCTTTGTCCGATCTCAAAGACTTTGATACCCCGACAGCATAGTGTTATCTAATACAATTGTAGTTCACCGTTGATAGTTGTAGCATTGAAATAACTTGATGCTGAAATCTGAGTTAGTTTGGTGTCAATTATGTAATCTCTTTCTCTGATATTTGGTTCCTTATGTCTGAGGATTTTGGACAGTTTCGAAATTTTACAGTTGTTATTCTACACGAAGTGCCTGACTTGCGACTGATACAAAATATTCTACATGTGGGGTCGAAAACCAACCTCTGCTGAATTATTGAAAAATCCCCTTTACATCAGTATAGTAAATTAGTAGAATTATTCCCCAGACCAAAACTGGATACATTTTATATGTACTGTGTCTGGTAAAAGGCAATCTTAGACATTTTGGTAGCGTATTTCTTGCTTTTCATGATTCGCATAAAGGGGTTTGAGCCCTGTGCCATGAAAGCTGGCATATTATTTTCTAAAGTTACGGCGTTATGGGTCACTTAAACATTTATGGGGCTCTTAAGGCGGCGCTAGTCGCGAGCTCGAACTCACTGGCAGGCATGGTCAAAAACCATGATATTTCACCGGAAATCGAGCCATATTGTTCATGTGTGCGCGAGCGTCATCCCCCCGTGGAGAAAACAGGGGAAAACTTATTCAGTGAGATGCACGATCATTCAGAGTAAAAGGCGCGCGTAAAAAAATACGAAAAAGCCTTTGGCTGTTGGGGTTTTATGAAAAAACCACTGCACTAATTCATTTCAAATAAAATTTATTAAATTCTTTGATAAATTTGCTGTGTCGGTACGGACTTGGTTTTGGAAATTTGATGCTTCTTTAGCTTCTAATTTACACCTAAACTTGTGTTAAAATTAGCAAAAAAACGAATCTTTAGAAGCTCGTAACTTTTTAATAGCTTCATATTTTACAATTCTGCTTCCGTACAGACAAAATTAATAATGAGACAAAACGATACCATGTTTAATTTTGGATGTACTTTGTCGATTAATGGAGTAAAAGCCCAACGAAGTTTCTATGGATAAAATGTTGACTTGTCTGCTCTTAAGGGTTCTGAATGAATATTAGGAGGTAAACGCATATCGATTTTATTTTGCCCCAAATAACAACCACGACGTTGGGATCTTTACCTTTTTAAGTTTTTGATAATCGTATAGTGGCTGTTGGAACTTTTTTTTCGAGCCCAGAATCTAGTTTAATTATGGAACTTGATTTAGAAAATACTGTACGACGCACGGTTGGTGTCGGTTTCGATCACCGCATGGAACAAATATCTTTTTATGTGTTGGTGTCTATGTGAGTGTCTATATTTGTGGGTGCGTCACGATACAGGAAGAAATTCCTAGTGTGGGGCAACGATTCTAAAAAAACAAACTTCAATCTTTGGTTCATCATTCCCCTAGCGTCCTCCCAACTATTTCATCACCCCACAAGCCTCAGAAGCGAAAATTAATCAGTGCAAGGCAGAAGGTAATACTGCGAACAACGGCGACATCGTAATTACATTACTGTGAGCGAAATGGGCACACTGATTGTTCTCAAAGCGAAGCATTCGTAGATTTTTATGCTGTGGCCGTGTTCTACATTAGATCGGATTGTTGTGTAGAAAAATTGCTTTTGGTTTTCGTGATTATTTCTTTATAAACGATGTGATTGGTGTAATGGCTGAGCGTTCGTCTGATACGTAGCGTGTCGCGGGTTCAATTTCCGTATCTGTATATTTCTATGACAACTACAAGTAATGTAAAAAGAGATTATTTGGTGAGACAGGTAACTCAGTGATAGAGTCTTAAAAGTCTCTCAAAACGTTACCTATGCATGCAGAACTAGTTCACCACTAGAGTGGACAAGACGTAGTGACACATCATTTCGCATTACAGCATAGGTAACGTTTTGAAAGACTTTTAAGGCTATATCACTGAATGAAAAAATTCAATGAAAAACGTTTATTCATGGTACTAAACATAGATAACAAAAAAAAAAAAAAATACTTCTGCCAAACTGTAAAACAGTTTGTTGGCAGATGTAGCTCCCTTAAATAATACAACTAAATCTAATTTGAATCTTCTAATTATTAATAAAAACCTGAGTTTACTGTTTCACCAAATAATCTCCCTTTTCCCTACAAGTAGTTGCTTCTGTTCTGAGTATTTGTGTATGTTTATATGTATGAAAGCGTACCCACGACTCAAGAGAAATTCCAAGTGTGTTGGGCAATGTTGTTTTTTTTGGGCTTCTTTTTTAATCGTAGTCTATCCAAAAGAAAAGCCAGTATTCAAAATATTAATAAAACCTGGTAGATAAGTACTCCACTTTTTACCGATTCGATATTATTCAGCCTGAAGCCTTTTAAACGAACAACCGAATCAGAAGAGCACTCAAATGTATTACAAAAGAATGAAGAAAAGGTTCTCTAAAACCTACCTTTTTGGTACGAGAAGGAAAATTTAATTAACCGTAGTTAAATGTTCGGACACGAGGATTATAGACGGTATTACAAGGCGAAAAGGTTTTTTTTTTATGTTGTTATTATAGAATCATTAGTCGTCGGCGTGTATGGGAATAAAAATATATTTAATTTTTAATTTATTTTCTGGGAATCTAAAAACGTCACTTTTGCTATGTTGTTAATAAAATTGTTTTTTATCAATTATCTACCCTATTACTTGGACAATAGAATGGAATTCTATTTTACGAATTTTATCGCAATGCATTGTTGTGATGCAGCCTTCTTAGACCCACTGATTGGTAAGGGTTTTTTATTTTATTCGACAACTGTGAAACAATTTTACTGCATCATTCATTGTAAGCTCATCTATTATATTCTGATAAGTTCTATACTTACAATAAAAATGTAACAAATCATTGTCGTACATTTGAAATAATATATTATGTGAAAAAAAAATATCGGAATAGTGGTTCAACGAAATAGAACCCATTTTTTTTCTCTGTTTGTTGTTTGTCTGTGTACGGGCTAAATATAAAAAGCGGTTAATTCGATTTGGGTGTTAGTTATTAGTGTGTGTTATGTTGAAAAAAACTTGTTACTTTTAGTTTTTTATCTAAGTTAATTTAGTTAAATTGCAATTTAAGCATCTCTTTGTAAATTTTGAACACCTTTAGTGAAGTAAGAATTCACATAGTTTACAAGGAAATTTTCTACAATATTTATTAATTAATCAGGAGCTCAATAAATTGCTCTCACATTTCCAATAAGCAAGTCTCAAGCAACAGCTTTGAAGCAACAATATCGTTCAAACTTACTTGTACCAGTTTAGTACTTTGCACAAGCACTGGGAGTTAACGAAACAGCTTATTTGCTTCGGTTGGCTTACAAATTGCTCGGTTTCACTTGAAAATGGGGAACATTGGAAAATACAGAGGTTTGTTTTAGTACAACTTAACGGAGTAAAACGTTACTGCTATAAGTATGTATAACAATTTGCATTATATTTCTTACATTATAATTATTGCTCAAAGGTGACTGACTGACATTAAGACCCCTTTTACCTGCTTGCGCGTAGAACTAAAATTGTGGTCGTCGAATTTACCAAATTAATTAATACTCCAACATTTTTGAATACCTGTAAAAGAAAGACCAGTTTTTCGTGTTGTAAAAAAACGTAAGATATTTCAAAAAACTCTTTTATTAACTTTGTGGTAATTAATCTCCGACAAGTAGTTTACTGAAAAATCAACGCAGAGTCGATTTGCGACTCCTAAATCTACCATTAATATTTATAATTTTAACCAAAAAAAATACACAAGTCATCAGACATACGTTTTTGTCATGAAAAAACGTAGTAGAATTTATATTTTTAATAACACAAATTAGTAAAAAAATAAAGTCTGAGGTCAATTTTTACGTTTTATATCGCTGTTTTATCGCCATTTTTGGTTCGAACAAAGCATAATTACATTTAAAAAAATATGTAAATATAAACTATGTTTACAGACTAAACTAATTTCTAAATTTCATTAAAATCCCTTCATGTAATTAATCATAATATCGTTTTTAAAATCACTCTAAACTAGCATAAATTACGAAACATAACCGGGCTGCGATCAGTACGGCTCCAGCGCCCGTCGACGTAGGACCTGTGTCACTTTTTTCCTCGTCCTGATTTTAGAGCGTACGTATCGTGAACGGAATACTATACTGCGACTGCCACATTTTGATTCTCTCCATATATTTTTTCGTAAGGTAAGATTTTCGTTACTTTATCAAACTAAAGTATTTTTGTAATTATAATAGTAGTTTATAGAATTTGTGCATTAAATAACCATCCGTTTTTGTTTTATTAGTTTTTGCAATGGGGCGCAAGAGTGGTGAAAAATCCAATATGGCGGCCTCCTCAAGATCGCGGTCGGGCTGTTTGAAATCCAACCCGATAATATGGGTATCAAATGAAAGGGTTTGCTGTCAGGAATATGAAAAAAATAGTCACGTGTCTTATATCCAACATGGCGGACATCCAAGATGGCGGATTGGCTATTTGAAATGCATCCCCATGATATGGATATCAAATGAAAGGGTTTGTTATCAGGAATATAAAAAAAATAGTCACTTGTCTCAAATCCAAAATGGCGGACATCCAAGACGGCGGATTGGCTATTTGAAATGCACTCTCTTGATATGGGTATCAAATGAAAGGGTTTGCTGTCCGAAATATGAAAAAACCCACATTTTTGATTTTCTTAAAAAAATTAAAATAACCCTACGGGACTGAGAGAGGGGCCACTCAAAACGTGGGGGCGTATATTATTTATGGGATATATTTACATGACGTGTATAGATCGTGGTTGTAACTTGCAAAGATACGCTCCCACACGTTTTGAGTGGCCCTTCTCTGCCCCGTAGCACAGTAAAAATATGGATAGTACGGAAACTACGTACAAACGTTCGAAACGGTGCACTCACACAAACACGCGCATCTACGAGGCTTCTGAGCGGACATCGCAGTGCTGTTAGTTCTGAGTGCCGCGTAAAGACGAGTTACGTTTATTTCTACAAAATCACGAGTGTATTGCGTTGTGTAGGTATATAGCTGTTTGAACTCGGCTTCATCATAAGCAGAGATTTTGTTTTATAAACGTCGTGCTTATTTTGAAAATTAAGAATGATTTTTATCAATATCGAATTCTATATCCGCGTGACCGTTTAATAAATTCGTAAATCATTTGTAAAAAAACCAAAATGGTTTCTGCTACAATTTCTCATAATAAGCGTTTTTCATAGTTTTCGTCTTCGAGGATTTTGAATCCGATAGTACTGTCAAAATGTAAATCCAAGATGGCGGCTGTTAAAAATATCGAGGTTTTCGTCATGGGTGTCGTTTTCATGGTTTTCGAGGGTGTTGAAACCGATGGTGCTGTCAAAATGTAAATTCAAGATGGCGGCTGCATAAATTATCGAGGTTTTCGTCATGGGTATCGTTTTCATGGTTTTCGAGGGTGTTGAAACCGATGGTGCAGTCAAAATTTAAATCCAAGATGGCGGCTGCATAAATTATCGAGGTTTTCGTCATGGGTGTCGTTTTCATGGTTTTCGAGGGCGTTGAAACCGATGGTGTAGTCAAATTGTAAATCCAAGATGGCGGCTGCAAAAATTATCGAGGTTTTCGTCATGGGTGTCGTTTTCATGGTTTTTGAGGGTGTTGAAACCGATGGTGCTGTCAAAATGTAAATCCAAGATGGCGGCTGCATAAATTATCGAGGTTTTCGTCATGGGTGTCGTTTTCATGGTTTTCGAGGGTGTTGAAACCGATGGTGCAGTCAAAATGTAAATCCAAGATGGCGGCTGCATAAATTATCGAGGTTTTCGTCATGGGTGTCGTTTTCATGGTTTTCGAGTGCGTTGAAACCGATGGTGTAGTCAAATTGTAAATCCAAGATGGCGGCTGCAAAAATTATCGAGGTTTTCGTCATGGGTGTCGTTTTCATGGTTTTCGAGGGTGTTGAAACCGATGGTGCAGTCAAAATGTAAATCCAAGATGGCGGCTGCAAAAATTATCGAGGTTTTCGTCATGGGTGCCGTTTTCATGGTTTTCGAGGGTGTTGAAACCGATGGTGAAGTCGAAAACGACACCCATGACGAAAACCTCGATAATTTTTGCAGCCGCCATCTTGGATTTACAATTTGACTACACCATCGGTTTCAACGCACTCGAAAACCATGAAAACGACACCCATGACGAAAACCTCGATAATTTATGCAGCCGCCATCTTGGATTTACATTTTGACTGCACCATCGGTTTCAACACCCTCGAAAACCATGAAAACGACACCCATGACGAAAACCTCGATAATTTATGCAGCCGCCATCTTGGATTTACATTTTGACAGCACCATCGGTTTCAACACCCTCGAAAACCATGAAAACGACACCCATGACGAAAACCTCGATAATTTATGCAGCCGCCATCTTGGATTTACATTTTGACAGCACCATCGGTTTCAACACCCTCGAAAACCATGAAAACGACACCCATGACGAAAACCTCGATAATTTTTTGCAGCCGCCATCTTGGATTTACAATTTGACTACACCATCGGTTTCAACGCCCTCGAAAACCATGAAAACGACACCCATGACGAAAACCTCGATAATTTATGCAGCCGCCATCTTGGATTTAAATTTTGACTGCACCATCGGTTTCAACACCCTCGAAAACCATGAAAACGATACCCATGACGAAAACCTCGATAATTTATGCAGCCGCCATCTTGGATTTACATTTTGACAGCACCATCGGTTTCAACACCCTCGAAAACCATGAAAACGACACCCATGACGAAAACCTCGATATTTTTAACAGCCGCCATCTTGGATTTACATTTTGACAGTACTATCGGATTCAAAATCCTCGAAGACGAAAACTATGAAAAACGCTTATTATGAGAAATTGTAGCAGAAACCATTTTGGTTTTTTTACAAATGATTTACGAATTTATTAAACGGTCACGCGGATATAGAATTCGATATTGATAAAAATCATTCTTAGGGCGACTTTCACCAAAAGTTAAACATGTTTAAAATTTTATTTAGTGTCAATTTAGTGTCAAATTCAATAGAATTTTGACACTAAATAAAATTTTAAACATGTTTAACTTTTGGTGAAAGCCCGCCTTAATTTTCAAAATAAGCACGACGTTTATAAAACAAAATCTCTGCTTATGATGAAGCCTAGTTCAAACAGCCATAATAATATACCTACACAACGCAATACACTCGTGATTTTGTAGAAATAAACGCAAGTCGTCTTTACGCGGCACTCAGAACTTCTTACAGTAGCTCGTTCTGTGTTCTTGTAGTAGATGTTTAAAAGGTTCTCATTCATAAAAATATGAAAACTCGGAAAATGTAGTAGGTTAGGTTAGGTAGGACAAAGGGCTGATTTTTTAATAGTCAGACAACTTTTATCTGAGGAATGAAAATAGCGGTTTGACATAATTATTTTCTATAGATAAGCTGTCAAACCCCCATTTTTATTGCTCAGATATAAGTTATCTGACTATTAAAAAATCAGCCCCAAAACTTATTTATTGTTCAAACTTCACTTCTTAGGTTAATTGCAGATTCAGTTTTACTTCCACAACAATAAAATATAACTAACTTTAACTGACAGGTTATTTTAACACAAAATTTAAATAAATCACCGGAACAGTTTAACATTCGACATCTAACAAATATTGTGGCGGGCACATGCCGTTCAACCAATCAACGCGCGAGATGCTTTCCGTTCTATACCATTTAACAGTCTAATAGACTGAATAAACAAAAAAAACTTTTCCAGAAATGTAACCAAAGTGCATTACGATTATATCGGCTCAAAATTGTTTAGTCCGTCTCAACACTAGCGCTACACTGGTTGCGTTGTGTATGTGTGAACAGCTACGCACACATGAACATTGCTGCCGTCTTTTACCTAAACTCGAGCGTTCGAATTTTGTGAACTGGCTCTTAACGCACAGCCTAAACCACTAGACGGATCGGACTGAAATTTGGCATGCCGGTAGATGTTATGACGTAGGCATCCGCTACGAAAGGATTTTGATCTGAGAGATCGATTTGAAAGATCAAAGTTTATATGAAACATATTTCAATTTGATGAAAAATACATTGTTAAGTTCCGACATACACGCGAACGAAGTCGCAGGCACAGCTAGTTAATAATATAAATCACTCTGAAACCGTGCCTAGTTATTAAATAGTATGGTCTTCAGGCTGATCAGCGGTTTGTCTACGCTATTGCGCGTGAGGTCCTGGGTTTCATAACGCTCTTTATAAGACATTTAATACGACTTACTAATGCCAGGGTATGAAGACCGACAGAACATAATTGCTAACAGGTTAATCCTCAAAAGGACAGTTTTAATCCTTTACCAGCTTGCAGACACAATGGAACGTCTATTATTGTCTGTCCTCTACCATTAGTGAGGGAGCTACCTAAATGGTTTCTCCCGTTAATGGAAACTTTAGAGAAAATATTGCCAAATGGATTACTGAACTGTTTGTGCTAAGAAACTAAACACTCATTAAAGTAATTCTAAGGGACTTTACTCATGGCCGTTCGAACCAATTCCAACTACAAGAAAATCAACTTTACCACTTAAAAAAATAAAGATGCAATTCGATTGACTGGACGTTGCCACGGCCATCGTGTTTTGTTTTTCGTCTAGCCATAGATAACAACGTGTTTTATGTCTTATGTTATAGTGGTAAGGTTGATTTTCACTTGTCATATAACATTTTAAATGAATTTTGCAGAATGAACGTAACATGTTTGATTTTAGTCAGTTCAAGTCTGACAGTTCTTAAGCTCCACCCACGGTGAAAGGACTCATTTGATAGGTTCACGGATTCTGTCATCAGTTAACCGCGGCCCTGGAACGTTAGGGGCAATTGAAAGAACACGGTAGATTTTAGTCAGTACGAGTATGACTGTGCCGCCCTGAGTGGGAAGACTCATTTGATGATGTTACAACCAAAAAAAAAATGTATGTTTAGTGTCGCTTGTCGTTTTTAGCCTGTACTATTTAGTCACGGACCATATTAGAAAACACGTAATACGCAGACGGGGCGGAGACATTTGTCTCTTCGGCGTCGCTTTCATACAAAATGTATAGAAGCGTCGCGACGTAGAACACAGAAGAGACGGGACGCGTTTCGAAACTGTCGTTTTTCTTTTTAAAACTGACAAAGCAAAATGCTAAATTCTCTATTAAAATTCGGAGTAAAATAAAGCAAAAAAATAATTGCGTATTATCTTGTCCGCTGGCGTATTTATAATGCGTACTTTTAAAAATGTATGACCGCTAAATCTGTTTATTTTGAGCTAAGTATTCATGAAACCACACCTCATACAATTTGCATTTCGCTGTGAAACCGACTCAGGGTGTTTATAAATCTTTCAGGGTTGCTTTACTTAACAGTCCGTGCTTATCATTACTTCAAATTATATTTATTTTCTTTATTCATTTATTAACTTATTTGTTACATCCTCCTACCCCGGGCAGGGCGGAAGGGACTGCCAGACTTGTACTGACTAAAATTTTTTTTTTTTTTTTTTATTTATTTATTTAAAAACTCTTATACTAACATCACAGGTTACACACCTAATACGATAGCAAAGACTATATTACAAACATTATATTACTAATAATTACTAATATCATTATATTATTTATAAACCACGGTGAAAAAAAAATCCACGGTGTCCTTCATTAGCCCTTTACGTTCCAGGGTCACGTTCATGAGATAATTCCCGCGACCCCGGTAGGATTTGGCCCTCTAGAGGGGAGCCACGTCATGATGCTGACACTCCTTGAGGCGCGCGTGGCCGTCGATCCGGGCATGGTACCTTAGGTTAGCAGGGCATGACAGAAAGAAAGAAAGAAAATTGAGTTTATTTGGCATCAAAAAAAACTAATTAAAACTTAATAAAAAAAAAACAAAACAAAACTAATCTTTGAATGCCAATGACAGGATTTAGAAGTTCCCGCCATCCTGTTCTATTCATCGTGAAGTACCGTGTCACGATATGCCTACTTGCCTCGACATAATATCACGATGTGGGTATAGCCGACCGACAGAATTTTTGATAGAAATCTATAAGCATCTTTATAAAGAAGTGTTTTTTGGCTATAATGAGTTTATGACCCCTGAAGACCGAAGAAGATATTACTACAATGTTGAGCAAAAACCAACAGTACGATTTTTCTCAGCTTCAAGATATAACTTAATTACGCCGACTGAACAAACTTAGCATGTACACACGGCTACACGTCAAGCTATGCAAAACTAGTATAAGCTGACTGTTCAATGTGCGAAAAGGTCATATAAAGCGAGGCCAAGAGAAACTGGTTTGTATAGCTCCATGTGTAGCCGTGTGTACGTGCACGAGGTCGTCAAAGGCTGTGAACGACCTGGGCTTCCTCCCAGGGTGTGGTGATGGGGGTAATGGAAAAAGCCAGGTCGAGTTTTGAACTCAGGAATGCGGATCACTGATCCAGCACTTTGAAGACCCCAAGCCACGTTTATTATTCACAGATGCAGTGCTTACACCTTAGAACCCGATACAATAGTGGCAAGAGGGTTGCCCGTATGTTGAACTGAGTTGATCACAGTTGCTTTGGGTTGTTTTGAGTTGCCGAATTTTTAAACATCCGAAGTACTTATGTATCGGCGTGCGAATCTTAACACCGCGATTCAGAAATTATCTTAAAATAAAAAGCACCATCTATCGAGAAACAATGAACTAATTTGTCTGAATCGCGATGTTAGGAATTCTTTGCTATACGGTTAAACATTCCGCCCACCAAGGACATATTGTGGAACATTATGTCCTTTCCAAGTTAAAAGAAATAAACGATACAAATGTTGTACACTACCCAAAAGAAACAGTTTCTCTAACCCTTATGTACAACTTAAACTTAAACGCTTACAATCATAATACTATAGAACACAATACAGAACTTAAAATTAATATTTAATCTACAAAATTCTTAGGTAAAAGGCAAGACACACAGTTTCATATTGGCCCCTTAAAATATAGAATTGTTACTACGAAGTGTGACTATTCGTGCAAGATTGTCCAACCCCGGATGTTTTTGAACCACTCTGCCAAGAAGCTACCGACAATGAGGTAAGTTATCCTCTTGAATTAACACAACATCCCCTAAGTTGAGTTCCCGAGTTTGTTTTGACTATGCTTCTACTTGGCTTGATAATATGGACATCTGTTCAAATGTCAGAGTAGAGCTTCCTATTACCCTATTTGTTTTATTTTCCCTTTTTTAATTTTTACGATCCGCGGTCAGACCCGAACGTTCAAATCTACCGCCCACCCTGACGATATAAACGAAATCGAAGTAAAGATTTAAAAGCTTAAACACGTTTCTTTTAGGTATATCTTTTTGCAGATCCAGAATAGGTGCTTCTAAATCTGGACGCTGACATACCGGTATGCATGACTAGCTACTCTCATTTTTTCTGCAGTTTTATAAAAGTATGATACTTTCTTTCAGTTTCTGTTTTTTTTTTGCAGCGGAGGCAACTGAACAGAATCCTGGAAGGTGTCGCAGCTTCGGTTACAGGTAAGTCCCAACGTTTTGAATATTTTATTATGTTTAATATTTTTTCTTTTGCAGGAAACATCGAAGTCGACCCGAACTTTGGTAGTGTACCTACTGTCGCAAATAACCGCATGATGAGGTAAGTACCCTGATTGTTTATTTCGTTCTTCTACTTTAGTAATTGGCCTCATATACCCCAGTTGCAAGTTTTTATTAATTATTTCTTCTTCGGTAAGTGTATGTTTCCTAGTTTGATTTGATTCTTTTTCTACTTCCCAGATGTTTTTCAGGAGTTCGTCATGACCAAGGCGACTATGCATTACGTTAATATTTGATTTACCTTTAGTAGCAGAGGCTACTGTTCCCGATAAAATCCATCCTAATGAGGTCGACTGAGCTACAGTGCTACCATCAGGAGCTCTCTTTAATCCGTTTCGTAAAATCTGCCCATAAATCTCTACTCCTAATAGCATATCTACCTTATCTGGCCTATGATACCCAGGATCTGCTAATTGAATGTTACTAGTTTGAGCCCAATCTAAATGTACAGTTTCCCTACTAGGCAACAACGACGTTATAGATTTAAGAACGTATGCTTTGACTACGAGATCAACTGTTGGATCAATTCTAGACTGAATTTTGATTTCAACAAAAGAGTTCGAGCTTAATTTGTTACGAGCATCTATACCCGTTATTAATCCTTTAGTTGATTTTTTCTTTAATCCCAACCTTTGAACAGTATGCTCTGTTACAAAAGACGCTTGAGACCCTTGGTCTAACAAGGCCCTGATATTTAACATAACCCCGTTTTTCGATACAGCCTTCACAAGGGCCGTGGCTAATAGGACTTGGCTATTAGCTCTACCTTTCGAAAAACATGATACTACGTTGTGTTCCGATTCGACTGCGTTTGTGTCTTCTTCGATAGAAGAATCTCCTGTTTCTCCTACAGACTCCTGCTCACCTTTAGGGTGTAACAAGGAGTGATGTCTACGCCTACACACTTGACAAGAGGCTGTGCACTTGCAAACTCTGGCAGAGTGGTTGTGCCCCAAACAATTAAAACATAAATTATGCTCTTGCACAAACTTACGCCGAGTATCCACATCTTCGTTAACGAATTGCTTGCAATTTCTTATTTTGTGATCCTTACTGTTGCAACAGGGACAAGCCATGATTGCATTGCCCGCTTTGTAAAAGACCTTTGCCTTATTAACATTAACATTATTTTGAATTGACTTACTTCCCAAGAATTCAAATGCCCTATAGCGACTTGTTAAAAACTCTTTGAACTGTTCAAATGTAGGCAGCTTATCTGAATCAATGTTACTAGTTACCCTTAATTCCCAATCCTTTCTACTGTCTGGATCTAGTTTTAATGATAGAATATGAATAATTAAAATATCCCATGAAGTTACATCAATATCCAAATTAGTTAGTGCATTTAAACAGTCTGATGTTGTATCCATTAATTCCTTCAAGGCACTAGCTGACTCTTGTGCTATGTTCTTTTGACTGAGCAACCTTACTAAAATGCAGTGAGACAAATATTTTTTATTATTATACCTGGTCTCCAACTGTGTCCAGCATCTTTCGTAATTGGACTCCGAAATTGGTATATGACGAAGGAGCTGCTCGGCCTCCCCAGACAAATAACTTTTTAAATAATGCAATTTTTGAACATTATCAATAGAACTGTTTTTATGTATTGCTGATACAAATAAATCTCGAAAAGTCTGCCATTCGGTATATTTACCAGAAAATGTTGGGATAGTTATTCTAGGCAACTTAATGGATATGTTTTTTCCTCCAGAAGCATTATTTGATGATGACCCCGCAGCCGGAGAAACATCACATATTTTACTTAAGGCTGTTTTAAATTCACATTTTAAATCCAAATACAATTCTTCAGTATTAAAATAAATTTCATTCGTTGTATAAGGTGAAGACATCAATTCTTTAGGGTTAAAATCTTTTATAATTTGTGTATGAGTTGAAATAAATTCAGCCCATAATTCATTAATATTTTCTAATCTGGTTTCCAAATATTGTTTAGTAATTCTGTCCTTAGGCGACTTTTTAAAATTGGTTTTAGCTCTAGACAATCGAGCATGAATATCATCTTGCACCTTAAGAAGAGATTGTAAAGACATTTTTGAAGTAAAAAATAAATTCCAGTTCCGAAAAATTTTACAAGTCGATGAACACAAACAGAAAAATTTCTAAGTTCCAAGAATTAACAAAAAAATCACAAGTCCAAACTATTTTTGAAAAATTTTACAAGTCCCAATTTTTTTCGGAAAATTTTACAAGTCAATGTAAACAAAGATATTTTTCTAAGTGTTTGACACTTTACCAAAAATCGGACATAGGTTCCCCGTCGGTACACAATTTGGCTTAAATCTAACTAAGTCTAAAGAAACACAACTAAAATTATTCTAAGTCCAAATTTTCTACTTGAAAGTTAAAGTTAAAATTTTCTAGGCAATAAAGTTCACTTTTGCTTGGCACATAAGAAATCACAAAGTACTCACGATTTTAGGCACTATCACTCACTTCCTTACGACTCAAAGTCGTCTGCAGCTTGCTTGCTGCTGATGGTACTCCTCCCGCCGTACTTCCCGCTGCTGGGGCCGGTGCTGCTGTCTCCTCTCACCATCCAGGTCCACTCCGCAGGAATGTATGGGGTTGGTGTCTCCGTCCAGTGGAAGAACACCTGATGCTAGTCCAGCCTTTGCCACATCCGGCTCGAAGGACCATGAACGACCTGGGCTTCCTCCCAGGGTGTGTGATGGGGGTAATGGAAAAAGCCAGGTCGAGTTTTGAACTCAGGAGTGCGGATCACTGATCCAGCACTTTGATGACCCCAAGCCACGTTTATTATTCACAGATGCAGTGCTTACACCTTAGAACCCGATACAATAGTGGCAAGAGGGTTGCCCGTATGTTGAACTGAGTTGATCACAGTTGCTTTGGGTTGTTCTGAGTTGCCGAATTTTTAAACATCCGAAGTACTTATGTATCGGCGTGCGAATCTTAACACCGCGATTCAGAAATTATCTTAAAATAAAAAGCACCATCTATCGAGAAACAATGAACTAATTTGTCTGAATCGCGATGTTAGGAATTCTTTGCTATACGGTTAAACAGGCTGTTTTTAGCGGAATCATATTAATATGAATTTTGAATGTTTGTAACTCAATCAAGTCAGAACGGCTCTACGGATATTGATGAAATTTGGTTTAGAGATAGTTTCTAACTTGAAAATACGAATAGGATACGGTTTATAATTTTCTGTTTTAACTGTTAAACTGCAGTGGTGGCCCTGTGGTATCGGCCCCGACTTACGAGTTGTAGGTCGTGGGTTCGAATCTCGGCCAGGCAAATTACTTTATGTAATTTATTTCATCACCACTGCTCTCAAAACGGTGAAGGAAAACATCGTGAAGAAACCGGGCATGTCCTAGAACCAAAAATTCGAAGACATGTGACATCTACCAATCCGCACTGGGCCCGCGTGGTGGATTATGGCCCCTCTCACGGAGAGGAGGCCTGTGTCCCAGCAGTGGGGACATTAATAGGCTGATAATGATGATTATGAACTGTTAAACTAGGTTAACTTTAATTATTCAAGTTTATTTTTATCTTCAAATTGCATTTTGCAATTTCATTTCGGTTGCGAACGACTCACTCGCAATTAACACAGTCGACTGTAGTTTTCGTAAACTAAGCGAAAACTAGAGAGGTTGCCAGTTAGTGTTGCTTCAAAAGTTAGTTTTGGTGTTGTTAATACATCGTTGAACTTGTTATAGTGGTTTATTTGTATAATCAAGTTAATTAAGTCAGACCGGCGGGCAAGTTGCAAAAAAAAACCGAAATTAAATTGCAACTATTTATTAAACTTATTACAGTATTACATTAAAATATAAATTGAGGTGACAATTGTTCGAAGTTGGAATCAAAAGTGAGGAAATATGTGGAAATTGGTGCCATCGTCCGGTCGCCGTCGTGTGTCACGTTGTGCGACATCAGCGTTTTCATTCCTGTCGCCTGGCTGATGCAATGTTGATTAGGTATTGCGTGAGTTTCCCTTAATTTGCGGATTCTATGGAGTATTGGTACTTAACATCTCCCTCCCGAAGATCAGCGACTATTGTTTGACAGGTTCGATAATAGCGCTGATAATCTCGGCTGAGGTGCAGCAGTATGATTGTTAATCTCAGCATAAACTTCGCCGCATTCAATCTCACTGGTTTGATGTTCAGTAATCGCTTTTTGCGAGCGCTGGTTTATGTATCTTCGTATCGCGTAGCCAATGCCCAGTGCACTTGCACCTAATAGTACTAAGTATAGCGGTGTGATGGTGTAATACACGCTATGAATATCGGCTTGATTTATTTTCAACGGTGTTTCCATAGATATTTCTTGGGTAGCGACATGGAGGCTGCGGAGATCTGCAGTGTTGAGAGTTAACTTTCGGGCTTCTAGGTTGTAGACGGCTTCGTCTTGGAATGGAATGTTCATAATTTTCAGTACTTGTCCCTTGATACGGTCATCTTTATTTGCCAAGGTGAGCGCTGGGGTTTGTGCAACGCATCCCTTTGGAATGGTGATTAGATAGCTTCCGTGCACGATGTTATATTGTGTTTCAGAGCAAGATAAACGAATCTTCGTGGGTGTAGGAAAGCTCGCTACGTAGTGACGATCGTCGAGTGCTTCCACAGCTTCCGTCTTAAGTTGGGTAGTGGTGAACTGGCAGGATTCGTCAACTTGCTGCGTAGTTATCAGGTGGTGGATGCAGTCCCCTTGATTCCTGTAGCGGTGGTTTATGTTGTCCTCGCAGAGATAGTATTGGCTGGACTTCGGGCATTCTGCCTCTATGTACATAAAATCCTTGTCATGAATTGCCAGGAGGGGATAGGAAGGGATTAATACTTTGTTATCTTTATTAGGGATTATGGATAATTTATATAGTTCATAGGTAGAGGGAAAGACAACCGGGAGTTTGAAAACCAGTATTAAGTTCTGACCGCTATAGTAATAACCCAACTTAATGATATCAAAATATTCCCTAAAACTAATATTCAGTACTTGTTCTCTGCCATAGAGAGCAATCAACTGTTCTATCATCCTATTAAACATATTTAACTTAAACATAAGGAAGTGCGTGCTCTTCGCACGTATAAAAGCTAGTAAGTTTTCTAATCTAAGTAGTTCGTCGGATAATGTTTCAATATTATCAGCTAGCATTAATAAGAACTGAGCCAGATGGGCATATTTAACTATGTCTTGTTCGCTACGTAAATTACCTATTGAAATACTATCTACGGCGTCCTTGATTTTATTTTGGTTTTCTATTAATTTGTGCAGAATATCCGAATTTTCAGACATCCAGTGTTTGTTTAAACTCACACGATTATTCAGTTCTGTGACGATTTTATTATCATTTTCCTGTAAGGTTTTAATAGCGTTATCATAACGAATGGCGTCGCTGTAGTCTAAGTTTCCGGAGATGCTCTTAATAACAGAACCTAATCCGTCTATAAGGCCTCTTTTAACGCGATTAGACTGAAATAATTCTAGTTGCTCGGATAATAATGAAATTTTACTATTAAGATGCTCTATGTGTGGTTCATATAATGATAGCGTCTTATTATGGAATTCAGGTGAAATATAATCCAGTTGTTTCTTAACTACATTTATATTCTTACGCATGACATCTAAATTAACTGGTTGGATGAATGAATGATAGTGGGAAATGATTTTAGTCTTTCCTAACATGAAAGGTAGTATGCCAGGTCCATTATCCAAACTATTTAATATTATCTCTTCCGCTTGGGCCAGGCTCAGGATCAGTGGAATTATCCTGTAACAATCGGGAACTATTAGGGACCCTTTTCAGGCGGGACTTGGCAACAGGTCCACGTTTCTTTTTAGTATAAATGTGGATTGGTAGGTCGGCTAAAACAGTATCGCGCGTAAATCTGGGGGCTAATTTGTGACGGTTCGCCATAGGGTTCCGTACAAAAATTTGCTGATTTGGGCTATACTCTTGCTCGGGCTCCCTATCTTTATTAAGATTTTCGGTAATACGTGTACGGTCATGAAGCGATGACTCATTGATAATTTCGTAGACTTTTTGCATTTTATTACGGTGTTCCTGTGAATATAATTGTAGAATATTATCCGAAACATTAATATCTAACGGATCACGTGGATCTAAGTGGCCGGTGATTATATCTAAAGGTTTGCACTTCGTAAAACTATGAATAGAGCTATTGTAACCTAAGATCGCATATGGCATTAAGTTAATTACGGATTCCCCACGGTGCTCTAATTTCAACACGCGCAGGTGTTCTAATAATGTGGAATGTAGTCTTTCTACCATGCCATTTTCATTAGGTGTATATGCCAAAATTTTATGATGTTGAATTTTATGTATTCGTATAAATTCTAAAAATAATTGATTAGTAAATTCCGGGCCTCTATCTGTTACAATAGTTAAGGGAATTCCGTGATGGGTACTGAATACTAAAAGGGCTTGAATGACACTGACTGCTGTTAGTTGGGGAGCCCAGGAAGGGATTTTTGCTGTTACTCCAGCGCGTCAGATTATTATAAGGGAGAATCCTTGCACCCTTTAATGTACCTCTACCAAATATCAACCCTTTATCTGGTGGGGTTTGTCTGGGAGAACCCGTCAGATTAGTAAAAAAAAATCGATCCGCAGAAATACTCGAGCGCGTCAGATTAAGAAAAGGTAGATTAATTACGTTCAGAAGAGTGTATATTTCAATAATCTGACAATTTGAGCGTGGCATTAGGAAATGAGCGAGTACTGAAGTTGTAAAAAAAAAACGTCATTTTGAAATACTCGAGCGCGTTTCATTTTTTTTTTTTATTGAAGGTTGCACTGTAAAAATCATACTCACTAATAATCTGACGTTTTCCATGGGGCGAAGTCGGTAGAATCGTGAAGAAAAGGTGAAGTACCAGTTAGTTCGCTACTATCGGTCGTGATTTAATATATGTGGCGTTCCGAGCAATAATATGGCATGCCAGGCATGGAAAGAGGCCATTGTTATTGTTATCAACGGTGTCCTTCAATAGCCCTTTATGTTCCGGGGTCACGGTGATGGAATAAATCCCGTGACCCTGGCAGGCTTTGGCCCTCTGACCACTGAACTTGGCACCTATTTAGATTTCACTTATTTTGTCCGTGAAGTCGTAAACCAAGGCATATATCATAATTGAACTTGGCTCTCATTTGACATTTATGTTTTTGATAGGATTTTAATGATGTAGACGATTTTCTATTTGTAATTACTACATTTAATTTAATTTTATACTTTTTTTATGCGTGAATGCAGTTATCTTATTTATAAATTTATTTTAAGATGCTCAGAATAGCGATATCCCTCCGTATAATTGTCAGATTATTATTCAGGAGGACTATGATATCAATTTGAACCTCCTGCATAAAAATCTGACGCGCTCGAGTATCTCGAGATTACGTTTTTTTTTTACAGATAGAAATATGAATTATTACTTTGCGCCACATCCAAATCGTCAGACATTTTAATACGACACTTTTTAGGGTTTACTTTACATACACTTTGAATATCTGACGCGCTCGAGTAACTTATTTTTTTTTGGATTTTCAACCGCTTGCCACGGACAGCTCCCTCGAGTTAATCGTCAGATTAATATGTATTGGTTATCAGAAATGTAAAGCGCGTTTACACTATAAATATCTCGTTTTTTTTTACAGTTTCAAAGCTCTTTACAAGCTTTCCCCCTCACTAAAATAGAAAACTTGTCAGAAACTTTTTTTCTTTTTAGAACACAATCTTTCAAATCCAATAGGTCTCCATGACGCTCGAGTAACTGCAAGTTTAGCATCCTCGGCTCCCCTACTATGTTGCGTCCTTCAAGTGATAGGCCTGAGCATATTTTGAAAAAGCATCAATGATTGTGAGATACTTATGCGTTTCGACACTTAAAAGATCAAGGTGGACTATCTCAAAGGGTCTGGTTGGAGGTGGTACGATATGAAACTTTTGTTTTATTGGGTTCCTATCGTACTTGGCCTGACCACAAATATTACACTCATTTATGTATTTCATTATATGCTCCTTCATCTTAGGCCAATAATACTTGCTAGATAAAGACATGTAACACTCGTTAATCCCTCGATGGTTCGTCTTACCTTCGTGGTAATTGCGAATTATCTCTTGTTGTTTTAGGTAATCCTTTACGTTATCTAATTCGACTTTTGTTAATACCAAATCCATGGATGAACTTTTAAATTGATTTTGAATAACGGGAATAATTTCATACATAGCTAATGCGGGTTTAATGAGTATACCGGTCTTTACCTTGGGGTTAACATATTCCTTAACGGCGTTTACGATATCTTCTTCGAGATTATTTTTGGAAATTTGAATATGTGTCCTAACATGCGATTCAAAGGGCTTTGAAACGGAAGGGCGGCTCTTTACGTCATCGACAACTGTAAAAATAATTTGCTTATGATATTTATTGAGAGGAAAATCCGTTATAGGTATTTCCAGTATCGGGTTCTCCGCGTCAGTATGTACCGTAGCTGTCCTTGAGAGATCTAAGGAAGGAGGCTTTTCGGTAGGGTTAGCGATAAGCGAACTAGTCTCTTCATTATGTAACTCAATTCGTGATAACGCGTCCGCATTTGTATTATATCGACCTTGTTTGTATACTACTGAAAAATCGAACTCACTTAATTTAAGTCGCCAACGTGTGAGGCGCGAGTTGGGTTCTTTGATATTCATAACCCACTGCAAGGGTCTATGGTCCGTTACAATTTTGAATTTCCGACCGAACAAATACGGCCTGAAATATTTTGTGGCCCAGACAATCGCCAGTAACTCCTTCTCGATCGTGCTGTAATTAATTTCACTGCTATTCAAGGTCCGGGAGGCATAAGCAATGGGCTTATCCGAACCTATAGTACCTTGCGATAAAACGGCTCCAATGGCTGAATTCGATGCGTCAGTGGAAAGAATAAATTATTTAGTAAAGTCCGGGTATTTTAAAATGGGATCATTAACTAGTAAAGTTTTACATTTTTCGAAACACTGAATATAATTTTGATCTAGAGTAATTTTCGAGCCTTTCTTCAAACACTGAGTCAAAGGTTTTGTGACTTTTGCAAAATCCGGTATAAATTTCCTATAATAGCCAAGAAGTCCTAGGAATCTTTTAATCTCAGTGGGGGTTTTCGGAAGCGGGTAATTTTTGATTGCCGATATTTTATCCGGGTTTGGCTTTATACCATCACTGCTGATAACATGACCTAGATAGGCTGTCTCGAGTTTGAGGAACTCGGACTTGTCCATCTGTATTTTAAAGTTGGACTGTCGCAATCTGTTAAATACTTTTTCCAGGTTGATCATATGTTCCTGTAGTGACGTAGAGAAAACGATGACGTCATCTAAATAGACCAGGCATATGTTATTTTGAAGGTCTTTTAGTACATTGTCCATTACCCTTTGGAAAGTGGATGGACTGTTCTTTAATCCCATTGGCATCCTTAAAAACTCAAAGTGGCCATGCTCAACAGTGAAAGCGGTTTTGGGGATGTCCTTGGGGTCCATCTCCACCTGATAAAAACCACTGGCCAAATCTAGGGTTGTGAAGTATTGACAATTACCTAATTTGTCCAAAATGTCCGCAATGTTAGGGATAGGGTATTTGTCATCTAAAGTTTTCTCGTTTAATTTCCGAAAGTCTATTACTACTCGCCATTTAGTCTTACCCGAGGCATCAGCCTTTTTGGGTACAACCCATATAGGTGAGCTCCACGCAGACTCGGATGGTCGGATTATTCCCTGAGCTAACATCTTACTAATTTGTTCTTGGACTTCTTGCCTATGCACAAAAGGATAACGGTAGCTTTTAGTGTGAATCGGTATCTCATCGGTTGTTTTAATAGAATGTTTGATTTGGTTAGTAAACGTTAAGTTCTCGCCCTCTAAATAAAATACGTCCGCATAACGCGCACATAATAATTCCAAGTTAATGCGCTCCTCTTCATTTAAATGACTAGTGCGCAGACGCGATAGTACTTCCTTTACGCGCTGAGGCACTTGTTCGGTACGTTTGCACTCGTGATTATAAAGTTGCGCACACACCGGGCGATCCATAGAAAATATAACGTCGTTTCGCGTGGGGTTATGTATCTCTACTATGCCCCTATGGTTCTTTACAGTAGTTAAGCATTCGCTAATATGACAGTTTGAGATAACTTGCTCCGGAATAATAACTTCCCCGTCTTGAGAATTAACTGGTAACCTAACTAATTTGGAAGAATTGGCAGGTATTATTTCTTCATATAAGTTTGCATTACGCGAGTCGTAAACCTGTATGGGGTTGGATGCATTCTTAGTAATTAAAGATTTAGTCTTAAAATCAATGGTAGCTTCCCACTTATCTAATAAATTTGATCCGATTAACCCATCGAAATAATCGTGAAACTTATAGACGAATAGTGTGACATCATCCTTATCATTTATTTCTGGGAAACAAGGTATAGTTACTGAGTAATTACTACGCGTCGTCGCGTGCACATTACAAACTTCAAACGGATCATATTTCAATTCAACATTAGGAAAATAAGTTTCTAATGCACTAGGACAAATAAAAGATTCGTTAGCGCCTGTGTCAATTAAAAGCTTTAAAGGGGGGTCCTTGATTTGCAAGTAAGGTAGTGTGCGTTGGGTTTGCAGATTGACCTCTATTTTGGTTTGTCTGACTTTCGAGACGTCTGAAAATCCTCGCTATTAGTACCTGAAGGGCTTTCGAGTTTATTAGAGTCCTCGGTAGGGGCAGCATTGTGTGTTATTTCCGGTTGTTGGTAGCACACTTGGTCATAATCAGAATAATAGTTCTCAATATAATAGTCATAAGGTTCGTAATAAGAATAACCGCCGTAATAATCGTTATAGTCGTAATAATCGGAAAAATCATTAAAATTCATCTCTCTTGTTTTAAAATAGTTGCTAGGCGGGGGATTACCCGACCTATACCAGTCATGTCCTTTCACAGCGTTACTGGGTGGCAACGGTTTTGACACATAGTGGCTAACACCACTCATAGGTCGTTGCTGTTGGGGGTTGCCTTGCGGTGCCGGGTTACGGGGTGGAAATCTAAATGCATTATTCTGATTATAATTATTGGGTGCAGCACGGAATATTTGTTGAGTGCGTGATGGACCAGGCTGGTTCTGATGGTTAAAATTAGGTCGCCATTGTGGAGGTCCCTGTGACATCATCGGCTGTCCGAAAGAACTCCTAGAAGGTCCCGGCATATTAAACATAAACGGTTTAGGTGGCGGAAGATTGAAATTCTGGTTAGGGGGTAGTTTTTGTGACGTGGCTTGTTGAGCTAATTTCTTATCAGGAATTTGGCTGTTACGTTGTTGTAAATAAACTACATTTTGCTCCTCGTGAACATATTCCAACGCCTTTTCGATACTTTCAGGTCTCATGCAACGAATACGTGAGCCCAATGGATCTTTAAGACCGCGTACAAAAGATTGAAGGGTTAGCTTTTTGTAAAGGTCCCGCTTCGCTTCGACGGTTGTAGCTATGGTTTCGTGCAGGGTAACATATGTCATGAGTGTACTGAATATGTTCTGACAACGCTCGTAATATTCCTGAGGGCTGTCAGAGCCTTGAGATAATAATGCTAGATCGTTATATAACGCAGTTTCATCCCTTTGGTCCGAAAAATTATTGACAAGAGCTTTACGTATGCCTGACCAATCTGATGGGACACCATTAGAGTTAATCAAACGTGCGGCGGGGCCCGTTACTTTATTTAGTATTCCGTTAATTAGAGCAATCTCATGAAGTTTATTCGGGGTGTCAAGTTTCGTTACAAATTCGTCTATTAATTCGTCACACAACCGGATGAATCTCGTTAGAACATTAACATTCCCGTCGAACTCGGGTACTAATCTAAGAGCCTTAAATATGTGGTCCAAATCGGCCATTTTATCTTCACTTAAATTACAACTTGAATTTAATTGTCTATTGAGGTCTACAGCACTATTTCTATTACTCTGCCTACTCTCTAACCTAACACTCCGCGATTCTCTCGGATGGAAAATTTTGGAAAAGTTTAAAGACAGGATAACTTAAAAGATAAGGAATGAGCAATCCACTAAAAGATTTTAATGTACTCACAGTTTCATTTCGGCCTTCTCGCTCGTATCGATGCTCGGATACCCTTGCTGCTGCTGGTCTCGACGTGTAGATTCGGATCCTCGAACCGCGAACTACCAGGATAATCGTATGGTAGTTTTGTAGGAATCCACGAGGATCCTACCGACTGCGCCAATTAAGTCAGACCGGCGGGCAAGTTGCAAAAAAAACCGAAATTAAATTGCAACTATTTATTAAACTTATTACAGTATTACATTAAAATATAAATTGAGGTGACAATTGTTCGAAGTTGGAATCAAAAGTGAGGAAATATGTGGAAATTGGTGCCATCGTCCGGTCGCCGTCGTGTGTCACGTTGTGCGACATCAGCGTTTTCATTCCTGTCGCCTGGCTGATGCAATGTTGATTAGGTATTGCGTGAGTTTCCCTTAATTTGCGGATTCTATGGAGTATTGGTACTTAACAAGTTTATTACAATCATTCCATGTTGTGCCATTTATTTTGAGTTATATTGTTATACCGTGGGGGAGGCCTATGTTCAGCAGTGGACGTCCTATGGCTGATATGATGATGATGATGATATTTTATTAATAATCACGACAAAACATAACTGTACCCCTTGTTTTTAGGGTTCAGTAGTCAACAAGGAACCCTTATAGTTTCGCCATGTCCGTCCGTCTGTCCGCAGTTTAGCTCAGAGACGCACAGTACTAGAGAGCTGTAATTTAGTAAATATACGGATTTGTTGCGCCGAAAAAGTGGCAAAATAAAATCTCGTAAAATATTTTTATTAGGGTACCTCCTGTTTTAACACGTAAAGTGAGGTTTTTTTTTTCTCGCGTACCCCTAAGTGTGGGGTATCATTATATAGGCCTTTAAAAAATAATGATAGTTTCCATTAACAGTTATTTGATAAAAAAATTTGTTTGTGAAATATTAAGCTTTAAAGTGCTAAATTTTGCTCGATTCGAGTGTCTCCCCCCTCTACCAGCTAAACGGTTATGTTTGGGGGTGTGAAAAAATTCACAATAGTAGTATATATACTATAACGAAGTTTAAAAGAAAATTATCATGACTAAGTAGGCTTTACAACTTTACGAGTAACAGTCGTCCAACTTATAAAATGTACTTGGATAATATGTTTTCTTAAACAAAATGTATCGGAGAACATGCTCTTCAACTGCAAATGTTAGTTTGTCAACTTTATTTTTACAGCTTTAATAGGTATGTTTTTACGGTATGTTTTTTGGGGATAGGTAGGTTTTTATCGTCAACTATTTTTAACTAACTTCAAAAAAAGGAGGAGGTTTTAAATTCGTCGTAATCTTTTTTCTTATGTATTTTCCCTGATTTACCAAAGACTCCAGGACCGATTTTGAAAATTCTTCTTTTTAAAATTAAATTCAGCGAATCAGTTTAGTTAGTTCGCATAAGTATTTTGATGGGCAACTACGGAACCCTACACTGTGCGTGGCCTGACTTGACTTGGCCGGTTCAAGATATCAAAATGACAAATAAGTCCTCCCGTCCGTTAGCGGGAGGGTCTGTCAGATTCGTACCGACTAAAATCCAACGCGTTCCTTCAGATTGTAGAATGTACAGATAGCCGGGGACCTGGAACGTAAAGGGTAATTTACGTGTCAGGACCACGGTTGCCTGTGAAGACCACAACTACTGCCGACAAACTGTTGTTCAGTTTGGTAGACGATATGTTTTTATACCTAACACAAATTTTGAATATAAATATAAAAAAAGTACAGTCCCGCGACCCAACATGATTTAGCACACTCTCCAATCAAATGGACTGAAAAACTCTGAAAATGGAGTTTCTCATTTATACCAATTTTAATTAATTTCAGTTTAATCTAATTTAATTCAAACAGATGATCCATTGAGAAACTACCAAGAAGATTAATCAAACGCTGAACGCCTACCCTTAAAGTTCTATTGACAGCTAACGCAAACTTTTGCATTTGCGTTAGAACTAAAATAAAATGATTCTAATACATTTGTAAGAGCAGTGGTGACTTGACGGGGCCCCCCTATCAGAGGGCCAAAGCCTGCCGGAACTGTGACCCCGGAACAGAAAGGGCTATTGAAGGACACCGTGGATTTTAGTCAGTAAAAGTCTGACAGTCCCTCCCGCCCTGCCCGGGGTCGGAGGACTCATTTGATGATTTTACCACGTTAAAAAAAAAAGAGCAGTGGTGACTACTGCTGACCCAATGGTATTGGCCCTGACTAACGAGCTGTAGGTCGGTAGTTCGAACAGGCGCATTATTTGTTGTAATATTTTGCACTAAAAATTTAATAAAGTGAAGAGGAACATTTTTTGCACAATAAAATGAGTACTTTTTTACTTTTTATTTTTATAGGTTTTTTTTTGAAGGGGCATTAGTACGGAGGCTTTTTGACTAACAGCGAGACAGGTTACGCTAGGAAAGCAAAGAATAAAACTACATTTCTAGGTCTTCCTCCGTTCACATCAATATTCGATGTAGCAACACGACTGTGTTGAAAAAAAGAAAAGCAGAAAAGCGCCAAGACAATGAAGCTCGACGTGTCCCGGAGAATGAATTTACCTGTCTTGGATCCTGCAACGAAATTAAACAGAAAAGAATAGTGGAGGAGTAGGTTTGTTTCCACTTCCCTCCATGCAAGCAGGAGACAGAACAAAACAGAACAAAACAGGCACAAAATGACATAACAACTGGGAGAAGCCCAGTTGCCTAGCACCACGGGTAAAAATGACTACTAATATTAATGGGTCCTAGATTGTGAGCTGCTTTATTTGATTCCAATAATAGGTATGGAAAAAACGCTTGAACGCACGGAAGTTTGTTCGAGTTTCCACAAGGTCCGTACAGTAAATGACTCCAGATGTAGTCTGTACAGTATCCGACTTAATATTGCGTTCGTTTTGCCAAAGGCTACACTCCCAAAGAATATGGTGTGCTGATTGTTCATATTCACAGTCAGATGTAGTATACAACCGGAAGAGCTGCGTAATACAGCATATGGTAATAGTGCAAATACAGCCTTAAGACTACATTGATATGACAGCAAATCAAGTAGAATAGCTCTCTACCCAAGGTAAGTGCGCCGTTTAGTCCCGCAGTTTGCCCAACTCTAGTTCACAATATAACTTGAGGTGAGAATATTATACATATAAAAGGCTTCCCTATGTACTTCTTCGGCTTCCTCGCGAGGAAAGCCTTGTTCTCGTTATATATGTTCTTATATATGAGGATCTATCACGGTTTGTTTTATGGCTTCGTAAATATTTGATCAAGTTGTTGGCATAGAAATGTATCAGGGTTATTTGCAGTGTTTTTGTGCTGTTTGGTTTGTGGATGTTTTTTTTTTATATTTATATACTTACTTTGTTCGAGATTTTGTTGGGTTTTCATGATTTATGCTATTCTGTAACGTTACCAAACTCACTTTATCAATTGAGTGCATAGTTGAACTCATTAATGTCCGAGCCTCGACTGAAATTTCTGCGGAAGATGGTTTTATCAGGCATTGATAAGACATTATATTCATCATCACAATCATGATTTAAAAGTCATCCATAAAATATGTCAATCATTAAAAAACCAGGATTTATGTATATCTTCCTTTGTACGTTTACGCAGTGGCATCTGGTTACAAAAACGGTTGAGGTCATCAGAAATTACTTAAAGATGTTTGTAAATTATTTCTGGATGAATATTCGTCGTCATTTTAGGCTACATTATTAATGGCGAAGGGATGATGACATGAATCCATTAAGTTCAATGATTCGGGAAGTGTTTCTAAAATGTATATTTATATTTATAAAATATTCGCCCAGAAAATGTGCGTTACTGCACGCACAGACAAAGTATCGCCATTGTGCGGAATACCAAACCACTAAACCCAAACAGTTAAAAATACTCAAAGATTTCGCAATAACACCAAAAGCCCTCACAAATCTCTGTTTAATTTATCGATAGAAGTTATTTTCCTACAAAATATATAAGATTTTATCACGCGAGATAGATTATTATATGCCCAGAACCACAAAATCGTAATTACAAACTAATCTTCAGTAGAAACATCGTATGTTGTACATAAACTTATATGTAATTGGATCAAACATATAGGGGAGAAAGGGGGAACTAATACACTCTATGTGTCGCTTCACCCAATTAGAGGAATAGGGGGGGAACAGGAAACCATTCGTTGTCTCATCTATAAATCACACCAAGTTTCGAAATAAAAGAGTTTGTAGAAATAAGTTTGTCCAAAGAACTGATACAAATATTCAAATACAGCTTTATATTTTCTGAAATATGAATGAAAAATATTAAATCAAGTTACCAAAATATTTTGAAATAAATAACGTATATCACTACAGATTTTTGACATGTTATTTTTTTATACTAAAGTGTAAAAAACAATAAAATAAATACCTTATCAATTCAGCAATAATTCCATAGCACACCCAGATAATAAAACTTCAAATTATGACACAAAAATATAGAAACTTATTTATACACTCGTCTCAAACAATTCACACACTATAACACTATGAATTTCAGTTAAATACACTGATTTTTTTAAACATAAATATTTTGTTTAGATAAAGGTAAGATTTGATTTACGCGCGTTGAAACGACCGTCGCAGGTTGAAGCGACGCTATTCTGCCTTCATTTGGTCGGCTATTTGATGTTTGGATCGCGCATGCGTGGTCACACTCGTCAAAAACCAGCTTCAAACTCGCTTTGCACTGTGTTTATATCTATTGCTGTTTGGGAACTATAAAATGACACAGTGGCAGTTTTATTGGCTTAGGTGAAACACAATCCAAACGCTATTCTTACTAAGCACAGAAAAATGTACTTTATATGCTTTGAGTTACGTGTTATTTTTGCGTGGTAAATAAATTTAGTGTAACGTGTTTCGTGGCTTGTAACAAAATGCTTAGGACTACGGTTGACACTTGGATGGAATTGCAAAAATAAACACGACTGAATTTGAACATTAATGATTGATTAGTATAAGGTAGAATCTTCTCTGGGAATACGCGTTGTTATTATTTTATTCTACCAATTTATTCAGTGGGTGTTCCATAAATTATTTTAACCGTTTATTTTCGAATGTTTGAAACAAGAATGAAGATATATTTGGAAGCGTACTCTCCTTTTTATTTTTTTTAACGTGGTAAAATCATCAAATGAGTCCTCCCACCCTGGGGAGGGCGGGAGGGACTGTCAGACTCGTACTGACTAAAATCCACGGTGTCCTTCCATAGCCCATTATGTTCCGGGGTAATGAGATAAGTCCCGCGACCCAAGCGTACCCTCCTAGTCAAAATTTTTTTAGAAAATTTTAATTGGTTTGTAAGGCTGTACGCTGTAATACTTATACGGTTTTACTGAACTTTATCTTGTAAAAGAAACTTTCTCTGTAACTTTCCAGACTCGGGTTTGAATAATAAAGATCATAAACAAGTACCATTCTGTTTGCTGACTCAAAAACTCTATTAACTTGACTTGCATGTTCAATCTACAATATTTTGAGAGTGTCGTTAAAGACAGTCGAAAATTCGGCAATATTTGATTAGTTATCACAAGAAGAAGGTAAGAATCTAAGGAAGTTTAAAATCGGGAAGGCCTTAGTTAGATGTGGACGGTTTACGCTAAGATGAAAAGAAAGCATAATTACATTTAAAGAATGTCCAAACTAACATGAATTTAATATTACTAGCTGTATCTGCGACTTCGTTAGCGAGGATGTTGGTACTCACCAATGTATTTTTTTTAAACAAGTTTTTTTTTCGGAGATTAGACATTTCAAAAAGACAGACAGACAAAAATTGTTAAGAACGTTATTTTGGTGTATGTGCCGTATATTTGCATTCGTATTCATGTAGTAAAAAATGGTTATTTAAACATTACAAAACATATACTCCAATTTTATTTATATGTATAGAGCAAAGATGTATGTATACAGGGTGGAATTTTGTAATGCCACCTGGAGGGAAAGTACCCTTAATACTGCAGATAGAAAATTTTACTCAAAGGAAACATTCCTTTATTTTTGAATAGAAAGCAAACTGCATTCAAAGATTTTCGACAATTCTCTTCTCCCACACCCGGGAATCGAACCAAGAAACCATATTACATGTTACGAGAGCTTTAATTTAAGATTTTCTGGTTTTCCTTTCATTTAATTTATCATGTTTGTTAGAGAGATTTCATCGTTATAATTGACCCTAACGATCGGTGCAATAAAAGTACAGGGTATAATTTTTTCAGATTTTAGCCGGTTCAATTCCCGGGTGGGAGAAGAGAATTTTCGAAAATCTTTGAATGCAGTTTGCTTTCTATTCAAAAATAAAGCAATGTTTCCTTTGAGTAAAATTTTCTGTCTGCAGTATTAGGGGTACTTTCCCTCCAGGTGGCATTACAAAATTCCACCCTGTATACTTATAGATAGCAATAACTGTGCAACCACAGTTTACCTTTACCTTTTCGCAGTGAGCTAGAACTTTCTAAACTAAACCATTTAACACTGCCATGAATGTCAAACTAATAATCCCTTCAAACCAAAGTTTATAATATAAATGTTTGGTGTTTCAATCAAATGTTTTGGGAAAATTAATTAAATTGTGTGTTTCTTCGTCAGGGCATTGCCTGTCTAGTCAGAATTTTAGGTCGAAATTTGACTCAATGAGAGGTGGAGAAAAGTTCATATTTCTTTAAAAAGAAAACTTATTACGAGTAATCGAAAGTGCACACAAACTAAAATTACGCTCTTGCCGTAGGTGCTCTAAATTTAGTGCTCAAACGGGTATTCACCTTTGAAGGCGTGACCATAATTAAAATAAATTCAGACACAGTAAGATAAAATGCTTGTTAAATAATCGAAAAGTATATCTATCCCAATTTTCAGTTCTGCACTTCAGGTGTAGCCCCCCCAATCGTTGGTTATCGGTTCTGGAACAAATATAATAAAATAACTACATAACAATAGCAAGAATTGTATTACTAACTTGCTTGTTTTTCTTATATAAAATAAACAAAACCACAAAATGTTTTATGAACTTAGGTACTTATATTTTCAGATGTTCGTTAATTAATGGAACACTTATCAAAGAATAAGTCGAACAAACAAAGTATTAAACATCTTATTAGTCTTTCATTCAATTATTGAAGTTATAATGAACGCATTATTAGGGTTCAATTTAATCTGGGGGCACGGTAGTGCCCCCGCCAAGACGAGCCAAGCGAAGCGCAAGGGCACTACCTACCTTTTCTCGAAGTGTTTCGTCGTTTTTTTGAACCCTCATAGAATTGATTTCCGATGTACCAGAAAGTTCATATTCGCAGGATATGATGCCATTAATAGACTTATTAGGCATACAAAGTATCAATAGAATAGCTATAATACTTTAGATTTTATTGATATCTAAAATACACGGATTTCGTCACTGATTCACTGATTCACTGATACACTGACACACTGATGATCATCAAAATGTTTGGCTACTTCCTGAAGTGCTAGAGAGCTGAAATTCGGTATGTAATTTAAGTTTGGTATACAACCAACAAAAAAATTCATAAACTTATAACTTTCGGCCCCGATCCCCCTAAAATGGGGGGTAGAAGTTAATATGAGACCTTAAAATGTTAGGGTACTTCCTGAAGTGCTAGAAAGCCGAAATTCGGTATGTAAACAAAGTATAGTATACAAAAAACATCCCCCATCCCCCCATCCCCTAATATAGGGCGGGGGGGGAGGGGTAGTAGTTATTTCCAATGCACTTCTACAATATGGGTATCAAATGAAAGGGCTTGTTGAGAGCAACTAGGAGAATAATGTGACGTCATTCTAAATCCAAGATGGCGGAACAGTTATTTTTAATGTACTTCTACAATATGGATACCAAATGAAAGGGCTCGTTAAGAGCAACTCTATAAATAATGTGACGTCATTCTAAATTCAAGATGGCGGAAAGGTTATTTTTAATGTGCTTCTACAATATGGATGTCAAATGAAAGGGCTCGATGTGAGCAACTCGATGAATAATGTGACGTCATTCTAAATCCAAGATGGCGGAATAGTTATTTTTAATGCACTGCTGCAATATGGGTATCAAATGAAAGGAGAGCAACTCGATGAATAATGTGACGTCATTATAAATCCAAGATGCTAGCAACTTACAAAAAGAACTGAAATCCCACCAAAAACATTTCATGTAAAATGTTGCCAATACGAGCATGTAAGGTTTGCCCTGTGAAAAAGATATCAGATCTCATGTAGAACAAAGTTTCTGAATCTACACGGCCTAACTCTACCGACCCTAACTTCACAAATTCTACACATCAGTTAAAATTTATGGCTTGGCTGTTTCGTTACATACTTCAGAAACTTAATATTAGCATCATCTCCACGACGGTAGCGAAACGGTGAAGCCATACATTTTAACTGATGTGTAGAATTTGTGAAGTTAGGGTCGGTAGAGTTAGGCCGTGTAGATTCAGAAACTTTGTTCTACATGAGATCTGATATCTTTTTCACAGGGCAAACCTTACATGCTCGTATTGGCAACATTTTACATGAAATGTTTTTGGTGGGATACCAATTTTCATCTACAAATTGCCTGTCACAAACTTTAAGACGCATATGAAAATTAATCTCAGAATAACTTCAAAATTAGTTGAACAATTTTCAAGATATTGACAAACTGATTAAATAATTACTCGTGATAATAACCATTGAGAACTCAGAATGAGTTTGTTTTTAATCAGATCTAAGTAAATGAGAATCTAGATTATCTTCTAGCGAAATAACTATTACCAGCGGCGTCGAAAATATCCCACGGGAACGTAATATATCGGGATAAACTGTTTCCTATGTGACGATACTAGACTAAATCTTGTCTCTGAGAGAAATATTCCGCTCTGCGCTCACAATGAGGGATTTTCTTTTATGTTTTCCCTAGTCAATGGATAGATGGCGCTGAACTTGATATGTTACTGCAATGAACGGAACGTCACGTCATTTTTTGTTTTTTTCACTTGGATGTAATTTTGAGATCGTAAAACAAAAAGTAAATGTCATGTCATTGTCAGTCAAATCACATCACACAAATGGCATTTTGAAAATAAATAACAACAAGGAAAAAGAAAAAAATATTCATTTACCAGTCTTTTTAATTTATGAGTTTTCCACGCCAGAAAGAAAATGTCCCAAGAGATAAAGAAGAGCCTCGTGGATTTGTGCAAAAATGAAGGCATACATCTTTTACCTACAGTAACGCCGTCAGTTCTATAGAGTTCTTGGAAACTACTTTTTTTTAAAACTCCAAAAAGAAAACTTCTCATTGTTGACACTATGCTTGTAACTTATAGTCCCTACTGTTATTATTCTGATCACCAGCTAATTTACCTGTACCCTTAGCACGAATTTTCGGTATTTGAGACGTAAAGTATACTGGAACTTTGACAACTTCAAGTTGACATTTTTCAAGGAAAAAAATAGTTCCGTCTTCGGCCACTAGAGGCGCTGTTCCATTTTTTGATACAAGAAACGCTGTAAATACTGTAAAGTAAAAGAGTGAAAATTCGTGCTAAGGGGAACTGAATGCGATATATTTAATACCTAAGTAGGTTCACTGGCCCCATATTTTTCATATTTTTATGTACTAGAACTACAGGAGTCAATGACTCAAAAACTGTAAACTTCAAAACCTTTTTCAAACACTGTTAACTAGGGAGTCGTAAAACTTTATGTTCGCTTTAAAAGCAGTAGTTCTAAATCTTTGCATTGTGCCCTTACAATGGCAACAGTCACGCCACGTGGGTTGTGAACATAGAAAGAGTAATTCGGTACAGAAGTCACTGAACTATTATGATAAGGATTTACTCCTAAGATCCAATATTATACAGGGTGACTGGTTGATTGAAGTCCAAAAGCAAAATTCAGGTTCTTCATGCCGTGGCGCGACCCGTGGAACCGCGGAACATAAATGGGGTTGATTGGTATACCAAATCACCACCATTTATTAATACTAAAACAATCACGAAAAATTAGTTATTCAAACTAAAATACAAACTAGAAGACTTTTACAACTTTCTTTTTTCGAACTGAATGTTCCTGAGTTGTACTTTTATGCACGTAGCCTTGAATTAGAATAAATTAAACTCTCGAGAAACCCTGAAAAATCTACTGACAAGGCAAAAAACTTGTGTATATCTGGACTTTTCAAACGCGGTCATCAGCATGGAAGTCAACGCCAAAATATTTTGTTCATCGAGGCGCCAGTTTCGAAAGATGAAATTATGAACATACCAAATATGCGTGTAAATCTTTATGTGTGATGCTTAACATTTGTGTTTTATCTAAGTATTCATATAATTATGTGTAAATCATACACCATAGACTATTTTTACCTATATAATCCATTCAAAGGATATCTTGAAAAGACCGCTTTTAGTGATAAGAACCGTCCCGTCCATTGTGACACTTTTTGCAGAATGTTTCCTTTTATATTTCTAAACTCGTATGGTGTAAATAATAAGGAATATTCTACCTCCCACACTGCTTATCCTTACCTTAAAAGACGGATGGATTTACTATTACATTTTTGAATATTAGAGTTGTTTGTACAAGTGTGAATACTGAGTATAAGGTTCTAGGTTCAATTTCAAGGTCAGGCTAAGTGTTATCGAGTATTTTACCAAGAATTTCTCAGTAGCAGGGAAATACAGAATCTGCCAGAGAATTGCACTCTTTAGCAAGTCAGTCAATAGTTCATCATCATCATCATCATCAGCCGGAGGACGTCCACTGCTGAACATAGGCCTCCCCCTTAGACCGCACCCCTTGACCTTAGTCAATTGTTACTATAAACGAATAAGTATAGCAAATACATTATTATTCGTATAACTAAGAGCCTATGCACACCACGTTGACGTGCGTTTGAAGCGATACAAACGCACGCAAGCCAGACGCAGCTTTATAAATTACAAACGCGCGGCTCCAAACCGTTTGTATTTAAAACAGACGATCCGAGCCCACGCGTTTGACGCGATGCAAACTTCAACAAACGCGTTTCAGAAACGCGCGTCGATGGCGCGTTTAAAAAACGTCGTGTGTATAGGCCCTTACACTTTAAATAAATTAATAAAATATTTTCTATTTAGGAAATGGGATCATACAAGGGTTGCTTTAAGTTAGTAATATCACAACTTAAAGCCCGGAGTAACAGTAAATAGTTAAGAAAAATAATAGCGAACAAGACATAATTTAATAAACGAGGATTTTATCCTGAAAAACCAACTGTTTTCTATTTATATTAATACTGACCTGTGTAGCACGACACATAATATTTCCTAACGTTGAGAAAAGCCCCCACAATTTGTGATAACTAAAAGAAATGGAGTGAAGTAAAGCCTTGTACCGTACATAATATTTTTCAAAGCTTGAAAGGTATAATTTATTTTTTTTTATTTTTTCCACGGCTAGGAATTTCTTCTGCATCCTATAAGCGTTTACACATTTTTAAAAAGCTTTTATACATACACTCAGACACGAAACACGTAGGTAGGTACCTGTAGGCCATATAAATATTTGTTTCGTGTTGAAATCGAACTTACGATAGGCAGCATGTTGTTTTTGTTAGGTGTCAATCATTGAATGAGTCCTTCCACCCAGGGCAAGACGGGAGGGACTGTCAGACTTTGTACTGGCTAAAAATATACGGTGTCCTTCAATAGCCCTTTACGTTTCGGGGCCACGGTTACCTACAGCGTCCCTCTACGCCGGCAGGCAGCTCGATTTTAATCAATTTTTTTTAAATTGCTGTTTTATAAAAAAAAAAACTTGAAACTTTCACGTGAAAAAACTCGAGGGAAAATGTAATGGAAAATATTACGAATGAACGACCGCTGTGACGAGCAACGAAATACACACCAAAACACCTTTCATCCTATCCATCTTTTATCTTCTTATTCTAAACAAACTTCAGTAGAAAATCTCATAAAATAACTTAACAAGGTAAGCTCTTCAAACACTCTTTCCTTCCTAACAACAAAGTTTGTTATCCTTTTATGAAAATTTGTCCTCTTTGTCAACGTCTTGCAATTTTTGCGAAACTTGAAAACGAACGGATAAAAGTGATGAGCAGTGCTATGCCGTATACGCCCTGAGGAATCTGCCAAGGTTCATTTGTTTTGTACGTGGCTGTTTGGAATCCCTGAGCAGTTTAGAACGATGGGATACATCTCTCTTTTCAGATAATTGCCATCCACTATTGGATGTAAGACTCCCCAAAATAACACTAACCATCCCGATTATGGGCTGTCAGCATCCATCATATACCCACAAACATCAGAGAACTAAATATGGTCTTCCGAAGAGCTACCACAAGATTTGAAGTTCAATTATATACGAGTTATATCACGGGTTTTATTTGATAGTTCCCAATCCAAACCAATGGAATAGTGATGGGACAGATACACAACAGCAACAATTCAATTGCGTAGCATAATGTTATTTTTATGAATCCGAGCGTAGCGAGCTCGAAAATGTTCTACATAAGTCGATTGTTACCGCTGTGATGCTCACGGGAACTCGGTGCTCTTCAGGAAAGTAGTTTCTCGGCAGACGAAGCCCGCGTAGCTTAGCTGTGGAAAATCTGCAAAAGCTTAGAAAAAGTTAGCTAGCAAAAACTGGATTAAAAAGTTTGAAATATTGCAGTTGCCTTTGTCATTTTCTTTTGCCGGTGAACACGGGCAAAGTTATGATTCAGACTTTATGCCGTTAAGCAGCTAAGCGATATGCCATTAAAAAATCTCATAAAATCTATTCCGTAAGTACGTACTTAGTTATAGCGTGACAATGTAACATAAAAAGAAATAACGACCATTGTGACGTGCTTATGGTACAACTTTGTTTTATTATTAACTTCATACGCATGGAGTACTTAAAATAAATGGAGTGTCACATACTTATGTGGGTGTAATAGCCTAGAACATTACAGTCTTCTTAATATACTCGTATGTATTTCGATGCCAGGATATGACCTCTTCCAAAAGTAGCCATCGAAGTAGTGACTCAATGATGTGTTATGTGTGATTTTTAATTAATTTAAATGTTTAACGACATGTATGACAATACTTATTGTATGATGACCTTGAATTTTATTATTTAAATCAAACAAAGGCGGCAGGTAGTTGTTGTTTTCAGCCGCTCGTGTTGCGTTCGTCATGCATTTTTACAACAAAAGATGTCTTTTCTCGATGCTAGTTGAACGAAAACTGAGACCTTTTGTGTCGTAGCGTGACTGGCTATTGCATGAAGCAGCGTGGACATAACAAATATGCAAAATACGCCTATCTTCGACGAATGTGTGGACAGTAGGCCTAAGTTTCGATCGTCCGCTCGCAACCAAGCTAATGGCGGTACTCTGCATTATTCGAAAATAGAATTCGAAAATCTCGTGGTCAAAACAGTTTTGATCTTCATCTACACTTGATGGGAAACAGTGTATGAGATGGGGAACCAGGGTATGATCACACACTTAAGGCCAACTTAACATAATACCAAAGTAGCGCAAGCGCCAAGAGGACGCCATTTTTTGTTAATGGCCGCTTGCAAATGACGTCCTGATGGCGCTTGCGCTACGTTAGTGTTGTGTTAGGTATGCCTAAAGAGTGTATGTCCCCATTATACCTCGCGTCCCCGTCTTATACCCTGTTCCCTTAACCATTTTAAATTTAATAAATGTTTTTATTAAATGTTAAAATATAATCAAATCTCAATCAACCGTTAGCTGTCCATTTTGATTACAGAGAGTTTCCACTCTCTGTGATTAAATTCCATAATTTCCCATTCGCACATAGCAGAGTCGTGATTGCCAATAAATTAGTGAACCGGTGCAATAAGGTTGAATTTTCAACTGAAAATAAACACGGGATTGCACTAAAAATTAAATTAAAACGCTCTGTTGAACTGGAATGCGGTTTACAAATTATGGTTTTATTTTTAAACAGAAGCCATTTTATTATTTTAGGGATAATTTAGGCTCAGCCAACTTTTCTTATAAATAATATCGTTCTTGATGTGAATTTGGTTTTTTTTTTATAATAAATTAAGCTATAGCTACGCAATAAATGAATTTCACTATTGAACTTGAAAATGAACTTCGATTTTTGTAAACAAAAATCTTAACCTCATTAAAGCTATCGGAAGATATAATTGTATCTGCCGTACCAACAAACAGTCTGTCTTGACTTATTACGGGTACATTTTGGGTATTAGTTAAAACTTTTTATTCTTTTTACTAAAAAGTACTTTTTACTAAAAAGTTACTTTTTACTAAAAAGTTACTTTTTACTAAAAAGTAAAAGTTTGTGAGAAAAGATGAATGGATGTTTATGACTCTTTCACACAAAGAAAGACTGCTGAATAAATTCGTATTTGAACATGAATAAAAGTGTAAAACGATTCAGCTTCAAAACGAGTGGTTGCGATGGCCTAATTGGTAAGGCGTCTGGAGTACTTATCCAGAAGACGTGGGTTCGACTCCCACTCGCTGCTGAATTTTTCTTTCCTCCAAAATCTTAGATTATGAAAAGGATTAAGACATTAAAGAGGTACTTTCGAAGATTAGCACGTACGAACATAGTCACACAAGATTTTTATATTAATATTAAGGCGCGGGCCACATGAAAAGACGTAACACGCAGACGGGGCAGAGACATATGTCTCTTCGGCGTCTCTTTCATACAAAATACGAAGTGTCGCGACGTTAAACACTTACAAGAGACGGGGCGCGGATGCGACTCTCATACATTTTCATCCTCGTCTTACGTCTTTTCTATGTGGCCCTCGCCTACGATTTTTTAATAATGTAAAAATCTCGTGTGACTAATGTCTCATAAACATAATTATGTTTATGAGTAATATACCTTCATTTGAAAGGTTCATCAAAGTTATTAATACCAAAAAATCAATAGAAGGACGTGTCAACAAGCTGTGGGCATTGTGAGCAAGAGGGGAAGCTTTCCTTCTCAAACAGCATTGTAATTATATTGTTGTAAGGGACCCGTGGCTACCTGCCGGGTGTTCGATCGATCTGGGTGGTTATCACATGTTGAGACGTGCTATGCCTTTTAAAGATCGATTACGAGTCAGTTCTCACGAGACGCGTCGCGATGCGGCGTAACGCGACGTTACTGGTAATGTATCTTTTCGTACCACTTGCTCAAAAAAGTGACATTCTATGCCACAAAAAGCGTACATAACAATAGTCATTATTAATCTGTTATAAACAGCTTTCCCTAGGGAAAGAAAGTTGTACTGAATTTCATTCATCCTCTAGGGAGAGAATGTGATTTGAATTTCGAATACTTACCGATAGTGAACTACATCAGTCTGTCTTTACACCATTGAGTTTGTATGTAAAGCATTACACAACTTTTTGAAAAAGGAATACGCATTTATTAATGCAGTTATGGTTTTAATAAAATTACGAAAATCGAAGAGGCCGTATGAGCTTGATGCCTTTGCTTTTCCGAGAATACAATATTTAATCTAGGAATTTGCCGCGTTTTGTTTTCTTCAAATACATAAACGTTGAGTTTAATTTATTTTTTTAAGAAAGGTTATTGTTAAATTTAAATGTTTAATTAATGCTTATCTCATATTATTATTATATATATTTGACTGGCCTGTTGGTCTAGTGGTTAGTGACCCTGACTGCTATGCCGGAGGTCGTGGGTTCGATTCCCACCCAAGACAAATGTTTGTGTGATGAGCACGATCATTTGTTCTGTGTCTGGGTGTAATTTATCTATAATATGTATGTATTTAGAAATATATAAGTATGTTTATCAGTTGTCTAGTACCCATGACACAAGCTCTGCTTAGCTTGGGACTAGATGGCGTTGTGTGATAGGTAGTTGTGGAATATTATTATATTATTATTATTTTTATACGTTTTTAAACATCTCGGGATCATGGGATCCCGGACTTTTGAAGGGCGTGCCAGGAGCCGAAGCCATCTCGCAGAGGCCCATTACGCATTTTTAAATGAAATGGGGCTCTAACCGGCGGTTATACCTGTTTATTATTATTATTCCGTTTATTCATTTTTCATACATACTATTACATTTTTAAGTATTTCTTTAAAAAAAATACATTAAAAAAACATTTAAAAATATAAAAATAGTAGTCCGCCGGTGTGGGAACAGGGTCCAAGCTACCGGTGGTTAGGGTTCCAGAGAATTATTATTATTATTATTATGTTAATTTTTTCGCAAGTGGTACGAAAAGTAGAGTATTTTCCTCGGTGATAAAGCTGTCTTAGTCTTGGGTGAACTTAAATCCCTCGCTACACTCAGGACTCGTCTTAAATCCCTCGCTTCGCTCGTGATTTAAGTTTCTAACACCCTCGCTACGCTCGGGAGTAAGCCTCGAGTCCTTCATTATGCTCGCGATTTAAATCGTCACCCGCGACAGAAGACACTGCTTTATCCCCTTGGTTAATAATCTACTATTTCGTGTAGTAAATAAAGTTACATTTTGAGTCGTATTCAGAAAATGTGTGCTAGACGTCTCGTCATCGGTGAAATCTTATCGTGTAGTAATTAAAGTTCGATTTTGAGTTGCAGTATTGAAAGTTGCGCGCAGCAGCGTCGCGTACTGGTTTGAATTTACCCTAGGGATAGTAAGCAATTAGGTATAGTCTTTGCCCGCGGTTTCACTTGTGTGTCAACATGTATTATATTAAAATAGTTATTATTGTTTTGACCACAAACACTACTTTTTTTTCATAAAATGTACCCTTTTACTGTATACCTGATAACGTTTTTCAGGGTGATCGAAAAGATAACAAGCAAAGTTACTGTTGGTTTTATTGCATTACGTTAGTATACGATTATAACAGGATTTTTTTGTGTCTAAATATAAAAGTAGGTATGTGTCATGTAAAACATATAATAATAAACTTATATAAGTCCTATAACAGATGGCCCGCATAAAACACTGATATTGAACCACATGTGCCCAGAATATAACCCCAATATATTTCGAAAAAAGGCTAGACAAAATGATGGATTAATATATAGTCATGCCCAAGGGAATTGTCGTAAAAATAACCCAAGTTATGACTACCCATCCAAAACCACAGACAAATTAGTCTCTATAGACTGAACGCCACTGAACATGTCATGTTTACATTAAAATAAAACCGGCCAAGCGGGAGATTGACGGACCAAAGGTTCCGTGCCATCTACACTATAATCCTACTACTATTATAAAGGCGAAAGTTTGTAAGTATGGATGTATGGATGTTTGTTACTCTTTCACGTAAAAACTACTGAATGGATTTGGCTAAAATTTGGTACACAGATAGTTCATAACCTGGATTAACACATAGGATAGTTTTTTATCCTGATTGTATGTTCCCGTGGGATAATTTTCGAGTTGTAGCGGGTGAAGCCGCTGGCAACAGCTGGTAATATTATAAAGAGGAAAGATTTGTATGCTTGTGTGTATGTGTTTGTAATGAATAAACTCAAAAACTACGCCGATTTCAACAATTTTTTCATCATTAGAAAGCTACATTCACCCTGTGTAACATAGTCTATATACCATTTCCAATTAAAATACGATGCCCGGGGCTAAACTTTTTTTTAAAATATTTACTTTTAAATTGAATACACAACTAAATGTCCCGTGAATATTTCAAGCGTCTACCTGTTTCCTTTAATGTTTGTTGTTTGAAAGTCCCTTAAATATTTATTTCATTCTGTTCTTGTATTTGTTATTATAGCGTCAACCGAAACATTATCTGTGTAAATTTCAAAGTCTAACTGTCACGGTTCATGGCATACGGGCTTGTGACAGACAGACTAACAACAAAGTCTTAGGTCCCGTTTTTACCCTTTGAGTATGGATCTCTAAAAAACGTCGTGTATTTTAAAACGTAGCAGTGTAGACCTTGCGTAGCACAGTTGGCGCTACGCCAGAGGTCAATGACACCGCGTAGCATCCCCGTAGCCGCTCCCCTTCGATTATGATCACGTTATGGAAAACGTGTTGTGTTTGTGGAATCTGTATGTGATTCTCAATATGAAGATGAGGGTTAGATGTGATATGAGGATAAATAGTGAACAAAACATATTTTAATATTTTTTTGTATGAATTTCCCTTACTTTTCTTTTTACAAAATCGTGATAGTTGGAAGAAATGGAGGGATGCCAGTAGTGAAAAAAATACTTAATAAAAAAAACTATTTTTTGGATAAAAAATATTAGCTGTTTTAACAGAAAATGTAAACGTTTCTCAACCTTATTTTAGGAAAATACATGTGCTATCTCCAGATAAAAAAGAAAACGATTTTATTTCAAAGATTGTAGGTATGTACGATTTCTAATATATAAAATTTCCAATATTGCTTACATCGCACGATTTAATTTCAAGCAATAAAATTCTGGAATCTCTTTAAATATTGTGAAAATGAAGATGTATGTACGAAGTGTATTAATTTTACGATTAGTTTCAGACTTCAAATGTGTGTCTGTTAAATGTCTCCTTTCTGTAATCTATACTTTTTTTACGTGGTAACATCATCAAATGAGTCCTCCCACCTAGAGCAGGGCGGGAGGGATAGTCAGAATCGTACTGACTAAAATCCATGATATTCCTTCAGAAAGAAGCTCTTTACGTTCCAGGGTCAAGGTTCCCTGATGAGAAAGTCCCTCGGCCCCGGCAGGCTTTGGCCCTCTAAGAGCGGGCCATCAGATTGGTGACAGTTTTTTAAGGCGCGCGTAGAACACAATGCGCCGCCGACCCGGGCATGGTCCGTGGTCGGACAGCGAGTCGCCCATTACTCGCCGCCTGCATTCCCACGCCTACGGTGGCCGCGGAGATCGTCTGCCGACGTCCGTCACCGTGGGCATCTACCACTGCAGAGACTGAGCGGGAGGGACTGTCAGATTCGTACTAAGTCCAAGGTGTCCTTCAATAGCCCTTTACGTTCCGGGGTTAGTTAGTCCTTCAACTGTTGTCTCTGCTGTATTCTACATAAAAGAATTTTCAAATTATTTGTCACCATTTTCAGGTCATCCGTTCATCTAACTTCAAAAAATCAAGTATTTAAAATAATCCCACTAGTATACAATTTAATAAAAGTCGACGAGACTTTCATTAACTACAATCAAGTCAAACAAGACACGAAATGTAATTTACAGTCACATCTGTAAACATCAAATAAAACGCTACGCCGTAGCCGCGTAGCTCGCTACGAGGTCATCGAACGCGTAGCGTCTACACAACTCGTAGCAAAGTTTGTGCTAGTGTCGCCGCACACGGGCCACTCGCGACAGCCACAAACGCCGCCATGAGAAACTAGAAGTGGCTACAGAGGTAGCTGAAGCGCGCTAGAGTCATTTGTGGCCGTCGGTCGACACTTGCAGTCGTTGGCTACTATTTCTTTTAACCAAAGCATTGCTGAGGTAAGAGAGAGAGGGGTGCGGAATCGCGCGAGTGGCGTGTGGCGGTGTTTTGTGTCGGCGTTGAATGGCCGGTGCGGGCCACAAGAAGCGAGGAGCGACGATTGTAGCCTGTAGCGGCCATCGGCGTCTACCATGTGCGGCGAGTCCATATAAAATGTATGAAAACTACAGGAAATATGCCGTTCGCGTTTTGTGGTCGTGGCCGGTGGCCTGTGTGCGCCCGCCCTTACATGAAAGTTTGGTCACAGTATGTCGGAGTTTCGTCAGTAGTTTTATGAGGCTATCTAACGAAACTGTTTTAGTAAGATAGAATATAGCTTATTAGAAAGACGATTATTAGTTTACGGTTTTCGCATCGTGTTTATTAGTTTCTTTCTGTGTTGTTTTGTTTTGAACTTTTATTAGAGCTGTTCTAGGGAAATGATTATTTTGTTGGTACGTGTAATAATTGTTGCTTTCCTTTTTATAAGCTTTCGTTGAGTTTCGCCTGTACCGTTGTCGGTCTGTAATCAATCTGACGGTACGGTTGGCTGGGCGATTGAACTGGAGTGTGGAGTGTCGCAGGATCGATTCTCACACGAAGCAAATATTTTTATGGTCCACCAGTAGTTGTTCCGGGTCTGGGCGTTGGTGTATGTGAGTTTAAGTATATGTTTGTAAACGCACCCACAATACAGGATAAAATGGGGAAAGTTAAAAAAAGAACATAATATTCTATCTTTCTATCAGTGTGACTGGCCTGTTGGTCTAGTGGTTAGTGACCCTGACTGCTATGCCGGAGGTCGTGGGTTCGATTCCCACCCAGGACAAATGTTTGTGTGATGAGCACGATCATTTGTTCTGTGTCTGGGTGTAATTTATCTATAATATGTATGTATTTAAAAATATATAAGTATGTTTATCAGTTGTCTAGTACCCATAACACAAGCTCTGCTTAGCTTGGGACTAGATGGCGTTGTGTGATAGTTGTGGAATATTATTATTATATTATTATTATTAGTGTAGGACCTCCTTTGTTATTTTTCTTTCAAAAGTTTATTTAGAAAATCTTTTTTGTCTTTCTTCTATATCCCAAATCTCACATTACAAACACCAATACTATTTACCAGTGCTTTCGAAAGCTACTTAAAGAGAATCTAAGGTACTCGATTATGTTCGAGAGGGCAGAAAATCGTTGGGCGGAATTTTAAATAGGACACCTACAACGTAGCCGTGACCGGGTTCCAATAATTCGGTCCATTAAACAGTACGACGGAGTCTAAAGTCCCGTACAGTGAACATGACTAATCTTACTTCATAATTATCTTAACTTACTACGAGTAATATTTATGCGAGAGTTTTAGAATTAGAAGTTGTGAGAGAGGACAGCCTCCTTCCACCTCACGAATTAGCCCCTGCATTGGACGTCGCGAGGTGCTTTCCGGCCACTGTAGGTGCGGGCAAGTGGTTACGGCGAGTAATAGGTGCCTCGCCGTCCGATCATGGACCATGCTCGGCTCGATAGCGCGTCGTGTATCAAACGCGCTTGAAAGAGCTGTGATCACTCATTTTATCACGATAAATAAAGGATTTTTTTAAAATTGTGAAACGGTTTAAAAAATAGGGTGTGATTCTTCAAAAAATTGTGTAAAAAAATATGATGTCGCTTTTACAAAAAGAGTCTGTTAAAAAACTATCAATTATTTTCTGGAGAAATAATACCGGACTAAAAAAACTTTTTGAAAAAAAGGTAACCGACTTCAAAACCAAACAAAACACAAAAAAACTATAAAATAACTTTTCTTTCGGAAGTCGGTGGCTTTGTTTTTTTTTATTTCATTGACATTTATGGCATATATTTTTTCCTTTTTAGTTGAAATAATCAACAAAAATCTTCTTAAAATCGGCGTCTTTGAAAATCTACAATCCTGTTAAGCAAAACGGATCTATGTGAGCAACTTCCTAAAACGGATCTATGTGAAATCCAATATTGTTATATACTAAAACTTCCCCAGAAGGTAACAAACACTTTTCTGAAAACTGCATCAAAATCGGTTCAGCCAAACGCGAGATAATTGCGGACAAACATGCAATCGTCCCTGAAAATCTACGATCCAAGTAAGCAAAACGGATCCACGCGGGCAACGTCACGGGATATCTACTAGTGTTATATACTTAAACCTTCTCCAGAATGTAATAAACACATTCCTGAAAACTGCATCAAAATCCGTTTAGCCAAACGCGAGATAATTGCAGACAAACATGCTATCGTCCCAGAAAATCTACGATCCAAGTAACAAAACGGATCCACGCGGGCAACGTCACGGGATATCTATTAGTGTTATATACTAACAGCCGTATTTATAGTCAAGTCAAAGTAATTTCTTTAGCTTAAGCAATTACTTGAGCAATTTTTTTTAAGCAATAGACCTGAATTTTAACAAAATGGGTACTGTAAAAGAAAGCAAAGGTCATATTCTATATTCTTACAGTTCAAACATCAAGCAATTATTAAAGTACTTATTAAAAATCGTCTCATAATTAAATGACATTTGACATCAAAATCTGTTCAGCCAAACGCGAGATAATCGCGGACAAACATACATACATACATACATTATAGGTCGAACTGAGAACCTACTTTTTTTTTTGAAGTCGGTTAAAAAATAAAGCAAAGTTAAGTGTGACCTAGGCTTAACGTTACACGTGTTTCCACAACTTTCAAATGAACAGTAATTTAACTTTGTACGAATTGGAACTGCATTTACTGCTGAGTTTCCACATCTGGAAAGTTAACTTGTTTTAATATTGTTAGGTATCCCCTGATGAAATCATGAACGAGGATATTCGCCCAAGAACCACACCACAGTCAGAACCACAATTAAAATCAAGTTGTATGTGGCAATGTGCAGACAATATCGTTCTTAAAACTAAAATATCTGGTTGACCGAGATTCGCTCGGTTTTTAAAATGTCTATATCTTGGGAACCGAGCTTTTCTCGAATCTGGGACCTCGATCGATTCCTTGAGTCGAAAAACTCCTAATCTGTAACTCTCATGAAAATCCTTGGAGCCGTTTCCGAGATCCTGATTATATATAAATTAATATACTAGAATTGCTCGTTTAAAGATATTAGATTAGATTGATGAAGAAAAAAAGGTCTCAAGTGGTGACCAGGAACCGTAAGATGCAGCACAAAAATGTCTTCTGATTACTGATAATAAAGAAGTTTTCTAATTTTTGCAGTTTTTTTTTTGTGCTGGCGTGGTAATATCATCAAATGAGTCCTCCCACCCCGGGCAGGGCGGGAGGGCCTGTCAGACTCGTACTGACTAAAATTCATGGTATCCTTCAATAACCCTTTACGTTCCGGGGTCACGGTAATGAATATAAGTAATACCGCGACCTCGGCAGGCTTTGGCCCTCTAGAGGGGGCCCCGTCATTATGCTGACGCTCTTTGAGGCGCGCGTGGAACACAACGCGCCGTCGACCCGGGCATAGTCCATGGTCGGACAGCGTGTTGCCCTTTACTCGCCGCCCGCATGCGCGCACCTACAGTGGCCGGAGATCGTCTTGCGACGTCCGACGTCTGGCCCCGCAGCATGGCCGCAACCTATGCCGGGTGCGAGAACACTCTCGTATTCTTTACTTATTTTTAAATAAAGGTACTTCTGTCGCTTACACACTAAGTGGCTGTATTCAAAGCAGGTCATTCATGTTGTGGCTGCCGGTTGCTCTCATTTTCCTACAATGTTCACGTCGTTACAAATTATCTAGTGGTTACTAAAGCGGCTCGCTGTTTGATGTGGTTCGGAATTGATGATTGTAATTAATTTAATTAGATTTTACGTATGTGGTTGATTGCCAAACCAGAAATGGGAAGGTATATTATTTATGCATTGATTTACACTTTCATGTACAATTAAATAGTCGTATATAAAGTAGATTTAAAGTTAATACCACAAGGAATTATCTGCCACTCAAACTTTTCATAAAATAATAATAATAATATTCCACAACTATCACACAACGCCATCTAGTCCCAAGCTAAGCAGAGCTTGTGATAAGGGTACTAGTCAACTGATAAACATACTTATATTTTCTAAATACATACCATACACATTATAGATAATTTACACCCAGACACAGAACAAATGATCGTGCTCATCACACAAACAGTCCTGGGTGGGAATCAAACTTCCGGCTTAGCAGTCAGGGTTGCTAAAAACCACTAGACCAACAGGCCTGTCAAATGGAGAAAACGCTCCGTCGACCCAGGCATGGTCGGCATGGACGGCGCGTTGTTTTCCACACGCGTCTCAAAGAGTGTTAGCATTATGGCGGGGCCTCCTTTAGAGGGCCACAGTCTGCCGGGGCGCTGGACTCACGATCACCGTAATACCGTGACCCTAGAACGTAAAGAACTATTGAAGGTCACAGTACAAGTCTGACAGTCCCTCTCACTCTACTCTGGCTGAGGACTCATTTAAAGATTTTATCACGCTAAAAAAAGACATAAAATACTAAAACTAACTTCAAAGCTCGAGCTAAAACTGTCTTCACAAGTTCCCTCACCAAGTCTTGATAGTACCGTTTCCGTGCCGTTCCGGGATCCCGACGGATCCCGTATCGACCGGGACAAGCACCGGTCGCGGATGTTAACCGTCTGAGCTTTTATTTGTCCCGGAAATTGAAATAGTTTGTTGTACACGTATTTAGTTTAGGGGGTCTTAAAAGCCGGGGAATGTATTCTATTGCTTGAGATAGTTATGAGAATAACCCACATTTCGAATGGTGTGATAAAATATTTTCGCATCTAAGTATTACCTGTATTGTAACGCTTGTAGTTGTATCGTAATTCAAATTATGATCCTATTAAAATGCCTTTTTAAACCCCTGTTTACTGCACCTCGTTGGTCTTGTGGTTGAACGTGCTACTTTGAGTGTGAGAAGTTGGGTTCGAATCCCATGATTAGAAATGTTTATAGTGTGAGTTATCGTTAAAAATTTAATACCTACATATTCTGAAAAAAATTGCATCTATTTTTTTTAAGTGATAACGAAAATGTTGAATACGCAATCAAACCATAAACTTACAAAAAAAAGAACACTTTGCTTCTAAAATTAATATTCATGCCGAAGTCACAACTTTCAAAGTATCAACTTTTAACTAGATGCAAACAATACCCTCAGTTGCAAAGTGTCGGGTACACTGCTCTGAAAACTTATCTGTCTATGTTGCATCGCGTCTAGCCGCGCGATATTGATCGCGACCTCGCGAGTTCGCGACCAACGACCGAGTGTCGATGTAAAATCGCTCGTATGTACCTACAATCATCTCTTGTAGATGAGTGGAGTTTGAATTTTATTATGTTATTTGTTATTAGATGGGAAATTTTGATTGGGAAAGGGAATTAGCTCGTGGCTAAATAATTACAGTCGCACAGGCCGATCTTCCGGGTTAAGCCGCGCTTGCCGAGGTTGGTCTGTGGATGGGTGACCATCTGTCATAGCGAGTTTCCTCCGTGCCTCGGAAAGCACGTTAAGCCGTTGGTCCCGGCTGTCATTTGTAGATCTTTGACAGTCGTTACTGTTAGTCAGAAGCTCTAAAGTCTGACAACCAGTCTTACCATGGAGTATTGTATTACCCAGTTACTGGGTTGTGGAGGTCCGATAGGCAGTCGCTCCACGTAAAATACTGATATTCAGCTGCATCTGGTTCGACTGGAAGCCGACCACAATATAGTTGGGAAAAGGCTAGGCAGATGGGAAATAATTTCTTATGGTATGTTTGTGAATTAGTCGCAAGGAAAATAAAAAAAACTTCCTCAATTTAGTATGGTTTTTGAGAGAATCCTTTTTCATCTTGATACATTACTCCTAAGGGCTCAGAATCGTAGATAATTTAATTTATTTAGTTTTTAATAATTGCCCTACGTTTTTCGGGTGTATAATGTTTAATCTCAGATACACAAACGGCCTGACTGAACCGTAACAACTACTTGTTGATCAAACAAAAGTTTTTCTACCATGCGAGCATCGAACCGGTAACACGCAGTGCAACATTCGATCGCTAAGCTACTGCGCAAACTGTGCATTAAAAAAAAATGTTTTTATTCAAAATTACAATTTCAAGACCTCTAAAACAACACATTTATCTGTGAGTAAAACAACAAAAAAGTTCTCAAAAATCAGAAAAGATTATTATTTAAATTCAAACAAAATACTTTCGATGTTTACACTAGTCATGATTTTAAAACTTTGTCGAACAAAAGAACAGGTATTAAGAGGAAGGTAGACGACCCACAAATGCTATCCGTTTACGTCGCGACGACTGCTATCGATCTGCGACCAACGACCGGGCGTGACCGCGTGCTCAAACTATACTTTTTTATCCGAGTTGTTAAGTACATGACATGTAACGATTCCTTAAGGTGTGAATTCTTTATTAGAAGAACTTTAAATGCATTATTTTTACATTGCCTACAAACAGGAATTTATATTGAACTGTGGATGTGTTTACAAAACATTTAAAGTCCCGCTCACATAATCACCCTTTAAAATTAGTTATAGGTATTTGATTAATGATGGCCGATGGGGTAGTAAGGTTCTCGAATGGAGACCACGCACCGGCAAGCGCAGCGTAGGACGTCCACCCGCAGGTGGTGTAGGTGGGCAGACACAGGATCACGCTGGATGCAGGCCGCTTACAACCGGTCCTACTGGAAGTACAAAGGGGACCTATGTTCAGAAGTGGACGTCTTACGGCTGATATGATGATGATGCTGATGATTTGATTAAAATCATGTAGAAACTAAAGGCTTTTTTATCGTGGTAAATACATCAAATGAGTTCTACGACTCAGGGCGGGATGGAAGACTCGTACTGACTTGGAACTGGATTAAGAGAGGACATTATTAAAGGGGCATTGTGGTCCTAGAACTTGAAGGGCAACAGAAGGAGTAGGGCGATTTCTACTCAATAAAGTCCCCTTTCTCCACTCTCTTTTGATGATTTTGAAAAAAATGGCTGCTATATTTGAATCCCGGTAGCATCCCGGCGGATAAATCACGATCTCCTCGTGACTAAGCGAGTAAAATGAAGAGCAAAAAGCTTGTAAAATATAATACCCACCTATAGAATATGCCATAATAATTCCACTTTGTTTTTATTAAATCGTAACATGTAATGTGCTGATACGAAACACAGTATAACATAACGTTGTAAACAAAAGTTGGAAAATAAAGCGGTGGGTAGACGGTCGTGAATGTTATCGTTCACTGTGTGCAGGCTGCTATCAACCGCGACTGAAGACCGTGTGGACGTGATAATTTTTTTTTTCGTTTAGAAACTAATGAAACACAATTTAGATACTTGATTGTTGTATATTGAAGAAAGTTGAAAAGAAAGAAGAATGCCTTTGTCAAACTGAAAAGCGTGCCGAAGCGTTTTTGTTTGTAATGTATGGAATTGTTTGTCACATAGACTATCGGATCGCTTTCGCTTTTTTTATATTACAGGATTCGGATCGCATTCACTTCGCCTTGTCTGTTTGACAATTACTTAAGTCTTGTAATAGGTATTTCAAAGGCAAATAAGTTTCATCCGGCTTGAAGGTCCAATTGTATATCAATTAAAGTTATTTGTACAACAGTTTAAGGTTAAAAATGGCTTGTCCATATCGTATGTTGGTATCTAACAAGTAGCGATCATTTTTTTTTTCAGAATTGCGGTTTTTTTTCTAGTGCCAAATCGGCTGATTTTCATGTGACTATTATTTCTTGAATTGCATGCCAGATATACCAATATATCCACTTATAGTAGATACCGATTGTGGATAATCCAAGAAAAACAAATCCATGCGAGATCTCAATTAATTTTCTTTTCATCTTTAATGCCAATAAATAAAAGTAAGCGCTAAGAATTGCGATTTACAACGACACTTCATAACTGTCTTTGCACAATAATAAGCGGGTGGTTTTACCGTATCCAATCCAACGTATCTACATCAACGTTGGATCAGTGCTCTTTTGCACTCAGCCAGGAGAATTACATACGCCAGACATTTTACACACGACCTTACATATTGTAGAACAACTTTACAGGGTATTTTTTGATAGCATCGCATCGCAACCTTACCAAACCGAATCTCGGGGTGCGCAAAGTATGTCTTTGAAAGTAGACGTTAGGGACACGCCGAGGTTCGGTTAGGTTTCACACATTTCCATGCGATTTTAGGAATTACATAGTCGTACATTTTGTAGGAATTGTATACAATGACGGATCACATTTTCCGTTAACACATCCATAAAGTTCTAACTGTAAGAGTGATACCAAAAAAGCGTAATTCTTTCATAGAAAAGTCTTCCGCGACGCAAAAGCGACCGAAATTCGGCGACTCACGACTCAAAAATTATGCTCGTTTGGCTTCAGCCTAATAAAACTTCAAGTTCACAATGAATCAAACGAAATGACCATCGGGACACAATTGCACGTCAGATGACTCAATTTATGATACTCGTATAGAATTTATAGACTTCGTGACTTGGACATAAAATTCAAAGTGTCTAGTCTCTACTCTCTAGAGGCACTGTACAACTTTATGACCTCGTTCAAACGACTGTGATTACTACTAGTTTGTGCTGCATAATGTTGTATTTCAGTGCTGAACGTGAACGTAGCACCATCTATAGGAACAGTGTCAAAGTTCTTCCAATCAACACGTTGACTTTACAGCCAAGTCAATGCTGTATTAGATTGTGTAAAATATAAACAAAAAACATGAAGTACATATCCACATTTGTGCGATGGGAATATTTGATATTGACTACTAAATTACTATCGTTAACGTCTTGAATTGACGTCTACTGATCATCAAATACAAGAATGATATATATTTGGTCGCTTTGTGGTACTAAAACGTAAACGGTCATATCAAAAAATTGTAATAAAAGCACGTCTTCTTCAATTTGATTTGCAAAAAGCTGGTTTAGTCTAGAGTTCTAGACGATAAGGATGAGTTGTTTGATCGTTACTAAAATACAATTTGTTTAAATCCTATACTCTTTAATCATTTATTGGTTAAAATGGTCTGTTTAGTCGAAATGTTGTAATGCAACTTCAAATGACTAATTTCACAATGTTTTTATTTTATGCCTTTTATAATTCCGTGGTACGATTGCTGTGATATCAATCAACGCAGCACAGCCATTTTCCTATATCAGTGTTTTGGATATTTGCTGAAAATTTATAAACCAAAAATAAAATACTCACTTTAATGTTCGCTGAAACCAAAGGATGAAGATAATGACCATTATGATTAAAACTAAAAGATCCTACTACTATTATAAAGGCGAAAGTTTGTAAGTATGGATGTATGGATGTAGGATGTATGGATGTTTGTTACTCTTTCACGCAAAAACCACTGAACGGATTAAGCTAAAATTTGGTACACAGATAGTTTATAACCTGGATTAACACATAGGATAGTTTTTATCCCGATTTTATGTTCCTGTGGGATAATTTTCGAGTTGTAGCGGGTGAAGCCGCGGGCAGCAGCTAGTTATGAATAATACTGAAACAGACTTAAGTGCAAAGTGCACCTGAAACTGGTAACACGTAAATCAAACTAGACAATTGTTGATAGCATACAGGTGAAAATGACCTAGTTTCTAACACCTGCACGTTGGTGAGGCAAGTCCATTATGTCAGCTTCTGCATACGGCAGCTGAGAATTAGAACAAATAGGTATCGGCAATCGATTTTCGGGTTTGACACTGTGAGTCTTGGGCATATTGAAACCTAAAATACCATTCCGTTGTCTAGGAAATTTACGATTTTTAAAGCTTTGACAATATCGTCAAATCAAGGAATCAATATCTTAGGTTGTCTAATATAAAATTCATCATTTTAATAAAATTTATTTACTATAAAGTAATTACCTTAGATCCATCAACTGCCTAGCCATTTTCAGCAGGCACGGGTTTATGACGCGTTGTCATCTAAGAGCTATAGGCAAACTGAAGGAGCTCTATGGGACCATTGCCTGCCAGGGTCGCGTAAATGTCTTTACGTTCCTAAAACGCAAAAGGTATGTAATTGAGATCATCATCATCATCATCAGCCGGAAGACGTCCACCTGAACATTCCCTGGCATTCTTCTTACCGCTACGCCGAACGACAATTCGCCACTTGCAGCCATCGATTGCCCGCGACCTTTACGATGTCGTCGGTCCACCTAGTGGGAGGCCTGCCTACGCTGCGTCTTCCGTTCCGTGGTCGCCACTCGAGAACTTTTCTTCCCCATTGGTTGTCAGTTCTACGAGCAATGTGGCCTACCCATTGCCACTTCAACTTGCAAATTTTATGAGCTAGAGCTAGATTTTATCCAGCAAAGAAACTTCGAGCACAGCTCTTTCCATTGCTCTTTGAGTGACTGATAATAATAACTAATTGAGATAACAGCGTGGTTTTTAATCAGCAGGATCTTTTTCCCACCCTGGGAAAGAAAAGTCATTTCATAACATCAAATAAATGGTAACTAGCAAATTAGTCAACAGGTAGGTACGAGTACGTTTTACCAAATCACACAGCACAATTTTGTTTAAAATATTTATAGAAAAACAAACTAAATATGATCAGTGCAGCTTAACTGATTTGCATGCCACAGGCGCGACTTTTCCGGCTTACGACGTCTTGGTAGCGTGTATGGAAATAATCAACGAGTTTCAGAACGAGTGACTAGACACGGTGAACTTTTGCAATGAATACCGTGGTTTCTATTACCGTTCGAGCTAGGTTTTATAGCTGATCAGATAGTATAGAATGTACAAATACCGTCTTTATGGAATGCACGTTAAACTTTGCGAAGACGTCTTAAAAAGACACAGCGGCTCTTTAGCGCGATTGTAGGTCAATCCTTTGTAAGTCTTTTTATCACCACTGATCTCTAAGCGGTGATGGAAAACATCGTGATGTAACCGGCATATCCTCGACACATAAATTGGAAGACAGACGACGCCCATTTAGTGTCATCAACCAACCCGTCTTGGTAGATGACATAATAGTCGTCTACCAACCCATAATGGGCCCGTGTCGTGGATAACAGACATTTCTCTTTCACAGATAGAACGCCTGTATTCCAGCAGAGGGAAAATTATATGCTTTTATGATTATGCACGTCTGACAGTCTCATCAGCACTGCCCAAAGCTCCCGGATTCAATGGCATACATCAAAAACACCACAGAATCTATTATACTACCCTAAATTTTATACCTAGCTGACGGTTGACTTCCCAGCTACGTTTTCGAGAAACAGACAGGTAATAACCCTTTATCTTCATACCGATAAACCACAACAGACTGCAAATAGGTTACCTATGCCTTCTATTTAGACAAGTTCAAGTCAAGGTATGACTTGCTCCAATATTTGTTCAACTTGCAAACACAGACGTTTGTCATTACCATTTTTGGAGGACCCACCCTTTACCGATAGTTTATCGCGACACCATGCTTTGTGTGCCGAGTCATTATTTCTCATCATTTTGTGATGGGTGGTAAAAGACAGCGATCATGTGACGGTTAAGATCTTAAACATGTTTAGTTATTGTGTTTTTAATGTTTTGTTGTTTTGTGCTGTTTCTATTTTTGCTACTAAGATTGTTGAAGGGTAAGTTTTTCCGTCTTAGTTTTTGGTGACTTTTGGTTTCAATGTAACTGAAAATATTGCTGTTTTAAAAAAATAGAATTCAGTTGGTACTCCTGCCAGATTTAAACATGCTACAATAAAGGTATCAGTCGATCAATAAGCTACAGGAATTTACTACATACGAAAATGGATTTTGGAAGTACCCAAAAGTACCCGTATTGGCAAATGTTTCAATTCGATTTAGATTCGAAAAGTCCCTGTCGTTCGCTTTCGTTCAACTAAAAAAAAGAGCATAATTTATGATTTGTCGAATCGAAATCGAATCAATGGTTTGTGAATACAGGAGGCGGTATAGCAAATTATTGTCATGTTCGTATTTTAGAGAACATTAACCAATGCTAATTTAGTAGGCAACTCTTACATGGAAATAAGACGATTTGATATAAATAATAAATTATGATAATAAATTCTTGTGAAGCAACTTTGAGGCTTCTACTTGTAGATCTACTTTGAAAGTATTTGCCCAAGCAGTAGGTAACGTGTTTGTTTCAAATTCAACGAAACCACTTTAATTAAAGTCAGATCTGAGAACGATGGAATTAGTTTTAAAGCTACACATGGGCCAAATTAGAAATTTAATTAAAATCAAAGAAAAGAACTTGAAAGTTCAATTAAGTATACTTCAACATCAATTTTATCACAAAGCTCAATCCAAATATTATTGTTCACAGATCTCAGCCCATTTTACAAAAAACAGTTGAAGCTTTATTCACAGACCGAACTCACGAAATATACCCTGGAGCATGCAAATTGATCAGAGCATCCAAACGGCAAACAAAAATGTGCGACAGAGACACCGGCCTATCAAATGTTCTGACCATTGCAAAAGACCAAGCAATATCTGCTTGTGAGGAAACCTTCCATTACGACCGGTGGAACTGCTCCATCGTCTTCAACAAAAAACCTAAAAGAAGCATATTCAATAAACTGTTCAGAGAAACCGCTTTCATACACGCATTGATGGCAGCGTCTATCACACATTCCGTAGCAAGAGCTTGCGCCTCCGGAGACCTATCTTCCTGCTCATGTCCCGGAAATTTTGGCAAAAACAACACTTGGAAGATGGCTGGTTGTGGAGACGACTTCAGACATGGAAAGAGATTGACAAAGAACTTTTTGGACTTCAAACACGCCGGCAACGACCAAATCGCCGAGATCCTAAAGCAAGATGTCATAGTTGGAGTAGATTCTATTGGAGAACAGTTGAAGGAAGTCTGCAAATGCCATGGATTCTCAGGGTCTTGTACCACAAAGACTTGCTGGAAACGATTGGGGCCTTTTAACTCTGCTATGGGGTTGCTGAAGAAGCATTACCATCACGCAATGAAAAAAAAACTCATGAACTATACAACGAAAAGAGCAATTTCTCCAAAAGTGAGGAATAAAATGAAAATTGAGAGGAAGAATTTGGTGTATTTGCAGAGGACGCCAAATCTATGTGTTAGTACGAAGGGGAGGGAGTGCAAAGACAGACATAACTGTGCAACTTTGTGCTGTGGTAGGGGCTTTATAACTAGTAAAAAGACGGTGAGTTCGAGGTGCAGGTGCAAGATGGTGAACTGCTGTTTTGTGCAGTGTGATACTTGTGTTGAAGAGGTCGATCAATTTACTTGTAAGTGACTGTTGGTGCCGTATCTTAATATTGTGCGATGGAAGTATCTAACAAGTTGAATCTTAGGAAAACTTCGTGTTTTGAAAGAAGTGTGCGGACATCAAATATTGGGATGTCGTTCGCTTAGAACTTTGTAATAACGAATCTAACGCAATAACTTACTTTTATGTTTCTCTTCTGCTTATTTAACTAAATTTCCTTGTAATAAATGCATACAATTTGTAAAACTTGGATAAAAATGTACAGCCAGTTCAGTTACTAATTGCAAATCTAATCTAACACTGCAAAAAATGCTAACTAACGTGCGATTGTAAACTTAACTTATTTAAATATGTAATTGTTCATAATGTATTTGTTTATAAAGATAAGATTGAATGTGATAGCGATCTAGGATGTAGGAGTGTCTCTGTCTAGAGATAAGGCCGATAAAGCTGTGATATAAGCCGTGCGCTTTAAGTTAGATAATGAGGAAAATGAAGGTTTTATGGAATGATTAAATCGTAAGTGACTAGCTGTGGTTTTATTTGAAACCAGGGATCCTCTTCGGTTTAGCATGGCTGCAAATCATCAAAGATTTTAAGCTTGTTCCCAAATCTGACAACCTTTTTAAGTAGAGTTGCAGACATAAAAAAATGGAATCGACAGTTGAAGATGGCAAATGTTATTTGTATGTGTAGCTTCAAAATTGTAGTAATAAGTAGAAGTTATGGAGTAGCAATGTCGTTGATTTTTCTCAATCGTCATCTGCCTACATTTTCCCAACTATATTTTGGTCTGCTTCCAGTTGAACCAGATGCAGCTGAATATCGCTATTGCTCGAAATGGCATCTAATTTATCATGTTTGTTAGAGAGATTTCATCCTTATAATAATTGACCCTAACGATCGATGCAAGTACTGGGTTTATTTTTTTCAGATTTTAGCCGGTTTGATTCCCGGGTGTGGGAGAAGAGAATTTTCGAAAATATTTGAATGCAGTTTGCTTTCTATTCAAAAATAAAGAAATGTTCCCCTTGAGCAAAATTTTCTATCTGCAGTTATTAAGAGTACTTTCCCTCCAGGTGGCATTACAAAATTCCACCCTGTATATAATATTTAAGGTGATTGCTTCGATGTAGCCCGCGAAATTCAAATTTTTTTACGTTTTTTTGCAATTTGCAGGCCAGTGACATGTTGTAACTAAAATCTCCGAAATCTAACTACGATGCACCTTTTCTATGTGAGAGCTGATGGAGCGAATTTTTTGATATTTTTTATATTTAAAATTATACTTGTTATTACCGCAACTCATATATTTATAAAGCTACAACATGTCACTGGCCTGCAAATTGCAAAAAACGTAAAAAAAATTGAATTTCGTGGGCTGGTTGGAGCATCCCCCTTAATTTTCTCATTTTTCTGATTCTACTTAACTCATTAACGCCCTCTGTCAAGTACTAATAGTACTAACAATGACACTGCCATCTGTTCAATTCATGTGATACTAATACAAAAGCTCTCAGCTCACACCCCACAGTAGTTTTCATACTACTCTTTAGATGGCGCTGTTCTAAACAGTGTTTCATGTTTTGGGCAGATGGCGTTACTAGAAAGAATCCTTTAAAGTTTAAGATATTTTTTTATTTTCTTTTTATTTAGAATACTAGTTTATTGTTTCTTACAGAATAACTTTTTATTATTGTTGCTTATACGTTATTAAAGTTATCAAAATTAAAAAACATCTTATAATAATTTATGTTTTAAAGATTTAGTTTCTGACAGGTATTCTTCAGAAGCATAAAAACAAATAATAATCTACCTGCAACATCGGGAACATGTACCAAGCTACCGGTGGTCAGGGAGCTAACAAAATGCGTCGTGTGCAGAAACAGAGTCCGCGCTACCATCCATAAACTCGGCTCTAGTCTATATGTCATTACATAAAAAGTGTAAGCATTAAAAAAATATCGTGACCCCGGAGCGTACGGGGCTATTGAAGGATACCGTGGATTTTAGTCAGTACAAGTCTGACAGTCGCTCCTGAGACAAACTTTTGATGATTTTAACACGCTTAAAAAACTTAGAATTTTTCGACTGAATAGCTAAGACTTAAAAAAAAATAAAAAAATAATAATAATTTGACATACAAATACAGCCAGCAAAAAAAGAAGAATTAATATTAAAATTCCTCAGATTCAAACATGTTTGAGTTGATGCGTTATTCATAATTTCACCGCGATGGAATCCAGATGCATCGATAACATCAGTTTAATGCATGTCGATCGCGAAATATTATATGCGTGGAAATCTTCGTTGGTATGGTCAGCAAGATGGAACAATTTGTGAATTAGCTGAATGGAACGCTATGTCTATAGGGACAGGATTTGTGTTGTAAAAAACACACATAAAGAAAGACAGAAAATTCATTTATAAATAAAAATAAACACAAAGAAAAGACCTATAACTAACACAAGAAAAAATAAAAGAATCTTTTTTGTGTGTCTCACGGCTGCGCCAAAAGGCCCAGTTCAGCAAAACAGCTAGCTATCCTGCCTAAAAGCTTATGCCACTCCTCCTCCATCACCAGTATTAAGGAGGAGGAGGCACATAAGAGCGAATAGACCATATTATGCCAATAGCCCATATTTTGTAATCTAAAATAATTAACCATTTTTAGAATTAAAAGTTCATTAATTAAAAACATTTTATTTGAAAAATATAACAAACTAATAGCACTACGCCCGCGACTTCGTCCGCGTAATTTTCGAACTTTGCCTTTGTGAATTTCTTGAATTTGCTTTGCTATAAACCTCACGGAGCCCGAGACCTTTCCAACGAATGCAAAACCATGGAAATCGGTTCGTGCGTTCTGGAGTTAGGTAAAGCGTCAGGAAGGAAAACCCGACTTATTTTTATATAGTAGATAATCCTTTAAAAAACGCCATTGTATTTAAAAGTTCACAGCTTACAAAAATGGTAATCTATAACTTCAAAATAGGTGGGTAGGTTGTTTTGCAGACTGTACGTTATGAGTGTCAACTACTGATATGAGGATAAGCCAGCTTATTGGTAGTGTTATACAAGCCTAAGTTTCATCTACATAAATGGGTCGTGGTCCCTGGAACGAAAATGCAACATGCAACGGGTCAGAGCCCATTCGTACCCCAAGATTCGTACCCTGTGCCCACTCGTACCCTGGTAGTTTTGAGGGGCCCACTCGTCTCCTGAAGAATATTTATTTTTATTCATTCTTCTAATATAAGTACATGTACATGTGTATACTGCAGCTTGGTAGTCCTGGTACAGTCGCGCAGAAAAGGGTAAAATAAAAATATAGTGATTCGGTAGATATCATGTTTATTTCAAATAAGATTAAGTTTAATAAATGCCTCTAGGCATTAAGTCAGTCTTCAAAATAATTTATCAACTTTTAGTTACTGGAACATTTGTAAATATTTAGCAAAATATATGATAACTATAATAATCTATATGCAGTAAAATAAAACTGTGTAACTATTTAAATAAAATTTCAGTAATAACTGAATTTTAGATAAAACATCCAGTGTACAAACAAATAAACAATTTATTGTTAGTACTTTGTACAGTCAAAGAGATCTACAAAATAATGCAATATTACAATAACTTTGTATAAAAGAAACATAAAAGGTAAAATCAGTCTTTATCCACTACGTAAAACTAATATTTTTACTAACAACAAATACACACAATTTCCTAGAAACTAACAAAATACAACTCTTTTTACAAAAATCAGCCTTGATTGACCATCATTTAAATCAAAATTAAATATAAAATGTGCAAAAAAAAAAAAAACACATATCATCAGTAAATAATCACTTCTTATTTTTTTTTTTTATATTTACCAACTACATACATGCAAAATCATAATAACTTAAATCTAATTTGCTTGCGCGCAGATACTCTGGCTAAGTTTACTCCTCCCGCTTCTTTTCATTGCGTTAAAATTTGGTAAGTGGAATTTACCAAATTTTAACGCAATTTTTGGAGCAAAACAGAATTAGGTAATGTTAGAACGTTCATTATTTTTAACCGACTTCCAAAAGGAGGAGGTTCTCAATTCGGACGTTTGTATTTTCTTTTATGTTTGTTAGGGCATAACTCCGTCGCACAACCGATTTGAACAATTCTTTTTTGTTGGATATACTTCCGCAATAGGACCACCATTAAAATTTTATCAAAATCGGACTAGCACTTATTGAAAAATCAACAAAAACCTATAAAGTTTTCAACTTTGTCTACACCGATTACTCCGAGGTTTCTGCCATTTGTCCCATACAATTTGGGTTGAATAGTGAAACTAAAAAGAATAAAAAAAAAAATTAAAAAAAAAAATGTAACCGACTTCAAAACAACCACCAAAAAAGTTCAAAAAAACCTACAAAAAAACTTTTCTTTCAAAGGCAGTGAGAAAAAAAAAGTTGATTTCGTTAGGTGAACTTCATTTAATAATAAAACCGGCCAAGTGCATGTCGGGCCACGCACAGTGTAGGGTTCCGTAGTTGCCCATCAAAATACAAGTGCGAACTAACTAAACTGATTCGCTGAATTTAATTTTAAAAAGAAGAATTTTCAAAATCGGTCCAGGAGTCTTTGAGAAATCGGGGAAAATACATAAGAAAAAAGATTACAACGAATTTAGAACCTCCTCCTTTTTTTGAATTTAGTTAAAAATAGTTGACGATAAAAACCTACCTATCCCCAAAAAACATACCTATAAAAGCTGTAAAAAGAAAGTTGACAAACTTACAGCCATAACATACAAACAAAACGCCTTATCTAACTTTGTAACCCGTTTTTTTTAACAAGCCATTCGTAGAGAGACAATCTTACATCGTAAGCCTATCGGCCGGTTATATTATTATCATGACGGATTATCATTCATCATAGCTCTTTTTTCAATGAGCTGTTATGATTTATTAAATTAATTCCGTTAATAAACTGTTCACAAGTGTACTCTGTTAACCGTTTCATAAGTAAAATATAGCTAATTTTATCTCAGGGGACCAATAGGCACCTGAATAGGTGCCGAATCTTTAACTTATATTGTATTATATTAGAGGGTACGAATGGGTACCTTAAAAATAATATATTTTATTAAAATATTAATTGGTACCCTACCAGGAGACCAATGGGCACCTATAAAGGGGCCGAATCCACAACTTTAATGCTGGGGTACGAATTTTAGGGTACGAATGGGCTCTGACCCCATGCAACTGAAGGGACAGGTCTGAACATAAGCCTCCCTCCCCCTTAGGGCGCATAGTACCCTCAATGACCTTGAACATTCAGGCGGAGCTAAACGCACATTTTCATATCTTCACCGCACATATTAATATGTCCCGAGCATACCTCGATACCTCAAAATGCTATCATAGACTATGCAGCTAGGCAGAAACAGCTGCAAAAACCCGCCTTCGCCCGGTTTTTATATGTGGAAATCTCAATTTTCAACATATTCTTTGTAAAATATTGACTGATTTACATGAGCGCTACTCACATTGTAGTAAATTTTAACACCGATTGATCTATTCAAAAACATTTTAAATAAAAGAAGCCGTTTAGAAGGAGTGAGCATTTATTTGAACAAAATAGCGTGTTATTAAATATTTTTTTACAGTTCAACTATTTGTCATACGAAAATAAAATTTACTCACATTATTGTACATAAATATACATTCAACATATATTTTTTTTCAATCTTTACACCCAGCCGTTAATCAGGAGTATGCTTTAGAATGTAACGTTTTTACGGCTTAAAAGGCGCGAAGGCCCTTAGACCGCCACGCCGAATCACAATTGGCCACTCGCTTCCATCGGCTGCCCGCGACCCTCACGATGTCGTCGGTCCACCTAGTGGGAGGCCTGCCTACGCTGCGTTATCCGGTCCGTGGTCACCACTCGAGAACTTTTCTTCCTCATCGGTTGTCAGTTCTACGAGCGATTTTTAAGTAGTTTCTTTATCTTAAGCCGGGATCACAATCGGTCATGATGGCCGTGTTTGCCGTACAGAAGGAGACGGCGCTATACTAGGAATCGAGATAGAATTATTTGCATCTTGCTTTCTGTTATAGCGCAGTCTACTTCTGTTCGGCAAACACGGCCATCATGGCCGATTGTGAAGAGGAGGCTTTATATCCCGTATAATGTTTTTGTATCTGGTACATTCTTATTCTCAAGTCTTTCACGTTGAAACAGTTGCAAAGATTTGAATGCAAACATAATACTTTATAAAGTGGATTAAAACATCGGATAAACTGTATCCCAGTTTTACATTTCCGAAGAATAAATTTTAGACTTAAACATGCGCGAAGTCGCAGGAAAAAGCTAGTCAGACATCACTTTGAAGACTTCAAAATTGAAGTTTATCCTTTTAAAAACTGAACTCACACAAACCCACCACATTAGTGATGTGTATAACCAATATAGTAAATAAATTATCGATACCAAAGGCACTCACTATCGACTCATTGGCCGTGAATGATCTTACACGACACATTCAGCTCGCAACTGAGGGAGCGCGAACAAAATAAATTCACCTCTATATCGACTACGACACAATATTTGAAATGTCACGTCTTTATGTGCATAGAGGGTGTGGTTTTTTTGACAAAAAACTTTGTATAATAAATTGAGAAATATTTTAGATAAGAATTCACGTAAAGAGCCAATGGAAGGAGTTGGAGAGGCCTTTGGTCTGAAGATTTGAGGACTATCACTGCCAGGAGGTCAAAAATTCGACGCGGATGAAGCAAAAGGTGTTGTAACCCGTTCGTAAACAAGTGCTTCTTAAGAACCTCACAAATGTTTTGAAGAACATCACTAATGGAACCAATTTTAGACAAGAAAGTTTTTGTTCTATAGATTCAGCATAATCTCACAGAAAAAAGGCAAGAAGGACAAGAAGAGCCATACAACCTTATTGGATTCCAACTTTCCACTGCACCAATTCAAAGTGCAACATAGTCATTAATCATCAACCATTAACCCCGTGACGTCACCACTCACACCACAAAGAATGCGAACATCTCAAAAATTAAACCAGAATTTAAATAAAAACGTCTACAATCAAATGAATGACTAACACGGATACGTATTAAGGACTAAAGATCGCACAGAACATTATGATTATAACGCCTATAATTGACCCCTAAACCATTATGACAGGCCACAAGACTGCGGTTTTGTTGTCGATGCCAACTCACATAATTACGATATTAATGAAAAATAAGCTAAAAAACGGCAGCTTTGAGATTTATTTATTTATTGACCCGGAGCGATGTTCGCCCTTACTTTTGGTGGAACTCGGACGTGACTCACCAAGAGTTACAAAAAAAAAAACTTCAGAATTAGAGGTTTACGACTGTTTACGAGCATTTTGATAGATTTTGAAGGTAGATAGACAATCTCATAAAAGTGGCCGGAAGAAACTAGATAGCCATGACACAAAAACCGCTACAAGTGGAAAGATTTGGAAGAGACCTACACTCAGTACAAGTCAGACAGTCCCTCCCGCTCTGTCAGGGGTGGGGGGACTCATTTGATGATCTTTCCACGCTAAAAAAAAGTGAAGAAGAAGAAGATTATGAGGAACAGGGTTCATCGTTGCTAATGATATCGGTCGATGTAAAAGAAAGGACCATCGGAGGGCATTTCATCAACAGTTTATACATGAAAAACACTGGTATTCAACTACGTTTAGTTGAATCAAAAAGATCCCTACCGAATTGTGAAAAGACGGCACATAAATTAGCTTCTTTCGTATAAAGTAGTCTTCGAAATTCAGTCTTGATGCGGCCGTGGTGAGACCTTTAACTGTCAGTAGAAGGTCTCAGCCCACTATCTTTTTTTATTGTAGTAAAAATCAATAATCAAATAAGTCCTCCTACCCAGGGCATGACGGGATGGACTGTCACACTACTAGTGACTAAAATCCACGGTAATCCTTCAATAGCTCTTTACGTTCCAGGATCAAGTTACCTGATGAGACAGTCCCACAACCCCAGGCTTTAGCCTTCTAGGGCCCCGTCAAATTGCTGAGAGCTCTTTAAAGGCGCTCCCTCACCTGGAGCGTTCGCGTGTAACGTGTAAAGTTGGATACTCACTTAGCAGTTTTGCATGTAACGTATCAGATACAGTATCAAGTGAGTACGTTTGTAGGCACGATCCGGCTGCGAACCGCTCGCTGTAAGCTCGCAGTGACCCAGCAAGAGGCATTATCACAGTAAACACAAAGGAGGCTCGCAGTGTGCTCGGACGAGCCGTACCCACTTGCAGGTTGATACAGTATCTGTACGTTACATGCAACACTGCTAAATGAGTACCCAGCTTAATGTTACATTATAGATTTGACTTTGAGCATTACATTACAAAACTACCTCCCAGACTTACGAGCATTCGCGTACATTTAGATGTATGATGATTTATGATGCTCGATTGTCTTCCGTCACTGATGAAATGTTCGAATCTGTGACGTTACATTACAGGTGAATGCTCGCGGTGAGGGAGAGCGTGGAATACGGCGCGCCGTCGACCCTCAGTCAACTATCTGATGTAATAACAGTGATTGACCAATCGAGTTCCATTCGTAAGAGAGATCGTTACCTAGCCGAGACAATACCAATAAAAATTATGTTATTCCGACCAATTACTGGCCATTAAACCAAACTCTTTACAGCTTAATGTAATACTCGACGGACGTTTTAATACTCGGCCCGTTTTTATTTATTATTAACTGAATGAATTATTATTGTTACTATTAAAAGGAATATGGAAACATTAGTTGTCGTATTTTATAAAAAATATTATGTTTATTTAATTGATCGTACTATGCGTTTTGTTTATTATAATAATTATGTTAAGAAGTGTAATGGTTTGAAATCTCATGAGGTATCTTTTTAGCTAAAAATCGCCATCATTAGTGATTTGATTGCTCAAAACTTTTTAAAAATTACTTAAGCAAATGAGTTATCTAAATAATGGGTCCATTCGATATTTTTAATAAGAAACGAATTTCTGAGATGATATTAGTGAAGCTGCGACCTAAAAGAAAGGATCCTGGTGAACGTGATGGTGATTGAAATTGTAGAGACTTTGATATTGGTACTTCTGGCCTGTGTCATCCCACTGCTGGGAAAAAATACCCGTTACTCCTAGTAATAATAAAAAAAAATCATTTGAAATGAGAATAATATGATCGCTGATGGTTTTATTATGTTACAAAGAATTCACTCCTATTTCTTTTACTTTTGGCAATTAATTTTAAACTTAAGGTTCGGTACTAAGACAAACTATTCCTTTTTCCTCTCTGCTGAACCTTAGACCTCTCTATATTCAGCTAGCTACTCAAAAACAACACCCTCTATAAAATAAACTGAAGGGAAATCAGACGTCAAGTTGAATTATTAATGTTTGCTTAAACAGATGAAGCTGTCGATATCTTATGGAGACGTAAAATACTTTACTTGTTGTTTTGTCAATCCGTCTGTTTTGAGGACTTTGTTAATTAATTATGTTAAATAATGCTATATTATGCATATCGTGTTTAACGCCTCGGTTCATATTGGATGTGGGTTTTTATTTAGGTGACTTTGGAACTTTAAACAGAACTCCGAATCCTACTCCTCAATACGGATACATCATTATATATTTGAAAGAAAGAAGAAAGAAAGAAAAAAACGTTTATTGGCACATGCCACAAGTGCACACAGTATTAAGAAAAGAAACAAACAAAAATAACTTAAAACTAAACAATACAATGAAGTAAAAAAAAAAAAACTGTAATTTTTATTTCTTTCATAAAGTGGTTGACTTCCAGTCTAGCTGGATGCAGCCGAATATAGTACATGTAATAATGTAATAATATTATATTGTAGAATAGAGTATATCGACTAGGTACCTATCTGACCAGCACAACCCAGTTACTGGGTAAAACGATGATTGAAACCGGTTGTCAGACTTTCCGTCCATCAGTGCTATCACTGTCGAAAATTTACAAATGACAACCGAGACTGTTTATGCTTTTCGAGACACGGAGGTAACTCGCTATGATATTTGGTCGCCTGGGCGATTCTACTGACACTGATAGACCTCACCAAGGCTACCTTCCGGAGGCCGTTGGAAAAGAATAGTTTTTCCAGTGTTCCATCGGTGTGCAGAAGTTTCAATTGAATCTTAGTAAGCCCACTCTGCCTTAGATGTCACATGTTATATTTATAAAAACAACATAATTGAACTAACTAGGCACAGTCACGAGCAATTATACTTAAGTAAACACTTAACAAAATTCAAACGTAATTTACTCGTAAAATACTGGTTTTCACTTTGAAATAAGACCTATTCCGTAATAGTATGGCTTCCAAAATATACTAAATCTAACGAAAAAGCAAAACTTTAATCAATATGGTAGCAGAACATCGCTTTTGAATACTGCTTAGTGTATACATACCATTGCTCGTGACTGTACTGCAAAGTACGTATAAGCACATGTGTACATCAAATACCACTTAATAGTGCAAAGTTTATAAATTATAGTCAGCTACAAAGTAACGAGTCTAAACATTATCCTATCTCAATTGAGATCTCTCTTGCGATGGAAATCTTGGTATAAATAAATAGCATTAAATGGCACAGATGGAAGTTACTTTTATTTAGCTACGGAAATGGCATAAAGATACTAGAAACATACTAGTTATAGTTTCACATGAGCTACTGCACATCATAAGGAATTGAATTCAATTCCTGAGACAATCAGTTTTCATCATCATCGTTTCGGATTTAATATGCGTGAATTTAAATACAATTTTTAATCGACGAAAAGACGACTAGGTATTTGTTAAGGAAAGTCTGTTACTTTTTTTGATTTAGATTTTATGTTTCCTGTACGCTGCATTTTTTTAAACTTTGATATATCAAAATCTCCTGTCTCAAAAATCTTCCCTATTTTCTTCACACCTTTAAAAAATGGGTGAAATCCAAAAAGAAAAGGGAGTGTACAAAAATATGGGAAAAATTTGCAAGACTGGCAATATGGAAGCGATACCTACCTCTATTTTTGCAGGCGTCCACAGGCTACGCTTTTCATCAAACTGGCCGTAGACATGCTTGCTTGTCACCTTTAAGATATAAAAAAAAAATGTTATCATTGATCTCAATTTATTCACCGTCACTAAAACCGCAACTTACCGGTGGCGCTGTCAACGAAATCAAGAGCGAGGCGAGCATTAAGGCACTTTAGCATAATTAGCATAACGATAAAAGGCACACGAACCTCTCCAAATCTCCTAACCGCTTAACCACCCACTGCCAAAAATAACAACAAACTTTAAAGGCTTAATGATTGCAAATAATATTCGCATAATTGAGCACATTTAACTAAGATCACTTCAAAGAATAAAAACTACTGAAAGTACCCTTTGGAGGATTAGAAATGGAAGCCATTATTTGGAGGGTATTTAGCTAAAAATATGACAATAACAACGCAAGGTAGAGTTGTAATTAGGATGCTGTTGCCTCACACAGGCTTCTGTAGTTCCTTTTGCCAGCTAATAGAAGGGCAGTCGAACGGAAAATGGATACGCTTTCGGATTTTTGTGCGAAAAGGGTGATTTTGGAAATAATTATAATGTAACGACAATTTTTTTACACATGGCCAAATCTGCCTTTGAATCCTTTTCCAGGAAATTTGGCAACCCTTCTGAAATTATGTCTGTTTCAGAAGTCTGTCTCTAAAGTAACCTTTGCAGTAGTTGTTATACAAACTTGATCGAAGTTGCTAAAGTTCACAAAATCAATTTGAATTTAACAATCAAAGTCATAATTCAAAGTCCACAGAATTCATTTAAAGTTGTTTATTTCATTAGAAAGTCACAATTCATTCACTATAGTTATGCCTTTTCAGTGCTAACGTTACAAAATATAATCCGCCAAAGCGCGGACACTTTCCTTGTGTTTTAGATTTCATGTATGATCATTGTTTGCTCGATACAGTCATTTTTATACTGCTTTTTCATAAAAAGTATTACACTGTTGAAATCTATATCAATATGATCAGGACCATTCAATGATTCATATTGTCCTATAGCATTTTCTTCAACGTGTGTTGAGTTCTCACACGCTTCGTTTATTCACAAAATAGTTTATTTTTCAAAAACACCAACAAACAGTCAAGAATCTCTTGACTATGTGCAACGATCACAAAAGATTATCATCCTCATCACCAAAGCGAATGCTACCAATTATACGTATAAGAGCTTAACTAAAAAATCTATACTTACATACCTCAAGTATCGTTTACCTGCTTTTTGAATGGACAGATCTAAATCCCTGTACAATGGTATTAGGATCAATAAATGTGAAGTATTTTGTTTGCGACAAAATTTACAGTTATGCCGTCATTCGTGGGCAGCCGCGCGTGCTATGCTTGACGGACAAAGGGGATTGCGTCCTAATGTATATTGTGAAGGACTAATAGATATGTTACCAGCTTTTTTTATCGGTTATTATTGCAAAGGCTTGCAAGAACGAAGTTTGTAGTTTTGGGTGTTCCTGCTTGCAAATAAATACAAATATTTATGGATGTTTAAAAGAGCTTAGAGATACACACATACATTCACGCTTAGCCTTTTTCCCATGAATGGGAAGACAATAACTATAGAATGCCACTTGCTATAACAACCTACATCGTTTGCTTCATCGCGTAATGTAAAGCATTAGAACTTTCTGGAAAACATCACCAATGTGTGATGGTATGTCCTCTCCAGGCCAGTCTAATAAAGTATTTCAAATGTTTATTATCATTTCATTTTATCAGCCGTTTGATGTCCCATTGTCCACTGATGATCATAGAGGTTTCCTTTAAATATTTCCAATGTTCTGTATTATTTCTGGTAAAATATTCAGACGAAGAAGTTGACATTGTTTGGCATTCTGCATTCAAGTCTGGGATAGGGAAAGGGCCGGGGTGCTATGACAGGAAACCTCCACGTGCGCCCGTGGACTGGAGTTCCCTCTCTGATACGTCCGGGGGCAAAACCAGTTTTTCGGGCCAGTGCACCCTGGGATGAGGGCAAAAACACTTCTTCTTTACACAGTGCCTAAGGGGTCTCTTTGCCTGTATGCGAATAGCCTGTCGTGTGGACGCTCCAACACGTGTCCCTCTGATTAGCAGAGGGCACAGCGGCGGAGCGGGCTTGCGGCCGGTGAGTGATGAGTAGCTCGCCGTCCGACCAAGGACCAAGCCCGATCGGTGGCGCGTCGTATTTCGCGCCAAATGCCTGCTGGGGTCTTGGGTTTTTTCTTAGCCCAGGATACCGTGGCCTCGGAATGTAAAGGGCATGGGAAGGAACACGGGGGATTTTAGTCAGTAAGAGCCTGACAGTCCCTTCCTCCCCACCCAGGGCGGGAAGACTCATTTGATGAATTTACCACCTAAAAAAAAAGGAACGAACCGGATGTAAAAAACTACATTTTTATTTTGATGGCTTTTACGATGACGCTTGCGCAACATTCAAATCTGCTGAAGATAAGGCGTAAAGGCTGAGCGATTGGACAGCTACGCTGCGTGTTGCGGGTTCGATTCCCGTACGGAGCAAATACTTTTATGATCTACAGTACAAGTTCTGGCACTGGCTGTTTGTGTATGTGAGTTTATGTCTGTAAAACATCCTCGAATTCTAATTGGGGCAAAGTTTAAAGGAACAAAAAATTAAAATAAAACTTCTGGAGCCAAACCACTCATCAAACCACATCATAAGTCCCCAGAAACTAGGCGTCAAACACAAACACGAACTCATTAGCATTTCATCTAAAGAGTCCAGTATTAAGGGCACACATTTTTGATTATTTAATTAAGCACCACATCGGTTGATGTCCGTTGATAATCAGGAATGGCGTTCGACTGGTCCCGAGACGTTTTGTTAATAATTTTTAATCTCTTCATTTTGACGTTCCCGTTCGAAGGGAGTATGTTTATTGTTTATTTGCTGCATAGATTTTTGAATTGAGAAATGTTGTGAAGAAGACAGTTACATTCTTTGGAGTTTAGGAGGTTTTTAGGTTAATGGTCATGATCCAACATGTTCCAGTGTACTTACATCGTCTCTAACTGGCAGCAATAGAATCACATAGCTGAAGAACAATCCTGGAGAAGTATTTCACATTAGGTACCCGATGAAATAACTCCTGAGCTAATGGCACCTTAATTTTTCCACATATGGCAGTTTTTTTTTATCGTGGCAGAATCATCAAATGAGTCCTCGTCCCACCCAGGGCAGGACGGGAGGAACTGTCAGATTTGTACTGACTAAAATCCACGGTGTCCTTCAATAGCCCTTTTACTTTTCAGGATCACGGTAATGGAATAAGTCCCGCGACCCCGGCAAGCTTTGGCCCGTAAATTCGTGGATGCCAGGTGCCTGAGTGGAATATTTCACCCTTGAGGATGTAAATGATCCACGAAAGATCCCTTTTTGTACTCGTCTGTATGATCTCGTATTCAGACATGAGTATTTTGATTAAGCTGCTTGGTTTAAAAAAAAACAAGCAGAATAGGTACAATCCAGTTCATCACAAAAAAAACCTTTAAAATCATTACTAAAGTATTTAAAGTAAACCAATTAACTTCTATATTTCATTAAAGAGCTCAGAATTGATACAATCAATAAATAATAGAGTGTGCATTTAATACAAAAATAAGTCTGACTGGTCATAAATATCAATTTACTAGCTTCATTGATTAAAATGATATTGGTTAAGTAAGATCTTAACAAGCCAGGCCTGAGATCGACAGTAATTATAAAATTCTTTTCTATCTTAAGAATATTGGATGAGAAATCTGTATCTCTTAGTGAATGGTGAATCACTAATTTGGACATTTTTGTGGAATAATTTTAATTAAATGTTATGAAAAATATCTAGTTTTAATTACGCGACAAAAATTCAGGCTTGTTGCAGAATGTAATCCAACCCTATGCAATCATGCACATGCAGCACAGGAAGCATGCCTATGCACACGTGCAAGAAACGGTAAAACATTCCATGCAATCAAGCCTATACGACTCGTGTTTCGCCCCTCCACGGGGCAAATTTAAATAAAGACGAATTTTAGTGAAAATCTCCTAGTGAGGAGACACATCGTCCAACATTCACGTGGTTTTATGGCTCTGCAATTTTGTGGGACTAAGTTGCTCGACATTTCCCTTGTTCACATTGACCAGTTTCTACAAAATTCAACTAAACGACAAGTTGCGCGACACGTAAATAACACCTGATTTTCGTATCTAGGTACAGAGTCGCGGAACAAATGTCCCCTAGTGAAAATACGGCTAAGTATGTCGCGACAGGCATGCGGACAGCGAGTAAAGGGCAACTCGCTGTCTGACCATGGACCAGACCATGCCCGGGTCGACGACGCGTTGTGTCCCACGCGCGCCTCAAAGAGCGTCAGCAAAATTGACGGGGCCCCCTCTCAGAGGGACAAAGCCTGCCGGGGTCGCAGGATTTTATTTTCTCACCGTGACCCCGGAACATAAAGGGCTATTGAAGGACACCGTGGATTTTAGTCAGTACAAGTCTAACAGTCCCTGCCGGCCTGCCCGGGTTGGGAGGACTAATTTGATGATTTTACACGCAAAAAAAAAAAAAGTTTTTCGCGACTGCGACAAAGCGGCAGTGCGGCGATCAATTCTTCATTCAAGTTCATGACAAAAACGCCTCAATGCACTCAAGTAAATACCCGCTATTTAAGCCAAAGTTGCTTAACTTACAAATATAAGAAGTTACCTTAGATAGTAAAATAAAAACGCATGCCATATCAGAATTCGTCGCTTCCACGTTATGGTGGCAACTCTTCAATTATGTATCACCACGTTAATGTATTATTTAACACTTAGTCGAGTTTCGACATATTTCTTGTTGACTCCCCGTAGAGTGACTACATTTTGGGTTGTGGTCTAAGTTACAAGAAAAGCTCCATTCGATTTGGTACCTAAGAGACTTACAGATATTTGGCAATAATTTTAAGTGTCTTTGCAAAGATTGTTTGACATTAGCATTTCGATAGCTTTCGTTTGTAATAATATATTTTTGACTTTCCCACCATAGTAATTGCTGATGAAATATCATACACGTCTTGTTACATAGGTACTTACACTACTTGTTATATCAGTTACTGTACTTCTACGAGTATATTGTATGTCTGATTTAGAATCCAAAAGCACCATAAATTTATTGTAGATCTCGGATTTTAAGTAAAATTTAGAAATTCATTTTCTCTCTTTCTTTCATTTTCTTCTGAATGACCAACTAAACATTATAATATCATTTTTAATTTGAGTGAACCATAGCCCCTTTCACTTTTTCTCGATTTTTCCTTTCAGCACTGTTCAATTGTAATGTAATTAATCAAGTTATATTTTTGTAATTGTTTTGTTTTCCCAAATAACAAGAAAAAAGCCTTTTCTTCTCAGGCGCAACTGTTCGAATAAAGCGCCATTTAGACGGAGCAAGAACTCGTATGAGAGTTTCACTACATTGCGGCTTTTGTTTCATTAACTGAATTTGTTTTACCTTTAAATTCCGCAATGTAACGCAACTCGCGTTCGAGTTCTTGCATCGTCTAAATGAGGCTTAAATCGCTAATCGCTCTTCCCTTGCACCACAAACCCCATGGTGTTGGTTATTTTTTCACAGTGACAACGAGATCGGATTGACAGCAGCGACGGGTTAAGAACATTGATACTGCAACAGTGTTTGTCAATCAAACGGAAAGGGTTAACATACGAGTTTTTGTGAAGCTTAGTTAAGAAATTACGACTGCACAGCTTGTTGGGTGATGTTGCCTATTTTGGGTGATATTAGTTATATTTTAACGGTAATGTGGTATAATAGTAGTTTATGTAACTGGTACATAATGAGGGGTATTATACACGAGTGTGAGTTTAAAAAACGAGCGAAGCGAGTTTTTTAATAGTATCACACGAGTGGTATAATACCTAGTTATGTACAGTTTCATACACTACTTTATCTACTCTCATTGAACACGAACATATATCAAATAAAAGATAAAAATTAATAAACACTAATAATCATCCACCATGTCATCCACCGAAACATAAACGTCAAAATCCCAACATTCCCTTAGAAAGCGCGCGCAGCCACAGATAAAAAAGTAAAAAGATGAATCTATGATCAGTAATGTGTATCATAATGAAAAAAAATTAAATTATAACATTGTTTTGTTAGAGAAACAGTGTTATAATTAAATTTTTTAATTTCATTACGATACTCTATGGTATAAAGTATGTCATTATAAACTCGTTTTGAGTTTTGTATTTCGAAGTTTACGACATGAGAGTAGATAAACATATTTATCTACTCTTACGAATTTCCAACAGTCTTGGAACAAACATTGTTCAGTAACATGGGCTGAGTTACCCCACGAGAGGTTTTGCGCTATTAACATTACACGTTGTATAGACGACGCGTCAAGTCACCACCCCGTGGCAAGGTTGTAAATGGGCCGTAAGTGAGAACATAAGAGGTTTGAAGCTCGAGGGTCTGTGCAGGTAAACTGAACTAAAAGAGTGGATTTTTAGTTGATAAGAATCTGACAGTCTTGCCGTCCGATTATGGACGATGCCCGTACTGCCATGCTATCAGCATTTTGACGGGGAGAGCCAAAGCCTGCCTTGGTCGCGAGTTGTCTTATCAGATACCCGTGACCCTGGAACGTAAAGACCTATTGAAGGAACACTGTGGATTTTAGTCAGTGCGAGTCTGACAGTCCCTCCCGACCTTGGATGACAGGACTCATTTGATGATCCTAGCACGAGAAAAAAAAGCAGAGTAATAATAATAATGATATTCCACAACTATCACACAACGCCATCTAGTCCCAAGCTAAGCAGAGCTTGTAGGTTCGTGGGTACTAGACAACTCATCGTGGGTTAAACATACATTACTTTGTGTAATTTATTTCTAAATCACCACTGCATATCAAAACGGTGATAAATCATGAGGAAACCGGCAGACACAGAACGAAAATTCGAAAACATGTGACATCCACACAAACATTTGTCACTGGGTCCTTGGTTAATTACGTGCCCACTTCTCAAATTGGCACAGTGTCCAAGCAATGGGTTAACCCATAGGCTTGATGATGAATAGTATAGAGCTATTTATCTACATATTTCATGCGCACACGCAACTTCAAACCCAACACCTAATTAATAAGGTATCAAAACATCTCATATTAGGGCCTGCGCAGACTTGAGTCACAACTGTATTTTAGACAGTTTTGTCTCACACAGACAAGTCTGCCTTAGGCTGAAACATAAACAAAACTGTTTTGTCTACGACATTGCGCTCACAAAAACAAACTGATTTGTCTACTACGACGACGCGGCACACATCGTTCAATTCTTTCTTAGTATCAAAATGGACTATTACTATCGGATCTGAAATTGCTCCATCAGCTGTCACATAGAAAATCGTAGTTAGATTTCGGAGATTTTAACACAGCACCTTTCTTTGTCAGAGCTGATGGAGCGAAACATTTTGATAAGTCTGCGCTCAGCCTTTTAATAGTATTCAAATATACTTGTTATTTCCGCAATTATTTTAATAAAGTTACAACATGTCACTGGCCTGAGGTTGCAAAAAACACTGCAGTTTAATTTTTACTGAAGGGTCGGTGTTGTCATAGAAATTTTTATACAATATTGTCATCATTTTGATTTTCGTGTTTTAACAAATTTTAGTAGTTAACATTTTATAGATCTTCGAACAATATTTCTTTAATTTTTTATTTATATTTCAGTATATATGAATATGAAATTGAGACAGTCATGCCATCAAGTCTGGATACGGAACTAAGCTCAGAACAAAATGCCTTATTGAACGAGAGGACCCTGGACGAGACTATAATAGACTGTTTTGTCGTTGATGTGCGCGCCCGCGTACATGCAAAAAAGCCGACAATCGTTAGTCAGACTTGTCGGTGTACAGTTCTTGTGTCTTTTAGACAATATTTCTATGAGACGTTTTGTTTTAAGTGTGCGCATCTTATGGTTTTAGTAAAGCACTAATCTGTTTAAAACTGTTTTGACTCAAGTCTGCGGTCAGCCTTAAAGCCAGTTCTTAACTGGTATCTAGAAAGAGCACACATTGACTGTCCATTTAGGCTGACCGCAGACTTGAGTCAAAACAGTTTTAAGACAGACTATTGCTTTAATTACAAAAACCATGAAGATGCGCACACTTAAAACAAAACGTCTCATAGACAATATTGTCTAATAGATACAAGAACTGCACAGCGACAAGTCTGACACTGAACAGTTTTGTTTCAGGTGAGCGGCGTGTCGTAGACAAAACAGTTTTGTTTATGTTTTAAGACAGACTTGTCTGTGTGAGACAAGACTGTCTAAAAACAGTTGTGAGTCAAGTCTGCGCTCAGCCTAAGACAGACTTGTCTGTGTGAGACAAGACTGTCTAAAAACAGTTGTGACTCAAGTCTGCGCTCAGCCTTACTCGTAATCAGTATTCAAGATACGGTATTTCTTAGGAGTTATTAACCGTGTAGTTACATCCTTTAAGTAATGAGGTAGTTTGCACTGCGAAGTGTTAAAGCCATACTTTATAATTGAAGGCTCTAGTTTAAACGTTAATGAAGACCTCTCTCATACATGATACATCTTTTCAATTAACCGTGTTATAAGCCGTATCATTTGTGTGGTTTTTTTTTTTTGTTTTGGAATGATTTTTATCTGGCGGTGTTTTTTTTTTGTTTTAGTTGTGTGGCTAGGTTTATTTCTTGAAATTAAAATTTTGTTATAAAAGGGATGATTGTTTTGGAAGACTTTTATGCCTAATTGATGCAGAATTTTGTTAAAATTTTGGCACTTTTAATGACATCTATAAATTCTTGTAATGTACTGAACAGAACAGGCAGGGCATAATGAAAGAATTTCATCGTATGTAAAAAAAAAACCGTAATTACGTAGGTAATTGTAAATGTTCCCCTTGTCAGCGTCACCTACAAATATTTGAAATGAATCTTTAACATTTAATATTTTATTTAAATTTTTCCTTTTTATTGTTTACTCACTTATTATTGTAATTTTATTTTAACATAATTGTGTTTAAATAAAATTATATTCATAAGTGAGCAACTTTTGGCCAAAATTAATTTTTTTTAAGTAAAATCTTGCACTTCTTCTCCATAGAGATCTACGCTTTGGAATAGGTATCTACAATACTTTCACAGTTTTTATGTATTGTGACTAGGTACAGTCCCAATCACAATACCATTACTATTTTATTATACTTTTTCTTTTGACGGTTCAAAAGTGAATATTGTGTGTGTGATAATTTATTTCAAGTAGTACATTTTTCACCGTAAAATAAGTATTTTTGTGAATAATTGTCGCCCCTGTTACTTCAGCAAAATATTCAAGCAATAATCATTATTTTTACAAAACAACCGTTGAGGTCGACATTCGCACGAAAGTCAATTAAAATAATATCATTAATCCATGTCGTTGGTTCCGGTGGCAGAACGCTGCTGTGCCTTTGCCGAATTAAAATATTATAGCGTTACACATAACTTGATTTGATGACAGTTCCAGATATATCAGGGTAGTGATGTCAATGAGAATTTGGTCTTCTTTCAAAAGATTGTGAATTTAAACTGTTTAGCAAATTATTGATTCCAATATTAATTCCTTTTTTTTTATCGTGAGAAAATCATCAAATGACACCTCCGTCCTTGGACGGGAGGCACTGTCAGACTTCATCATCATCATCAGCCTATAATGTTCCTACTGCTGGGACACAGGCCTCCTCTCTGTGAGAGGGAGTGAGCCAAATTCCATCACGCGGGCCCAGTGCGGATTGGTGGATGTCACATATCTTCGAATTTTGGTTCTAGGAGTTGCCGGTTTCCTCGAGATGTTTTCCTTCACCGTTTTGAGACGTGGTGGTGAAATAATTTACACAAAGTAATGCGCCTGGCGGGGTTCGAACCTACGACCTACAACTCGTAAGTCGGGACCGATACCACTGGGCCACCACTGGTCTACCAGACTTGTACTGCCTGAATCCATGGCTGTTCTTCAATAATAGTCAATTTTAAATTATGACGTCGTAAGCGTCCCACTCTCGAATTTCGACACGTTACATCTTTGTCAATATTCACTAAAAAAAAATTTTTTTCAGCAGTGGACTGTACTCATGTCGCGATGCAACGCGATTCGAACGAATTCCAACTACAAGTGAAAATCAACCTTACCACTATGACATAAGACACGATGGCCATGACAACGTCAAGTCAATCGAATTGCATCTTTATTTCTGACGTATTAAACAGATTTTCAACTTATTTAGACAGTAAACTACCCTATTCTGACTAGCTGGAAATTCTGACAGTAATATTTTGCAAGTCTGGTGCTAAGTGAATTATACAATTATGATTTTGCAGTTCCTGACTTGATTGCATCTACAATAGATCTACAAATTAAGACATATTACATACTTTACAGAAGTTTATGGCATCATGTAATAAAATAAAATCTAATAATAAGTAAAAGTACTTCTTTCACCCCAACACTACATCACTACACTCCTGGCATTTCGAAACAAAAATATTTAGCTCGCATATCTCGTAATTTCACTTCTCAATCACTATAGTTATCATCAGATCAGTGTGTGTACAGAATTTTTCATCGTTTCACTTGGACGTGCCGGTCGGTACATTAAAAAATATGCCGTGCCGTTCGGTACATTGCAGCCTTATTTCTGACATGGCCGATTAAGATGATAAAGGTGGCAAGATATTAAAACTTAAACTGATTTCGTTTGCAGATATTTTTTAGGGTTCCGTTACTTTTCTGCGCGTTACCAGGCTGGGTCTCATGAAACGTGATAGTTAGACGAAATGAAACGAAATTTTAATCGATGATTTACTTTTGTTGCTATTATAGCTATATATATACATGTAGGATCAGGATTGCCGAGCGGAACATCGTCAGGGTTAGGAGTTCCCATTGTCAGGGATAAACAAGACGGTATAAGCAATTACAAAGATTTATAATACAGAGGGTAGTAATAAACACACAGTAAAAAATGTCACAGTAGAATAGGGTAGGTACACGATAAAAATAAAATCAGATAAAGAATATAGCAAATCACAAATAACAAAGTAACAGTAGTTTAGGCGAACAGACCTTCAAGGTCACAGTTCGTACAGTGGACGTGCCACCCAGGTAAAGTTTGCAAAGCGTATCACAGAGTGACACTGCTAATACAATAAGACGAACAGACCGTCAAGGTCACAGTTCGTACAGTGGACAAGCCACCCAAGCGAAGATGCAAAGCGTATCGCGGAGCGTTACTGCTTAATGCAAATATACAGCCAAGCTGTACCGGGTAAACCGACAGTTCAGTCGGGAGCGATGCTCTATGAGTCAAGTCCGAAGACTGACCGAAGAAGACCGGTGTGCACCGTCTTTTATAGGCACATTTCTTGCCGCGCATTCCCTCCGAAACAGCTCTGTCCAATGGCGTGATACGTCAAAGTGTTTACTCGTTACAGATTGCAAATTAAGATCAAAATCATTAAAGTTTTACAATGTAAACTCATTGAATAATCCAACATGAATTATCATACACTAATCATAGTCATTTAACAATTAAAATCAGATTTACAAAATAAAATCATACGTCCGCCATGTTTAGAACGGAAGCGGCGACAAGTCACAGACTGTCTTTTATCGTAATCAGTAATCGAATCAAAATCAGAAGTACTCAGCAAATAATCATTTGAATTAACAAATTATAATTGATAGAAATAATGATTAAAACTTATGATAATAAAATTCATAACAAAGATAGTCGTCATCATAACATTCTCAACAAAGATCAAAATTTTGTTATTCTACCCACAAACATTTTATAATTCTAAATTTAGATTTTATAAATCTACCTACAGATTAACAACTATCTCCGACACGGCCAGAACTGACGTTCTACACGACCTCGTGTATTCCTGTAAAAGAAAATTTCTTGTGAATATCGATCGGCCTTTCTGACAAACAAAGACCTTAAAAATAAGTTGTGGAAAAGAAAAATCCTGAGTTAGTCCATTAAAATTATTATCAAGCGCAGTTGCATAGCAACATTCGCAACCATTCAAAATTACCAAACTGTTGCTGACTGACAACACATAGCTCAACTAAAACTAGAGACATAGTCTCCCAGTCGAAATCACACCATGGGATTCGACAACTAATCTGGTTTTGAAATAGACAACCCGCATAGGCGTCAACATAGAACAACCCGCATAGGCGTCAACATAGACAACTCGCATAGGCGTCAACATAGACAACCCGCATAAGCGTCAAGTTCAACAACCAAATCCAGGAGTCAACATAGACATCCGATTAAGCATCAAGCTTCACAACAATCAAGCTATACTATGTCAGCAGCAGATGAATCATCATCAGTGTCAGAATTGACATCATCACTAACAGTAACTGGACATTCAGGCATTTTTCGTACACGGTCATGGGGAAATTCGTAAATGGTACTCAAAATTTTTAAAGAGTGAATCTAGTTTGATTTATTCCCTCATTGGCAATAAGCACAAAGTCACCAACATGAAACTTTTTCAAAATAGCTTTTGTCTTAAATCATAACGGCAAAGCCCGTTATCATCATTTTTAGTTATATCCAGGGCTGCTTGTTCCTTTACAACAGACAGATTTACTTCTATCTCTTCACTGTCAATAGTCAAGAAACCCAGAGGTCACGAGTCATAGGTACGAAAATGTAAACGACTCACCGGATATTTGTAACACTACATAGTGATAGGTCGTACACCACAGGCTTCAACTCGCTTCACGGAAGGCCCATCTTCACTGGAACCTGCCGACCGCCTTTCCTTCGCCTTGGGGCAGCGAGGAGCGACGTGTCCCGTCTCCCCACAGCGGAAGCAGATGATCTTCTTGGGGGTCGCCTCATGTGACGTGTTGGCTGGCTCAGGATGATTGTTTTTCTCAGCCTTCTTATGACAGTAAGCAGCTGTATGCCCCTCTTTATAACAAAAGTGGCATACTATTGTACCTGGTTTAGACTTTTTAGGTTGTGAAGAATCTTGCTGATCAGAGGAAATCTGAGACGTTCTCTTAAGATGGGACAAGACACTCAGTTCCTGTTGAAGTTTATGCCTGGTTTGTACTTCGGTGGTGAATGCTAGTCGATGAGCACGGGAATCAAATTTGGAGACATGGGCCAGTACAGTGGAAACAACGATATTTTCGACACTCAGGCTATTCCATTTAGATGTCAGTGAAGTGACCTGTCGACTGGCGAATGCGGCTAAAGATTCTCCTTCTTTTGGCTGACTATTATGAAAGTTAATGAGGGTAGCGGCAACAGTTTCCGAAACGGCATAACGAGAGAGGAAGAGGCTCTTAAAGTCTGTCCAGGTCATACCTGTATACGACACTTGGGAAAGCCATATGTTAGCAGTGCCCTTCAAGGCTTTAGTGAGGGCAATAATAAGAGTACTACCTTGAAGAGGTTTTTCCGATAGGCAAATATCGACAGTTGTACTCCAAGATTGAGCATCGGAATCGGGTAGATCTGGGTCAAAAACAGGCAAAGTAATTACGGTAGACGGAGTGGACTGCGTTTTAATCGCTTCAATCAATTGAGTCATATTATGATTTTGAAGCTCTAACATAACTCGCCATGGTTCCCCACCACCTTCCGATTCCTGGGCTAACCCTAATCCCACTTCTGATGTAGGATCAGGATTGCCGAGCGGAACATCGTCAGGGTTAGGAGTTCCCATTGTCAGGGATAAACAAGACGGTATAAGCAATTACAAAGATTTATAATACAGAGGGTAGTAATAAACACACAGTAAAAAATGTCACAGTAGAATAGGGTAGGTACACGATAAAAATAAAATCAGATAAAGAATATAGCAAATCACAAATAACAAAGTAACAGTAGTTTAGGCGAACAGACCTTCAAGGTCACAGTTCGTACAGTGGACGTGCCACCCAGGTAAAGTTTGCAAAGCGTATCACAGAGTGACACTGCTAATACAATAAGACGAACAGACCGTCAAGGTCACAGTTCGTACAGTGGACAAGCCACCCAAGCGAAGATGCAAAGCGTATCGCGGAGCGTTACTGCTTAATGCAAATATACAGCCAAGCTGTACCGGGTAAACCGACAGTTCAGTCGGGAGCGATGCTCTATGAGTCAAGTCCGAAGACTGACCGAAGAAGACCGGTGTGCACCGTCTTTTATAGGCACATTTCTTGCCGCGCATTCCCTCCGAAACAGCTCTGTCCAATGGCGTGATACGTCAAAGTGTTTACTCGTTACAGATTGCAAATTAAGATCAAAATCATTAAAGTTTTACAATGTAAACTCATTGAATAATCCAACATGAATTATCATACACTAATCATAGTCATTTAACAATTAAAATCAGATTTACAAAATAAAATCATACGTCCGCCATGTTTAGAACGGAAGCGGCGACAAGTCACAGACTGTCTTTTATCGTAATCAGTAATCGAATCAAAATCAGAAGTACTCAGCAAATAATCATTTGAATTAACAAATTATAATTGATAGAAATAATGATTAAAACTTATGATAATAAAATTCATAACAAAGATAGTCGTCATCATAACATTCTCAACAAAGATCAAAATTTTGTTATTCTACCCACAAACATTTTATAATTCTAAATTTAGATTTTATAAATCTACCTACAGATTAACAAC
>JAQSVV010000612.1:0-77163 GCA_036375495.1 Agrotis segetum
TAAATACAAATGAAGTTCATCAACTAAATAAATAAGCACACACACTTAGTAAGAAAATATCTTAATTATTTAATATATTTTACACATATTACAGATTGTTAATAATTACATTGTACATATTTATTTTGTTAACAATTTTTGAAATTACCCATACTGTTTACTTAGTTCAGATATTGTCTCAAAACCGCTATATACGAAGAAATCAGGTCATCCATTTTGTATCCCAAAGAGGTTTCACATAGAATTTTAGTTCCACGTAAGATATTACCCATAGTCATGTGGAAGAATGTGTTGCCTGATGACCAGTTGGAGAGTTGGGAGAACGGATGCGTCACTAATACATCCTGAAAAAAAGAACAACTAATTAATATTGAGTCTCAAACTCATGGGCGACTCGCTGTCCGACCATGGGCCATGCTGGGGTCGACGAGGCGTCGCGTTGTGTTCCACGCGCGCCTCAAAGAGTGTCAGCACAATCAATCAAAATCAAAGCTTTTATTTCAAGTAGGCCAGTTACAGGCACTTTTGAATTGTCATAAACTAATAAAAATATAATGAAACACGTACAGCCTTACTACAAAAACTTAAACACTTGTCTAAAAAAAGTGTGTGCAAAATGGACCTTCTGTCAACGTCATAATCTGACATTTTTTTAGACAAGTGTTACCACACAAAAAACGACGGTAAAAGTCTTACCACAAAAAAATAAATAAAAAAACCCGTTGAACACTTGTCTAAAAAAATTTACAACGTCAAAAAGACATACTCGTCATTACTCGTATTTCTCCTTGATATAAGGATCGTTTTGCAGTTACACTTTTTTTAGACAGGCGTTCAACGGGTGTTTATCATATTGTCGTAAGGCGGTAAAAAGTTATGGTGATGACGGGAGATGACGGAGGACCTTAGAGGGCCAAAGCCTGCCTGGGTTGCGGGACTAAGGGTGTTATCGTGCGGATTTCATCACGCACGTGGGATTGCCCCGCATGCGGAACACCTGCAAGTGTCTTTTTCATACAAGTATTTATTGTAATGCGTGGAATATGCACGCGTGACGCGGGATGTGATCTGTGCAACTTCGCAACAAATTTCCAGCATGCGGGGCAATCCCGCGTAATATTAAAAACACCCTAACGAATACCGTGACTAAAGGGCTATCAAAGGACATCGTGGATTTTAGTCAGTACCTACAAGTCTGACAATCCCTCCTGCCCTGTCCTGGGTTGGAGGGTGGTGAAAAAAACGGAGCAGAACTTACTCGACTCTGTGGATGAATGACGCTAACGCCGTTCTTGTTGATCCCTATTACGACCATTTCTGGATATGTAGGGTCAGACGTTTGCTTAACTTCGAAGAAAGCAGTACCAAACGTCGGCCACTGGTAGATTTTCTTCAGGAACGCTTCCTTCGCTTCGTTCACCGTCATGGCACCGTGTTCCATGTATGCCTTTTGGACTGATGACTTCCATTGAGAGTTAGTCAGAATTCTAACCAGATCGGCAGGTACATACTCATCGAGAGAGTGCGTTATTTGTGGTAGCATGGAGCTGTCAGAACCAAATCTCGATCTATAAACCAGTGCTGCCAGTTCCACAAGATCTTGTTTAGAAGTTTTGTGGTAACCTCTTAAGTACTTTGGCAACTCTTGAGGGAAATAAAATATTTGATCTGCGTTCTTATCCTTTCCAGGAATTGTGTTTATCCAGAGTTTCTTCATGAAGAATATTTGATAGTTCATTTGCATTTGTGCACCTGAAAAAATATTTTGTCATAAGTTTATTAATGAACTTTGATTTATTTAAAAATAATATTCTAAGTTATTAAAACTTGGGGTGCTATGACAGGAAACCTCCACGTGCGCCCGTAGACTGGAGTTCCCTCTCGGATACGTCCGGGGGGAAGACCAGTTTTTCGGGCCGGTGCACCCTGGGATGCGGGCAAAAACTCTTCCTTAGGCACTGTGTGCCCAAGTGGTCTCTTTGCCCGTATGCGAATAGCCTGTCGTGTGGATGCTCCAACGCGTGTCCCTCTGATCAGCAGAGGGCACAGCGGCGGAGCGGGCTTGCGGACGGTGAGTGATGGGTAGCTCGCCGTCCGATAAAGGACCAAGCCCGGGTCGGTGGCGCGTCGTGTTTCGCGCCAAATGCCTGCTGGGGTCGCGGGTTTTTTCTTAACCCAGGTTACCGTGGCCCCGGAACGTAAAGGGCATAGGAAGGAACACGGGTGGATTTTAGTCAGTAAGAGTCTGACAGTCCCTTCCGCCCCACCCAGGGCGGGAGGACTCATTTGATGATTTTACCACCTAAAAAAAAAAAAAAAAAAGTTATTAAAACTTACCCCGGGCTGGACGTGTTTGCTTCATCCATTCCACAAGCTCATGAATGAAGTCAAAGAAGTAGTAGTTATCAGGTACTGAAAACACTTTGTCAGCAATTTTGACAAACAAACTGAATCCATCACTGTTCTTCAGATTCAATCGTCCAGTTATTTGTTCGCAGAGATCTCTTGCCTTTGTCGATGAATCCACTTCAAAAGCTTCATCAGTATCATCCGGGAAGTAGACCTTATGGTATATTTGCATACTTCTATGTTGTATAGCTTCTACCTCCACTACGTATGGGGGATACAGTCTTGGGCCCTTCTTCTGCGTTTTGAATATACGCTTCAAACAATCTTTAGCTATAGGGTGTGGTCGCGTTTTGAGGAACTCTACCAATTCTTTGAAGAGTGTTTGTCCACATACAAAGTTGCCAGTCACAAGCCACATCAACTCCCACCCTCTTTCTTCACTTAGCTGAATTCTGTTGTTCGTCAATTGTTTCATTATTTGACAATAGATTTCATCGCGCAAGTGTGGTTCCGTTAAAGCAGATTTAAATATCTCGTCAGTATATTCAGTGACAGCTCTGGCTTTGGGAGCTGGCATATCTCCCATGTATTTAAGAATTCCGAAGAAAGCTGAAACTGCAATCTTTGAATTCTTCTCGTCACCTAGCAATTTCTTTAGAAGTGGTTTTCGTATAGGTTCTCTGGAATGAGCCCATAAGTCACCGGCCATAACTCGTTTGGCTGTGGTCAAAGTTGTCGCTCTCGAAATGGTTTGATTGATGTCGTAATTTTCTCTAAAGTGCTGTTTGGCATAATTTTCAAGTGTATACATTCTCTTTCTCTGGATAGTATTATATTTCGAGAACGATTTCTTTTCTGTATTAATGTTGCCCTTTTTGAATACTTCAAGTATTTCGGGTGTTGGCATTTCCAAAGTGGGTAAGATGTAGACTTGCTCGGTTGGGAATAGTCCTTCTTCGCCATTACACTTTCCGTGTCCCCACGTAGTATTCGTTAAAGTCTCTCCGGTGGTATCTTGCAACAACACTATCAGATCACCTTTCTTAAACTGCAGGAAAGATGATGCGTCGCTGTAACCTTGGAGATCCGATTGAGCGACTACGTAAATAGATCGCCTCTTCAGTCCATCGATCAGGTATATTATAAGTGAACTCAATTCACTGGCATCTACACTTTGGAATTCAAATTCTTCTTGTTGTATTGTTCTTATTGTGATTCTGCCAACACTGTCATAATCTTTGTCCGCATTAAAAGCTACGTAAGTTACTTCTGGGAACGAAATCTCAAGAAGAATATGTTCTAGCTGATCGACGATGTAAATGCCAGTCCAATTCACCGCTATAATAACTATGTCTTTGTTAATAGTATCTCCTTTAATTTTAATAGCTTCAAAGAACCTCGAGAATAACATTGGCCATTTTAATTTAGCAAATATGACTATATCTTCTTTACATCTCAAGGGATCTGTTTTATTCTGAATACTTGTTGAGTTTTCGAATGCTTTTGTTACTAAATGCTCCCATTTTGTTAAGGCCGCTTCATTTGATTGGATGAATTGATTGGGAATGTAGTTCACGATAACTCTTCTAAGAACATTTGGATCTATACGGTGTCCAAATTCTATATAATGCTGTTGAGCCGCGATCATGGCCAAGTCTTTTTCTGAGTTACATCTGTACTCGCCGAATTTTACTCCCTTTGTAATTTGATGGTATATTAAGTTAGTAGCAGTTGGATCATCGGCAGGGTTGTGCCACGGAGTAAATACTTCTTTTCTGTAAAACAGTCTCCAGGGGGCGCTCTTTTCGGGTGTTCCCTGTTCTTTAGCGAATTGTTCGCACTGTGAAATGGCATCCATTATATGTTCACCTTCGCTTCCTAGTGACAAAACTTTGTCGTACAACGTAATGTATAGCGAAAAGCCGAAAGAATCTGTTAATCCTACACTTTCTGCTATTTGTTGACAGATCTCTTCGGCATTCGACGCTGAATCCGACTGGACTGTCTTCATGTTTTCGTCCATTAACGTCACAGTCAGTAACACAGGCTTTTTGGTTTTGGTAGCTTGGAGCTCAAGCCAACTAGGTGGTTGTGTTCGCGGACCGTTCTTGAAGGTTCTCATAAGTCTACCTCCACAGTATGGAGCGTAGCCCGGTGGACCGGCACGAATGAAGTTTCGTAAGTATTTGACAAATCGTTCGGATGGTGGGAAGCAACCGACGCACAGTGAGAGCAGGATCCAACCACGCGCGTGCGATGCCTTCGATGGGTTGTTGGTAAGTTGTTTACATAGTTGGCAGAATATTTCATCTCTGAAATAAAAATAAAGGAATGTTTAGTCCTCCTGTTTTGGCATTGTAGATGGCATTAAATCAATTTAAATTTAAACCCTATTTCCATAAAGTTAAAGTTTTAAATAATAAGCACTGGTTTCAAACCAGAGTCAACGTTGTTAATTTTAACTAAAATACCATAACTGACTCGGATATTCTGTTGTGATAATTTCGTTGTGGTATCATTATTATCATTAAATTATTATACCTGAGCTCCTTTCTAATAATTCCATGTCCAATAATAAAGTGCAATTTCTCTAAATTGGTACTTCGTCGGGAGTTAAGCCAGGTGCTATACATTTCATTTGTAACTTCGTCATTAACTAGATTCTTCATAAGATCTTCGTCTAGTTTAGACCGGTTCCTTAGGGTCTTAGACATTAGTTTATTTCTGTTAGTTGGCGTGAGGTCTTTTTGCATATATTCCTGAAATTTTTAAGAAGCATTTTACGTCTATATTATCCTATTGCTGTAAGGAGAGGTATTAACAGTGGGAAATGCCATAGCTTTAGAGATAATCTCTATAGGTTTCACGCCGTACGCCATATTGCCAAAAGTCGCCAGTTCTAAAACACACTCAATGTTCCTTTCTACACTTCTAGTTCCTACCGCGTTGTTTCACCAGTTATGGGAATTCTGTCATTGCCATGAACTTTGACTCAATAGATTTCTCTACAGACAGACCTCGGCAAGAGTTGCTTATCTTTGGTGAGCCAGAGGCAAGCCTAGACGAGCGTTGCTTAACCTAAATCCAAAGATAGAACTCCGTAAAACTTGCTACTATTTGACGATACGGAAACCACGCGCGCTCATTAAAGAAAGGACACAATTGGTCAAATCAAATTCCGTTACATTTCATGAAATTACTCAAGTAATAGAAAAGATATTACATCAATAAACATAATGAATGTCCCATTTGTCGTTTCTAATCTACTAGCATACTCACGTCAAACTCCTTACTCTTCTGGAACGCTCGACTAAGCGTATCAGTCAGCTTAGCCATAACAGGAACGTTATCAACCTTTTCATCAACATACTTGGGTTCAGCCAAATCTCCCATGAATCTGAGTATAGTAATCCATAATGCTTGGGCCGCTATCCTATCCACAGGTGATGGTAGATCGAGGAGTGAATGCTTCAAAGGTTTCCGAGAATATTGGTGTGTCAGATTGCCCAAGAAGTATGTTGCAGCGAATTTCCTGAAGTTGAATTCGTCGAAAGGCTCCTCGTCGATTTCTTGGAGTTGAAGAGGTATAACTGATGATAGTTCTGGTTTTGATGATTTTGTCTGAGAAAGTTTGAAAATATATTATTATTTATTTTATTAGCGTATGCCCGCTGTTGCACTCAAAAGTTATCCCACGGGAACATAAAATCGGGGTAAAACTATTCCATGTAAGGAACTATCTGTGTACCCATCCAAATCTGTTCATTGATTTTTGTCATCCCCACAAACTTTCACGTGTATTATGAAGTACGAGTAGGTTAGTATAAATCAAGTTTTGTGAACACGAATTCTATGTCAATCAATTCAAAACAGAGATCAAATTCCAATGTCATCAATATTTTGGGACTAAGTTCTAAGCCGCAGATGGTCATTTAAAAACTAATAAGTCTACATATCCCTAAAGGTTGTATATTAAAGTAAAGATTGTTTAAGAAAACTCACCACTCCAAAACCAGTGCCTCTAACTGTGCCAGCAGGTGTAGCTGTATCTTTCAGGAATCCGAATACGTCATCCACATAACTATCATCTATTGCCGTTGTATTCTGTTCAACATTTTCAGTAGCATCTTCCTTCACGAACCAAATAGATCTCATCATATTAGCATATTTCTTCTCGTAACTATCACCTGCAGTGTCAGTACTTCTTCCTGACTTAATATGATCCGCTCTTTCTTTATCAAGTTGTATCAAAGTTGCTTTAATAACATGTCCTTTCTCTTTAACTAGTTTCCTTATTAGAAACCCTCGACAGCTCGCTTGGAACTTTCTGAAGAAGACCCTCATGTTTATGAATGTCTTTCTCAATTCTCTGGATCTGATCTTGGCTTGTAAGCGGGAGTATCCGCGTTTCATTGCCAAGTATCTGCTTCTGTAACCACGAGCGCGGTAAGTCTTCTGTATGAGGAGGGCGGCTGCCCGTAGTCTTAGATACCTCTTTCTATAAATGAACCTTCTTGCATTCGCTTGTGTTTTAATCACAGCTGTTATTAATACTTTGTGTCTCAGTTCTTCTAGAACCGTATCATGATAGTCTTTTAGGAAAACTTTTGTGTGTCCGAAACGATAATCTTCGTCAGTAAATACAGTGGAGCAAATTTTAATGGCGGCCTTTTTACAGTCAGTTTTATCCGCAGGTGGAATGCCAGGAGCGACAAGACGGTAGCGGTGAACGAAGTCATGGTATGCATAACGTATTGGGTAACCAGCTTGTCGGATTTTGGCCGTTTCCATCAAACCAGCGTATCTTAGTTGACGGACGCATAAACCTTTGTCGAAGATCTGAAATGAAACAGAGATGGCTATACTAACAACTTTTGTGGGGCTTTGGTTATAAAAAGAGCGAGATCACTTAACGAGACTCGGCACAGAGTTTTAGAAATCTCGTAAAGTGTATTCACCGTACTTCTAGCAGCATTTATGACTGCTACTTGTCTCTGAATTTAGCTAAGCAATCATTCTTCTTTAAAAACGATACTCACTCTAGGTTTTTTGAACTCATTTGGCTTGATGCACCTCACAAAGAACGGATGGCAAGCATACAAGGTCTTCATAAGAGCATCCAAAGAAGTCTTGAACCGATGACTCAGTGACACAGTTTTTCGGCTCCCAGTTTGCGTAGGCGCATACTCAGTGATAAAAAGATTTCTCAAAAATTCATTACTTGAATCCAATACCATTTCTTTAATGTCCGCTGTTAGCATGTCTCTGTTTTTATCGAGAAAGCCTGGAATAATAACGCGACAAAATTAATCAAATTTGTTGAATATGAAAAGCTCCATATAATCCATTGTACCAAGAATTTCTAACTTTCTTACATTGTTGTGGCCTAGAGAAATGCTTGTGTCTTTCGAGGTCGGTCGTCCAAACCTAGACAGGTTCTTTATGCAAACAATTTCATCACCACTACTCTCAAAACGTTAAAAGAAAACATCGTCAGGAAAGCGGAGTCTGAGAAAAAGTTCCAAAGAATTTCTACCCGGCTTACCTTGAACAGCGTATGAGACATCTCCAGCGAAGTGTCTGATACCAAACTTATACTCGCGAGATGATTTGGCAGTTATATAACAAGACTTAGTTCCATGATTGCTGTTCAACTTAGACAACAAAGTCACGTCTGTGCCTTTAGGAAATCTTGACTCTTCATCAATAAGAGACAGTAGGTTCATCGCTTTCAACCCTATCATATCTAAGTTTTCTTGATTATCCACGTAATTGATATTCGTCCATTTGATCCCTTCCTTTTCATACTGCTCCTGTTCCAGCTTGAAAATATGTTTAACAAAGAACTGCTGTAAGTTCTCATTTGCGTAGTTAATGCAAAGCTGTTCAAAACTGTTGAAGTCAAAATTTTCAAATCCAAAAATGTCTAAGATTCCAACGGATCCACTGGTAAGTTGTTGATCTTTGAAAAGTGTTTTGTTTATCATTTCAACTATGTACTCGAAAATGTGTCCGTAAATAGCTTTTACCAATGCGTCTTTGCCTTCAATTGCTGCAGCTACATTCAAGGGAGATACAACCTTATCCCCATGAGCTACGATTGATTTTTTAGTCAGTGCTTCACTGAGTCTAGCTTTGGTAACCCCTAATAGATTAGCAATCCTGGTCGCATTAACTGTATCAGCTACCTCAGAACCTTCTATGTTATTTGAGTTTACAGATTTAAATTTTAAGTTTCCCAAATGCAATATGGCGGCAAGAAGACTGAAAGTTCCCCAAATTTCATGATCAGGGAAATTCAAAACTTTAAAAGCGGATCTTATATCATTGAACTCTAGACCGTCATTTCTTCCATCAGCCGTTAACATTTTGCCGGAATTGAGGTAAGCATAATCTTCGGGACGTCCTAATTCTAGTCTTTTCTTTTCGTCGGCCGATAATCCGGTAACAAGAGAGTAAAAGATATGATAGTTTCTTTCTCCTTTATTTTGGAAGACGATTCTTGATTTCTCCAAAAGATACTGATCAATGTTACCTCCCTCGATGATCCCTTTTTTACTGAAATAGATGTTAACGTATTTTCCAAATCTGGATGAGTTATCGTTCCGCACTGTTTTAGCGTTACCAAATGCTTCTAAAATAGGATTCGTTTCTTGAATCTGTTGTTCTATCCATGAATGCTTGCCACTGGCTGCAGCCAAGTACTGCAGTAATAATTTTGTGCTTTCCGTTTTGCCGGCGCCACTTTCGCCACTGAAAAGATCGTTCTTAATTCATAGTTGTTTTAATATTTTTGTAAATATTTAGATTGATATAGTTGATACCAAGTTTATGGCTATCTACAAGCATTACAAGCATCCTTATTGATAAAATATAGTAAATTAGAAAGATATAGATAGATTATCTTTAAGTGTCTTTAAGTTAGGTAGATTGGGTTGCACAAAAGACTTAGCAATCAATATTTTATTGGCTCCTGAATTTTTCTGTGCAACGCAAGCTGTTCCACTCGAAAGTAAAGCACATGTTTTCGGACGAGTAAACATGTTTAAAAATACCCGCGTTATTAATGCGCGTTTCAAGTTTTTGTTTTTTTTCAAATTCTCACATGAAGCAATGTTACTCGCGATGGGTGAAAAGAGTAGATAATATTATGATCCATCATTGATTGCGAAACTCTCTTTTTATTTGAATTTTTATCAGTAATTAATTATATTATGAGCATTATGATTATTAATATTGAAGTCATAGGTACTCTAAAGTGAGATTAATAAAGTTTTATATTACCTGATGACAATACATTGGTTGGACAATGTATTCAACAACTCTCTGTAAGAATTATCACCGATAGCAAATATGTGAGGCGGTATATCCCCCAAACTACGCTCTTGATAAAAATTTATTTGATCCATGGTGTATATCGGTAAAATTTCGTAGGGGTTTATTGCTATCAACATTGATCCGGTGTATGTCTGAAAATAAAAGAATATTGACGTTAACATGCAAGAATTGAATTCCCGGCCCGTTATACTCGTAATATGCCAAATTTAAATGTTTCTTCTCATCAGTCTTTGGCATCAGCGTCATCTAGTACCATTTAGGGACTACATTTGCACCTTTTAGTCCATTGAAAAGTTACATTTATTAGGTTTGCATTTGTCAAAAGACGTCAAAGGTTGGTTGGACTAAAGTTAAATCCAAGTGTGCGGCGCAAAGGAGGGTTCAGATAATATTTAGGTATCTGGCAAACTATTTGTCGCACAGAAAAATAGAGATAAAGAAGTTATAAATAAAAACCCATGAGTCCTAAAAGAGACTCCGGCACCATTGTAGCGGAACTCTTCAATAGCCTTTTACATTCGAAGCGGAATTAAATGAATACAGATTTAGTCATATCAATGACACAAAATGATGTCGATAATTATCATCTATTCGATATAACTGAGATAAGCTTGTAACGTCATCCTCGTAGGTAAATGATTTGGAGAACAAAATATAGCAAATGCATTTTAGGTGTTAGTAAATTAGTTTTTTTTTTAATATATCTAAATGTGACAAACAACACCACACCAGAAGTATTGCTTGCGAGTTGCCGACCTACAAACATTCTAGAAACTCATAAGCAAAACAGTCTCCTTTTGCCCGGCTGTCGTAGTTGGTATACATGCAAATCTCGAGCAGATCAAACGTTGCTGAAAGCTCATATTACCATCATTCTTATGAATCTCTTTCTTGCTTATCGAGGACACTTTATGGCCTTGATAAGCCACCATCTCGGATGACTCACGCTTTGAAAATCCGGCGAGATTTTATTTAGGCATCAATTTTGGTATCGCCTCTTGTCAGAGAAAACGGACAAGTGTGATGGATAGATCTCAAAATGTAGCAAGAACTATGTGCTACTGCTAACAGTTTTTTATTCGATCTTTAAAAATCCAATGCCAAGTATAGTTCACTTCCAAATCACTCCACTTTTGAAGGTTTTGTGTTATGGGCAGCCAGTTTTTTAGCCACTTCAATAAAATCGTCTGTCTCTCAAAGAAACATTAGAGATTCATGAGAATACGAACGAGACATTTGGCATTCCAAAATAACTAAAGGTGTATTGGTACTTACATAAATGAGCTGATTTGCGTACCGCATATGGAGATTGTGGAGGATCGTGTATTCCTGCAGCTCGCCAAGTGTGATCATGTCTTCGACACCCTCTATAGAAGTCGAGTGAAGCGGCTTGAGAACATTTTGGATAGACGTGGTGAACTTGTTCCCATCATGGTCTCTCACTTCGATTTTATCACCAGCACTCCTGAGGACTTTTACAGCTATCGGGACGTCGAATTCAGAGTTCCCTATTGGCTTTAGCCAGACGTGGTCCTGAAAAACATGATGGGATGGTACACAGTTATTATGCTGGAAGTAAAGTAGGAATATGCAAATAATATAACAATGTACTCAATAATGCATGTTTTTTTTTAAGTAAATGAGACATACCATATACAAATATGTACAATATATGTTCAGGAACCAGCTTTGATTTTCGGGACGACAACCTACTGGTAAAAGTTCAGCGTGTATGACTGTATGCCTACCCTCATATTTTCAAGGTGACAAAGGTGTGCCTAATAATAAGTTATCCAGATAACGCCCGCCTGTTTACGAGTAGTTTACAATTATTATCCCACTAGGTGACGAATTCATTGCCATCAACTGAGCACGAGTCCCGAATCACTAGCTCGGTTATTGCGAAATTCTAAACGGTAAACTCAATAACACTTGACCCAGACTGGTTTCAATATAGTATAATGTACTCTGTGCAGACTGGGAATCGAATCAACTACTTCTTTGAAGAAAGCGTCATAAAACAGTGTTGACGATTTAGGTAGCTCTAGATATAGGATGACTGGGACTTTCCCAAATAGGTTTTTACAAAATGTATAAACTTACAATTAAAAATATATTTAGCAAAGTACTTACCGCTAAAGTGACCCTGTCTGCCATCTTGCAATATTATTGAGATTCACTCCACAAAAATATAGGACACACTCATTTTCACACTCATAAATTCTGCGTGACGCTTGTTCGACGACTGTCGAATTTTATCAATATTTCAGCTTTGTCTTATCACTATCCGATAGCGAGGACTTATCGTAAATTTTCCAGATATAAACTTCTAACAAATGGCTTATCATGGCAAATATGTGTGGATAATTATTCAAATAATTATTAAGTATCGTTAATCCTTTTTTTTATTATAATTCAAGACTAAGAAAGCATATTTATTATTTCAGGTCCTTTTACAAATCTTTTGCAATTTATGGAGTTATGACAGATAAGAGATTGATAAAACATGAAAAGAGACCAAAAGCCTAGTTTTAGACCATCTCCAGCAGTAGGTAGTGAAGATCTTACATAAGTGTTGGAAAGGGATGAACTACATGTCCTTTTCTCCATCTCTTTCTCAAACTCCCTAAAACTCTGTGCTTATAACCACTGCTTCCAATGTTTCGAAAACTTGAAAATATAATCTCTGATTTTTATAGCTACCAAAATTGTAAGCAGCACTTGTGAAAAATATTAGTAAGAGCTACATTTGAACTTACTTCATTAATTAGGAATACAAGATATTTTATAATTATGACAAACAGTAAATGTGGTGTTTTGACTGAACTCAGGAGTGATCTTTGATCAGTAGGTACTGAATTAGAAAAAAAACAATACAATACAAAAATAACATGACCAAACAATGGTCTTTCTTTAGAAGTAAATCCTAAATAATTATATTTTATAATAAACTGACTGACTATTCAATTATTTGCCAATTACTTTGGTTTAAGATCAATATGCAATGCAATAATGCCAACAGTTGAATTAATAAATTCAATTTATTTAAAAATAATTCAGCATTACAAACAACTTAATCTAATGATGATTCTAAATTACTTTTTCTTCTCATCTTTTTCTTTTTTGTCTCCTTTTGCCTTCTCATCTTTCTTATCATCTTCCTTTCCATCCTTTCCTTCTTTCTTTTCTTTCTCTTTCTTATCTTTATCTTCTTTCTTTCCTTCTTCAGCATCTCTATTCGTAATCTTGTTGTTGATGAGGTTATGTAAAGCTATGATCGACCTGACCAGAGCAGCCAAGTACACAACAAGTGACTGATCATTTGTTTTTATGTATAGGTTGTCAATAAAACTGTCATTGGCAATATCGGGTAGGAGATTGAAGATATCTTGCAGCTGGTAGATAATTTGATGGTTCATTGGTAGAGAGCCCTGGCCAACTTGTACAAGGTAGTCTCGGATCTCACTTAGTTGAGAGTGCAAGCCTTTCAGACCAAGCAACTGGTTTGTAATTCTCTGAGAGAGACTGCCAACAGTTGTATCCTTAATGTCTCTTAAAAGATGCTCTACTCCAACTTCCTCAGCCTCTTCAGCCCCAATCTCACTTGGTACATGTTCAAAAGTTCTTGTTGTGGGTGAACCATCATCATGGACCTCTTCCACAGCTTGGTAAGCTTCAGTGGGGAGGCCAAGATCTTTTGGTTTGGCATCAATGATGACAAGGACTGAGTTAGGGCAATAGCGCCTGATTAGTTCATTGATGGCTACATCATTCTGGTGGAGTTTGGGCCCGGTGTGGTACCAGCCCACAACCTTCTCCCTGGCATTAACTTTCTTGAACATGCCATACATGTTCTCTAAGTAGTCATGATCCAGGAACCAGACTGACTTGTCTTTGTCATCCTCATCGAAGGGAACTGGAAATACAATGAGTTTGTAAATAACAAATATTTATGGTCCGAGAGTCATCTTATGGAAAGGTTGGTAGTTAGAAAAGCTTTTGTCATTTAAATTACGATACCTATCAAACATTACTCAAGCTTTTAAGAAGTAGGTATGTAGACAAATTCGAATAGGTGGAAGTCTTAGTGGAAGTCATTGGGAGAGGTCTTTGCCCAAGTGTGGGATAACCCTGGCTGAAAATAACAGTAACATGGACATAAAGCCAACTTTGTATAGTTTACTAATGAATGAGTTAGCTATTTACCTGCAAAGCTGTTGGACACGTCCAGGACACCTTTAGCTCGCCAGCATCCCAGCAACACGCCGACAACTCGTTTTTGATTGCCTATTTTGCCCATACGATTGAAATGGTCCACTACACTGAGTAAGACCAAAGGATGAACAACCACTTTTGTGGTTAAAACTTCTTGGCTCGGCATTCTTGATGAGGTATTATACTAAAACTGGTAGTTATTTTAAATGTAAGCTTTTTAACAGCAATCAAGACAACAATACTAATTCACAACTACAAATCGCTAAAATACAATGATTTTTGCCAAGCGGCAATCAAAACTAAAATTTGACAGTCATTCTCATTGTAGAAAAAGAAGATCTATGGTTTTTTTCGGCTCTATGAAACATACCAAAAGGTTGGCAACATTCATATAAGCGGACATTCTCGATAGTAGTATTGAAAAAGATAAAAAAGATAGGAGTGTATACTCTCTACTTAGTCTGTGAAGATAGGGAAACGAAGTTGGAAGTCGAGGGGTTAAAAAAAATCAGCTGTCAAGTCAAACGTCAGTTTTGAATGAAAAGTCAGTCAATGTCAACTGAGCCATGCATTCTGTTATTTTTATTTAAAAGTTTTCAATAATTATAAATTAAACTAGTGCTTGAAAGTAACCAAATTTACAGCACCCAACGTGTACTTGCGTTGAAAAATCTTTGTTACTGAATTTCCAAATAAAAATGTCGCAAAGATCCATAACCTTCGTCACTGGCAATGCCAAGAAACTAGAAGAGCTCAGGGCTATTGTTGGCAGTAATTTTCCTCTAGAAATAATTAGCCACAAGCTAGACTTGCCGGAACTTCAAGGGGAGATCGATGAGGTGTCCATTAAGAAGTGCCAAGAAGCTGCACGACGTTTGAAAAGGCCAGTATTAGTGGAAGATACTGCCCTCTGTTTTGATGCACTAAAGGACTTCCTGGACCGTATATCAAGTGGTTCCTGGAAAAATTAGAGCCTGAAGGACTTGTAAAATTACTGAGCGGTTGGGAGAATAAATCTGCTAAGGCTGTGTGTACATTTGCATATTGTGCTGGCGATTGTGAAGATCTGGATGTGAAGTTATTTCAAGGCATTACTACTGGAACAATTGTATCTCCAAGAGGTACTAGAGACTTTGGCTGGGACTGTGTCTTTAATCCTGATGGCTACAGTGAAACCTATGCCGAACTACCAAAAACAGAGAAAAATAAAATATCTCACAGATACAAAGCTTTAGAGAAATTTAAAGCATATTTTCAAGATAAACCTATTCAATTGCCTTGAATGTGTTCCTAAAGTCAATCCAATGGTACAAATGTGTGACATTAAAAACATAAAACTTCATTGTGTAAAAAAACTAATATTTACAGTTCAGAACTACTCTTAATATACTTTTAGTTACATATTAATGCATTATGTAATTTTTCCTGTTACATAAGATAATCATTTAAAGTTACCTATGACTAAATGTATACAATGTCATCAAAACAAATGTGATAATGTTATCTGTTTTGTTAGAATAAAACCAAATCAAATAAATACTGTTACTGTTTATTATGAATAACCAATTCTACATTATTTACACATTCATCATTAAGATATATTAATATTTTAATAGTAGAATTTTGTACATAGCCAAGTACATTAACCTACCACAATCTGGCAAATTTCTTTATTTAATTTTCCACCTTAACACAATAGCGGAAGGTTAATATTCGACCTCTGGCATGTCTACATTAAGTACTTATAGTGCTCTATTCATAGTATAATATAACATAATACCAGATAAAATAAACTTATTGTATGAAATAATATTACTTTTAGATGCAGGCTTGTGTACTCCAGGGGCTATGTAAGGTTCTAAATTCGAATTGTTATAATTTTTGTAATACCAGTCATTATCACCAATTTGCCTAGTTTTTGTGTTGCCGGTGCTCATAATTTCTGAAAATCTTGTCTTTGGTTCTCTGTTTGGTGAGTAGTTATCTCTATGTTCATGTTCTATGTTTGGAAGGTTTACTTTGGTGATGGTTGCTGGCCTTTTGCCGAGGTTCCTTTCATACAACTCTGCAGTGCTGGGTACTAAGACTGCAGATAGAGCAGTGGGTGCTGGCTCAATATGTTTCTTCATTGGTGGCTTAGATGTGACTGCAGTGGATGAGGAGTATGATGAAGTACTGCTCTCCATCCATGTTTGCAGTGACATGTCATTACTGGTATCTGTTGTTATCAGCATACTTTCCTTTTCAGTCACTTGTGTTATAGTCAGAGTTTGACTCCATCAAATTGTATTTGCTCAAATTGTTAGGATCACTCTTTTGTTCTTCAACATTCTTTGTTCTGTTGTAAGCTACATGAGTGCTATTGTCATCATCAATATATGCTTGGAGCTCATGTATTTCACTTTTCATTTTCTGGTGGGTTGTATTGTTATGAGATGTTTTAATAGGTGGTTTGGTTGAAACTGCTGCTATAGCTTGTCCCCTAGCACCTTGCTTAGAATAAGTTGTAGCACTTTGGGTTTGAACAGCAGTCTGGGAGACATTTAGTGTAGGATCTGGTATTGGCATAAAACCACCAGCGGTTGTGGGTAGTATTGGTGAAAACCGCCAGTTTCGAACTTAGGCGGTTCTGGTAGCTGATATTTATTGCCACTGTGCGAGTGGGAGTGGGAATGTGAGTGTGAATTTTTCTTATCTGGCCAGTCTATTTTTCGTCCTGTATTAAGAATTTTTCCCATATCTATCGGTGGCAGGGGCATCCCGAAGAATGTAAAACCGCTGTTGGCTCCATTTGTTGGAATCTGCTTGTTTCTATCTGTCGTATTTTTCATCGCCGCGTATATCGTAGGAAGTCCTCCTGAAGATCTGTTATTGTTTTGCGTCGCACTTACTTCGTTGTTTAAGCCATCCACTAAAGTTTCGTTATAAGGATAGTCGACGTATTCGTCGTAAAAGTAATCCGATTCTTCTGGAGATGGTCTATTTATTTTATTTGCTTGATACGTGTTTTTAATCTGCGATGTGTAATCTTTTATTTTGTCTATTGTTGAATACACTTGTGAAGTAGCCAAATTGGGTAGAAGCGCTTCATTTTCGTGTATCATACAAGTCCTCAGGTCTTCCTCATTCACTTGATTCATTGCTGTATTGAGCAATCATTTCTCCCGAACGGCATTCCCTTGACGTAAGTTCCATCTGCACATTTAGGTCCAATGGAGGATGATTCTGATAGCCATGATTTCAACCAGATGATATGGCAATTACAAATTAGCGGATTACCTGAAAGCAAAAACAAAATTACCATTTACTCACTTAAAACATTGCAACAATGAAGGGGAAATTCTGCTGCTTGGCTTACCGTCAATATCCAAAATAGCGATGTTATTTCTTAGTTTCGCAAATGTGTTCTCTAATACTGTGGTCAGTTTATTATGTCTCAGTGAGAGGACCTTTAGTCGAGGCATAAAATCAAAAGGCTGGCCGCTAATGTGGCATATCATGTTGTTATCCAAATTCAGCTCCACTAACCATTCCATGTACTGAAATGAAGCTCTCGTCAACCGCATCAGCTTGTTAAAGCTCAAATCCAATACTTCTAAAGATGATAATTGTCTCAGTCCCGAATTATCGATATTCGTAATTTGATTATTGCTCAAATTCATGTATTGCACCAAAGGTAGATTCTCGAAAGCTCGCAGCGAAATGTATTGCAATCGATTCCCTTGCAGCTCTACTATTCTTAGTTTTGGCAGATTTGAAAATACTCGGTCGGGTAAATCTATGATATGATTTCGGCTTAAGTATATAGAGACCAGTTTAGGCAGATTCGTTATGGCTTTTGGATGAACAACTTCAATATTATTGTTATCCAAATCTATCGTTTCAAGATCTCTAAGGTCTTTGAAGCTTCCAGTTCGTAATTCAACTAATTTGTTGTTAGGCATTTTAAAATCTGTAAGAGTATTTATGCTGTTTATAGAATTACCATCAAAGTGTTTTATGTGATTGTAGCTAGCATCCAACACTTTTAATTTAGACATCATGTTCAAAGTTGCTGGCAATTCGTTAAGATTATTCGAAGAAATATTTAAAGTTTCCACATCTAAGGCCCTGTTTACAATGTTAGGACTTATACTTTTTAGCTTATTTTTGCTGAAATCCAAAGACGATAAGGCAGCATTGTCTTGTATCGCCATGAAATCGAAATTTTCTATTGTGTTTCCGTGCAAGTTCACTTGCTTCAGCTGATTAAGTTTGCTAAAGCTTTTTGGGTGAACAGCCATTATCTGATTGTAACTCAAGTCTAGAATCTCCAAACGATCTAGATCACTAAATGTCGTCATTTCGACTTGTCTCAAGCCGTTGCGTTTCATATAAAATCGTCGTAAATTGTGCAACGTTTTTAAGCTCCCATGAGGTATTTTCTGTATCCCGTTGTTAGAAATGTCCAATGTTCTTAGAGATGGTAAATCTAAGTCTGGTGATGGAGGCATTGGTAAACTTGTTATTTGATTCTGATGTAAATATAACTTTTCTAGCCCTCGTGGTAAACCTGGTACAAATTCTATTAGTCTATTAGCACTGGCGTCCAACTCATAAAGATTTGCCAAATTTCTGAAAGTAGCAGGATGTATGGAAACTAGACTATTTCCCGAAACGTTAACGTACTCTAATAAAGGTGATTCCATGAATGTTATAGGGTCTATGATCGCTAGCTGATTATAACTGAAGTTAATTCTTCTCAGTGCTGGAAGATTGTACAAAAGCTTTGGCTGCAACCGTGTGAAATAGTTGTAAGACAAATCTAGTCCTTTCAGTGCAGGCAAATTCCAATATGGTCCTTCGTTCATATCGTTTAACGAATTGTTACTTAGATGCAATTCTCTTAATGCTGGCATTGCGACGAATGCATCTGCCTGGATAAACTTGATATTATTTTTGTTCAAATGCAATCTTTCTAGGCTAGGATGACCTCTAAGGGCGCCTCTTGGAATTTCCTGAAGTAAGTTGTTACTCAAGTCCAGGAATCTCAACCGTGGTAGAGCATCGAGTAAAGCTCTGAATTCTGAAATATGCATTATTTGATTTCCGATCAAAGTTAGCTCTTCAACCCCACTACCAGATTGTTGCAAAAATGATTCAGGATGTATTTGGCTTATTCTGTTGTAATTCAAATCTACGACTCTTAGCTTCGGGACTCTATGGAATGCTCCATGGTGTATGATATTTATGTTGTTGTGCGACAGAAATAGATTCTCCAGCATCGGCTGATCCACAAATCCACCTTCACTTAATTTGTCAATCAAGTTATGATTAAGATTTAAATGTGAAAGCATTGGCAAGTCCCTGATAGCCCTTCCAACCATCGCCGCATCTGCAATTCTATTGTTGCTCAGTGATATTTCGCTTAGAGATGGTAACAGAGAGAGAGCCCTCATATGTATAAGATTAATCCCGCAATTTGTGATTTCCAGTCTTCGTAGTTTCGGTAAATTGTAAAATGCGTTTTCTTTCAATATTCGAAGATTAACACTTCCTTGGATAAATATTTTTTCCAGATTTGGCAAGTTCTGAAACGTGTTCTCGTTGACAGCATTCAGGCTTTCTGACTGTATGTTTATATATCTTAGTTTCTGCATGCCAGAAAAAACTGGTATCCTCTTAAGATTTTGCGATTGTATTGTTAAAGCTTGAAGGTTCTGCAGTTTCATAAGACTTTCGGCTGGAAGACTTCTCAAGTCATTTTCTACAATAAATATTTCCACCAAATTCGGTTCCTGCGTCTCCAGCCAAGCAGCGGATAATCGCTCCAGTCCATTGTGTCGGAGCATTAATCTCATAATTTTCACATTTTGAAATATCTTCCCTGGTAGAGATGGGAGATAGTTGTTTTCTACGATCAACTCATCTATCGGTTTTCTGACAAGTTCTCCTACTTTCTGGACACCCTTCAATACTTGGGGCAAGTCGCTGTGTGTGCACCTGAAAAAAAAAAAGTTTTTTCTTTACTAATTAGCCAAAAAGTCTATGATGTTACAGTGATTACTTATACCAACCATATTTGTACATCTTCGTGTCGATTTGTGCATATGCATGGTAGGATAGTCTCTGGGGCTGGACATATCGAAGCTTGTCCAGCCACGTAAGAAATTATCAAGAAGAGGAGCCATGAGACTATTTCTCCTTTCTTTGGGTCCATTCCTCTAAAACGTAGATGATCATTGTAGCATATTTCTTGTATGTTCAGTCCTTCCTATCTGAAAGTGTAATAAAAAAGGGATTAAATTATGCACTAGAAATGCCGGATTACATTGCAGTATTACTAAGTATGACTACTCGCGACCAACTGCTACAAGTCGCAGCAGAAGCTTGCTTAAACAGTAAATTTTCTTGTTCAAGGCGATGAATCAGAGGAGACATAAGTTCTTTGTTGTATACTGGTGTATAACCAGCGTAACCCTTGATTGCTTCATCTGTTTTAACAGCGAAAAATCGTAATCCGGCGGCGCCAAGGACCGGTACTAATGAAAACAATGCGTTATAGAAACAATAGCCGACCGGAACGGTCCGGTGGTTAAGTTGCACTTTCACTTACTCACCATTGTTATTAACGGCGATCTATGGTGTGCAATGTTATTTACATCATTGTTTTAAGGTTATGCAAGTCATTGATGGAGTTAGGTTGATGTAGGTCACTATTCGTCCTTCGAATTTGGTTTATCGAGATCATTACAATGGATTCTACTTGCTTTGTAATTGCTCGCCTCAATCATTATCAATACTGGATTTAATTCAAAGCCTGGCCATTGTTTTAGTGCATTGCAGACTTATTAGGATTTAACTAATGCAATAACTGACGAAAGAGACATAGCTATCAATGACTAGTAGTGAAAATCAGCAATCAGAAAAGAATAGGCTTCAGGTGAAATTATGGTACAAGATTTGAAAATTGATTGAAATATTGTGTATAATGTTTCGCTGTGTATGCTCTACAAACGTAACATTCTAAGTATTAAACATCGCAATTAGCTTCGCAATTCGCTCTTAAACGACTCATTATGTTGCGCAATTTAACTCGTTCGAGGCTTTAAAGTATTACTTTGCAAGAGATATTAGCATATTCTTTGTATTTCCAAAAAGAAATGAAATGCTGACGTAAATGCATGCACTCTTCGCTGAATATATTAGAAGCAAAATGTTAAATGAAACAAAAAAGAAGCGGTGACGCATATATTTGCTCTTGAGTTCTTGAATGTAGGCAAATAGAATGTTGCCACTGGTAGATGGATACAGCTGCAAATTCGTCACAACCCGTCTGTGCACCAAATTTTGAGACACACCCAAATGCAAGTGCCCAAAGCGCTCTATCTTCAACTTTCGGCTTGGCGTCTAAAGTTGAAATTAAAATACAATAATTCTTAGGATGTCATTTGAACATCATGTTAGTGCAAACATTATGTCGGTTTATGTTACTACGCAGACGTGTTTAGTTTTGTCGGCCTATCCTATTAGAGATGCAATTGTGCAAGGTCTAGGTTGCAGTTATGATGACATACAACATACATAGATAAAATTAAAAAAAGTCAAACGACTGGTCTGGTTTATTGTGTCGATCTATCAGTCAGTATAGATTGCCATCTAATTTCTGGACATCTAGAAACTTCGACTGGTACTTGACGTCGGATTATTACTTGAAGCGACGACTACTACAAAGAATTTCAGTCATTGTTTCCGAAAAGTTTTTGTCAATCTATCAATCAATCTAAATCCTTATAGCATTATTTCTCAATATCCTTATAGTTTACTTTCCCTTATCTAGAATTAATGCCATCACATTTGTAGATGTATAAAGCAATCCCGTTAGCTCAGATTCTCCAAGTTTCTTCCAATCTATCAATCGATCTAGATTCTAGGTTTCTTTAACCTTATGAGTAGCCTCGATTATTTTACCGTTGTTACCACCAGACTTCATAGTACCTATGATATAAATATCTTACGTGGCATAGTCATGATGCGAGTAACTATGTGTATGTATGTATGCAGTAAACGGGACGGCAGTCATTATGGTACAGTTATCGCATTTATCTCCAGTAACTGTTGCAGACTGTCATCTTGTATGTTGTTGTAAGTAGCACGATGTTACAACTTGTGTTATTATTTATTATTGTCACTCGTGTTGCCTACCTATTACTTTTGTTTTAATAGTGGTTTTTTATCTTGATGAAGTTATGCATAGGTAGATATGAAAGCACATTCTGGCATCAGAAAGACACTGGACAAGCATTTTCTTCGCATGGGTTCAATTCCACTCTGTCTTAGAGCACAAGGTACCTAGGTACCGTCTAATGTTTGAAAAATTATAAAGCCTTAAGAGTTGCCGGTTTGATGGCCAGTCTCTAGGAGATTACCATTAGACATACGGAAGATGTATGTGGTGCTCTGCTTTTCCTTCACTCTCATAGTACGATGGGACGACAATCCAACACGACCAGGGAGGCTATTAAGACAATAGACCATCAAGCCTAACGTTATTTCTTAGTCACAAGCCTATCATGCCATACCAATAACTTCCAACTGTGGGATTTCAGTAAAAGATGATAAAATGAATATGACTTTCTCTGACCCGGAAATTGAGCCCAAAACAAAACGATTATTTTTTTAAAGGGCATCTTTCCTGTCAACCTTGGAGGAATTCAACCAAAGCGGAGAGGAGCGGAGGTGAGAGATGTGTTTTGAATAACCAATCAGGTTTCCACCGAAGCTAAGAGGAGAGGAAATGTGGAAATCTGATTGGTTATTCAAAACACATCCTTTCTCGTTTCCGCTCCTCTTCTCTTTGTAAGAAATAGAGCCTAACCGGGCTATGGTTATCTTGAGAGTGCGTGACCACGATACCTTCTTATCTGATAATTATGGAATCACGCATGACGCACAGAATCGCCCAAAACCTTGTTAGCACATGGTTCCGGAAGAGCGAGCTAGCTCATTGTTAAGAACAATAACAAACTCCGAACCGTTGATCAAAGGCAATTTTCGAATTACGATGTTACGCAATGTAGTAGTAACGTTTTCGATTTCATTTGATTTTGTTCGAAAACTTGAGATTTTGGCGTCGAAAAATTATAGTCCATTGAAAAGTTACATTTGGGTTTGCATTTGTCAGAGGACTTTTAGTACTATTTAGTAAAGTGTTTGTAAAGTTGAAGCCAAGTTTGTAGGGATTTCTGAGCGCCATCTTGGAAAGGAGTGCAGCTCAGATGATATGTAGTTGCATGGCCGAACTTAATTGATCCTACACTTTGTAGTGTTCACTTTTTCTTGCAAATTAAATTCTCTATAACTCTGAAACTGAAACTTCTCGTCATGGAACAAAAAAAAAATGGATTTTTACTGAAGCTCTAAAGTCTGAAAACCAGACTTAACAAAGGGGTATTATTCAATTTTTGAGTTGTAGAGACATCTGCAACCTATGGTAGTGTCTACCGGTAACTCTATCTAGGCAAGGAGAGCGACAAAGGCTAAGGTAATATTTATCTAGGTTAGTAAGTATTTAATGGCGATAGGAGTGCCTACATCGAGAAAGAATAATTATAGAGATAGTAGGTAGTATGTATAATACTCGTTACTGGTACAAGTACCTGGTATATCCGGGTCGACGGCGCGTTGTGTCCCACGCCTCCCCCATGATTTTACCACGTTAAAAAAAAAAGTACCTGGTATATACCTGTTTATGCAAGTAGTTCGTTGTGATTGGAAGCTTGTGTGTTTGAGCTGACCTTGAGATATGTACATTCCCATTATGAAGAAAAGGTAATAATAGGAATCCTCCAATTGACGTTTTGGGAACTGTCTAGAACTCTAGACAGTTCCCAAAACTTCCAGCCTTCGGCCTTCGCCACTTCCTAATATTAAAGCTGCAAGGCAGAAGGGGCCGAATATACTACCCATAAATACACTGAATCTTATAGATAGTGAAAAAATATAAAGTAACTGTATAATTAATCAATATTTGAATAACAATGAAGATTGCAATTTGCATACTAAAGATCCAGTTACCGTTCATATTACAATATATGATTGACTTATTACGCAATCAAACAATTTGCTGAAAACTGGAGCGAATCACAACCGTGGAGGACTACAGACGATCGTAAATTACGCATAAAATAATGCATTTTGTGAAGCTCACTAACCCAGTGCCCTAACTCACTTCTTAAACGTCTGTAATCTCTATACAATAAGGATTATTAAGAGCGATGATTCTGGTGATGAAACAAAATAAGGGCTAAATTGTTTGCCCGTCAGCTACCTTTAAAATTGCCTGTTTATAAGATGAAATGACTAGAAACAGGCTGAACCGAAATTAAATTGTTATTTTTTATCTTCAAGGGTTTGATCCTGGCGTCAATCCAGCCTAGATGCAAAAAGGTCTAAGATGGATCGAGCTCACTCCGAAGAAAATTGAACTCCTGCACAAGTGCCAACCGACGGAACAAATCAAAAAAGTTTTTGGTGTCGGTAACCGATGATGGTGGCCGTTAACCAAGTATCCCTGTTGAGGCCTACCACCACTTGTGGGACTCCTCTCAGACGTCACGACAAGTCATCTTAGGTAGCCTGGGGTACCCTTACCCAAGATATAACCGCTAGGAGAAGGACACCACTTAACCCAAAAATGTTCTGAAAGAAAAGATGATCTGACCCAAAATAAATCAGATGTTTCATTGAAAAATTGGAACTTTGGAACTTGAAGAGTTTGATGATAATTATGTGTAGGGTCTGTTGTAACACCAATTTCGCTATTCTGACCTTTGTAACAAGTTTGCAAATTGAATGATTGTTAGGATACGTGTAATTTAAAGGGGTTAGTAAGTAGAAAATCTATAGTCGCTTATATCGGTCATAGTCATAGCTCACGTAGTATTCAACTTTATCACTAGCTATTGTCGATAAGGGCCTGTCTTTCATTCATTTCAGATGTTTAGAAACTATAACTAAGTATCTTTATCGATATGGGCCTGTCTTTCATTTCAGATGTTTAGAAACTACTAAGTATTTTTAACCGACTTCAAAAAAAAAGTAGATTCTCAGTTCGACCTGTATGTATGTATGTATGTTTGTCCGCGATTATCTCGCGTTTGGCTGAACGGATTTTGATGCGGTTTTCAGGAAAGTGTTCATTACATTCTGGAGAAGGTTTTAGTATATAACACTAATAGATATCCCGTGACGTTGCCCGCGTGGACCCATTTTTGTTTACTTAGGTTGTAGATTTTCAGAGACGGTGCATGTTTGTCCGCAATTATGTCGCGTTGGCTGAACGGATTTAGATGCAGTTTTCAGGAAAGTATTCATTACATTCTGGAGAAGGTTTTGGTATATAACAATAATGGAAATCTCGTGAAGTTGCTCACATATATCCGCTTTGCTTAATAGGATTGTAAATTTTCAAAGACGCCAATTTTATGAAGATTTTTTTTGATTATCTCAACTAAAAAGGGAAAAATAAAAACTTTTTGAAAAAAAAAGAGAACCGACTTCAAAACCAAACACAAAAAATTGTAAAATAACTTTTCTTTCGGAAGTCGGTGGCCACAGTCAATGAAATAAAAAACAAAGCCACCGACATCCGAAAGAAAAGTTATTTTACAATTTTTTGTGTTTGGTTTTGAAGTCGGTTCTCTTTTTTTTTCAAAAAGTTTTTTTCTTCTTCATGGTCTTCATTTCTGAAAGCAAGCTACATGCTCTAGGATAACCCATGATATTTCTTTTTAAACGTTGGCCCACAACAGGAACTTTTGCTGTATCATGGGACCGTTTACAAGTATAGAAACTCTCATACATGAACATCTAGACCCGGCACAACTTCGTACTTGTCGGTCATACAAATAATTATTTGTTCAGTGTGGGAATCGAACGCGCGACACGCTGCACAGCAGTCGATCGCTCAGCTGCACCAACCATGCCGTCAACGTGAATGTGCAAAACTGAGAATTTGCCGGAATAACTGAAGAGTTACCAGTCGAGAGACATAACTTTTCGACTATGGTCCATAGTGGGCTGAAAACGTACCATTGTAGGTGTGGATATAAAAGGGTCTATTATAATTTCTCGGCTAGCTAAATATAACTTTTAATAGATCATACAAAATGCTGACATTAGTTTACATTAACTTACATGAAAACTGATGAAATATGTAAAGGTAAACAACATTAGGCCTCTAATAAAAAAATAGGGCGTCAAATGTCACACGTGTAGAGTGGAAAGCAAATGCAGTGCGCACGCGCATGCAGCTCATGTTACCGATCCTAATCTCTTGCATATTTATTAGATAGATGAATCAGTATCAAATAAAATGCACTTTCATTACAAATAGAAAACAATGAAGGTTTTTCAAACCATGATGAAAGAAAGAAAAAAAAAAAGAAAAAAAAATGGAGCTTGCCGTTGATTTTGGAAAGTTTATTAAAACGTGGTAAGGATAATTATGGTAGATAGATGCATCAGGGAAAGAGCTTTAAAAATAAACACGGGAGCAGACGATAATGTAGCTTTGATTTTAGAAGTTTTCAATATTATGTAAGTATGTGAAAGGAGGAAAAGTCGTATTTTCATTTAAATAGAAAGATTTGATACAATAATGTAATAAACCACTGATATTATGCACATTTTGTAGAACTATGAAATACGTATCGAAAACAGGAAAAAAAACTGACTTCCTAGAACTTATGAACCGTTTACTTGTTGAGTAAAAAACCCAAGAAAACCTGTCTGAATTCCATTTCTACTATAGACTATACCTACAATATATTTACAAAACAAAAACGATGCCAAAAAAAGGTTTAAAATCTTTATCATTCATCAGTCATTCGATAAGTAAAACAAAGAATTTAGGTGCGAATTGAACTTCGCTATGATTTTATGATACCTTATGTAAAACTATACTTATCATAACATAAGCCTGTGTATCTTAAATAAGAAAACCCTCATAAGTATCTAATCTAGAGTCAAGAAAAACAATGCAATTTCCATACACGCATACGCTAAACAAACACCAGAGTTACCTCTACTAATAAAACAACATAATCGATTTACCGTCAAAGATGATAAACAGAACACAGCGTCAACTCCTCTGATGTCGATTAAAACACGATCACTATTACGCAACAAACACAAACAAAACAGAATGGACAAGCGTGGCTTATGGTGGCCCAACATGAACTGGGATGCGAGTATTTCGCATGTAAACACCAGACTTTCGGTTCACAGCTCGATGCACATCAAGTAACTTATCTTTCACCATTGTGGCGCGTGCTGCCGCCCGTAACTACTTGTAAACTATCATAGATGTGGATTTTAGTGCAACTATAGTGTCTGCTTTGTTTTTGCCTCTTAGAGGAAAAATGTAGCTTTATAAAAAATAAAAAAAAATTAAAAAAAATGCATATATTTGCAAGGAAAATTTCGTAAGATGGCGGAAGCTAACGCAAAAGGAACAAGAACTCCTGCGCACCGATGCGACGGAACCTAAAGCCTCCTCTACACAATCGGCCATGATGGCCGTGTTTGCCGAACAGAAGGAGACGGCGCTATACCAGAAAGCAAGATGCAAATAATTCTATCTCGATTCTTAGTATAGCGCCGTCTCATTCTGTTCGGCAAACACGGCCATCATGGCCGATTGTGTAGAGGAGGCTTAATAAAAACTATTTGGCGCCGGACTGGACTCAGACGTGATGGAGATCGTAAGACAGGCCTGTGTGAGCATAGGGGAGTGTGGGATCCACATCCCACACTCCCTTGACAAGACGTGATGATGGCAGGTGGAGTACAATCCTTATCGAATTATTATCGAAATATCGATACATGGTAGAAGGAGTATTGGCAGAACAAGAGCCAGTACAGAGGTAGATGATATTCAGAACTTCGCGGTTAGGACATAACTGAAACTCGCGCCTACCAGGGTAATTGGTACAAAAAGAGAGATCTTTGCTACACTTGTACATGTCAGAAATGTAGGTAGATGAAACCCAACATTTTACAGCAGAGTAAGAAAATTCTGGTGTAATCATTTCTGTGTCGTTCACTTTCGAACGTAGTGTTTAGAAGATAGAATCTGAATAAGTTCGTTGGGTGAAGAGAGCTCGTGAACCTTACGAGTGCGAAGATGATCCTCTCGTGATTATAGAAGGTGACCATAAGGCTAAATGACGTGCGATTGTATATCTATGAAAATAACATTAGGCAGATGGTCGAGGCTGTTGTACTTAGTACCAACATCTTAGGGTAAGTATTCACGATGAAATACAACTAGAATCACGATCTTGCAACTGCTCGGGTTGTTAAGAGGAAACACCACGGCCGTTTTTCCATACAAACGTAGTCCCCTGTTTTCTCCCTGGATAATGTCAGTAGAGCAATAACTTTTTTACAAAAAAATTATGACCACTATTGGCATGTCTCTATGTTTTCCTTTTTTCCATAAATTAATTATTAAAAGAGATATGAACATTCAAAATCCTAAAAAAAGGCCAGATTTTCCGCTGTGTTCAAATGTCCAGAAAACAAATTTGACGAGATTATTTTAAAAAAAGGAAAACATAGGAACACGCCCAATGCCTTTTTTTATTTTTTCAAGAAAAAAGTAGTGAAATCGGTTAAGTTTTGGAGGAGTAATCAGGGGACTACGAATCGTTGATTTTGTGCCATATACTAGGGTATTTTCGGTCCAAGCTACTCTGGTCTCTATCGCGCTCTGTAACTCTGTTGTGGGCACTGCGCAACAGCAATAGATTTTACAAATACCTATTTTCAATTCTCCAGCCCTTGGTGTTCCTCCTTTTATGGTAATTTAAAGATTATTATCTAAGAAATCAGTCTGATCAGCTTGAGTTATAAGTTAACATCAAGTAATCATCCATTCATGAATACCGATCGATTTGTGCTTTTGTAGAGTCAAATGTCCTGGGCTTGAACTAGTTACTATCTGCTCAAAATTTATACTCTTTGACCACAAGTTGCAAAATAAATAATGCTTAAGCGACTTATCTCGATTAAATCGTACGATGTGGTAACTAGGAAGGGTGGTCGCTTGGACAATAAAATTGCCCTGTGTCGCCTTAATTACTCTATTGAAACATGTCTGTAAGTAATCAGAAATACAAACAATACAAGGGGAATTTCATTTAAATTACACATGTACGTACATTGTGGCAATTGACAATTAACAGTTGCATACTGGAGCTTGATTTTGTGCCCATATAAACATAACAGGCCAAATGTTGAAAATGGGAAAATCCACGGTTTCCTTCAATAGCCCTTTACGTTCCGGAGCTAGTTTCCTGGTAAGACAGAACCGCGACCCCGGGAAGAGATCTTCAGGGATTAACGTTATATAAATATTAAACGTGGTACCTAGGTACTCTAAATACCACCAAAAATTGATGAATGAATAGAACATTAATTATTTTCTGATAAAAAAATGTAGTGACGTTGTACGAATTTTATACGCAGCTGCGTATTAATTCCTAAATCCGGCCAAGTGTGAGTCGGACTTACGCATGAAGGGTTTCGTACCATTACTACGATTTGTTCGCGATGAACGTGCTCCTAGTGACCAGATTATTGAGGGCCAAAAGATCTGCCAATTCTTGTCAACTAAATATTCTGATAAATATTTTCAGTTTGTTTTTTTTTTAAATGAAACCCCTGAAGATACTGCAGTAGGGTAGTGGTACACATTAAACTTGGCACGAACTTCACTTCGCTGGTGCCTTCCGTAATTCACATCACATCTCTTATCACATGGCGCCCTGCGATCATCTTGTTACTCGTATATCCACCAGCGACTTCACACTCGTAGTTTTAGTGACAAGAGAAAAATGAATTACTTATGTATAGAAAATGTCAGCTGTCTCTGTATACCTATCACGGATCATGAGATAACAGACAGACAGACAGTGGGGACCGGGGAATAGGGATCCCTTTGAGTTCCTATATACGGAACCCTAAAAGTGAGGTAAACAGTTTGCCAATTCTTCTGTTCTTGAGTTTGCGAAAACTTGCTCACATCCTGCTAACCTTGGTATAGATGTCGCACAAAAAAAGAATAGATTTGTTGGCAAATAAAACAGATTAAAATCTGCGCAGTCATGTAACCAACCAAACTATTATACGGCTCGTGGATATATGTAAAAATAAAACATGGTTTTCATATTTTTAAAAGCACGCGGTGTAATTAGAATGAAATTCTTAAAATTGCGATTCAGAGAGTTAGCTTCAATTAATTGTTGTATAAGAATATTATGATACTGAAATTACATAACTTCCTTGCTTTAAAATCTGTGATAAAGTTGGGCAAAAGGGCGTACCCTGTAGGAACCAAAACATTATTGAATTTGGTGAAACATACCTCCACAGAAAATCTCTGTAAAAATACTTAGGTAGGCTACACTAAATCGTTAGATGCATTTGGAAGCAGCATGTATATTTCTGTATGAAAAATAAAAACAAATCAAGTTGAGCAGTTGCTAAGCGAACGTATGACTTAATACCAATGTGACCCTATGCCTTGTTAGTTAGTGTCCGAGTTTTTAAAACATAATCGTAAGCTTGATCTTGCATGACCATGAGTGTAGGAATACAATTCAGTTCATCAATTTCACCGGCACTAAAAAATCTGTAAAACTCAAATCATCATCATCATCATCAGCCGGAAGACGTCCACTGCTGAACATAGCCTCCCCCTTAGACCGCCACGCCGAACGACAATTCGCCATTTGCATCCATCGGTTGCCCGCAACCCCCACGATGTCGTCGGTCCACCTGGGAGGCCTGCCTACGCTGCGTCTTCCGGTCGTATGTGAGAAAAAAAAACTAAACTCAAATCACTCCAGAGAAACACGAAACCACTGGAAAAATACGACACCCCCAAATAATTTAAAGTGAACCCTATTATCATTGAAAACTTCAGGAATGAGAGCTGAATTAAATTGCAGCCTTGGATCTGAACACTAACCATTTTTCTCGTTTTCAACTCCATCAATGGCAATGATTATAAAATGGCTACTGTGGAAGACATAGTCTGAATGCTTTTCATGGATTAAGGGCTGGAGTTGCTAAGGGTTGGACATTTGGGCCTTCGTTTTTGGTAGGTGTTTTAGCATAGCAGGTTTCTTTAATGAATAGTTTCGTCTTATCATCAATGGTAAACTGAATTTAAAGCCACGTGTTTCAATTAAAATTCACCTGTGTAAATTAAATGGAAACGATAATGAAAACATGGAAAATGTTTGTACTTAGTAACAGCGTGGCACAATCCAATGATTGGGAAATAATTTGCAACGTTTCTCTCATTTTTTTTAGCACCTAACACACCCACCTTGGATCCTACACCAACTTTACGTGCTAATAAACAATCGTCTTAATTTTTCCGTCCATAGGAGCAAAAAAAAAGTCAATGTCAAGTTTGCGACACACCCACAAAATATCTTCATGGTCAATTGCAGCTTATAGGAAAGAAAATAAGGCTCATTTCTTGATAGCTGATGTGATCGTACGATACACTCGTACATAGGTAGAATTAATATTGGTTTACAACCTGTTTCTACCTTACGTGAGAGATCCCTCGGTTCTGTTTACCAGTTACCGTTTGTCTTACTCAGTGTTTTATCGTGTCGTCTATCTGACGTTTGATTCTCCGTAATTATGTTCATAAGGAATTTATATCGGACGTCTATTAAATTAAATATTAGAAACTATACTGGAAACAGTACTTTAAAAAAACCGCCAAAAATTTTGATAACGGGTAAGTTTGATTGCTTATGTTTAAAAGTGAAATTATAAAATTAGATGCAAGAAAAAAAAACTAAAAAAAAAAAAATAATAAATTAAAAAAAACGCTGACGTAACATTTCTGTCTCTATGACACCATCGGTCACCATCAATAAGTGAAATGATATCATTTCAAGCCTACAGTGAAGGCTGTTTCTACAATATGCTAAAGAGTGTTATAATTTCTAAAATAATATCAGCGTTAATGATCGAATTAAAGCGAAAGTACAGCAGCACGAGGATGACGAATTCTTGCGAACGCGTGCATTCTGGTATCGATAGTCGCGTGGTAAAACAACCGGTGAGCTAACATTATAACTAATTGGAGAAATAAAACTGGAGATAGAGCATAATATTGATCAATGAACATTTGAAAATAAAAGACAAAGAACCAGAAAGTTTTTTTTTCTGACTCAGAAAGGAGGTCATTAACTCCAGAATTCCCTATAGCCGTACTGGCTACATCGTAAAGAATTCGGTGAAAAAAAAAACGAAACATCCCGGCGTCCGGCATTTTAGACTACTAGGGACGACTCAGGAGTTTATTTCAAAAAGGCAACCAGAGTTTTCTGATTTATCCCAAATATCATCAGTTCAAGTATTGGTGTTTTTTGATTTTAGCAATTCCTAATACGACATTGAAGGACATAGTTATCTTACTTTCAGACCTTTTCTAAGATTATCAGAGCCATCTCTTAAATGGCCTATTTAGCGTCTAAATGCATATCAATTATTAATTTACTATATTATTGAATAATCTTAAGTCGATCGCACTGACCCGCATGACCACAGTGGCATCTGTGTCTACAAGGGTCTGGTCATCCTGTATTAACCGATAAGATGGATCTATTATTTCATTCCCTGCTATCATAATTTTAAAACTGTATGTATTTATATCGATGTCAATGAACCAACTAAGTACAGGATATTAAAACATTATTCAGTTGAATTCGGCAAATAAATATAAAATTAGAATTGCAATTTTGCTAATCTTGCGAATAATGGTGATGACCTCTTTACATAAGATTTCGAAATTGAGTCCAATCCAAAAAAATGCTTCAACTCTGACGACTGCAAATCTACGTCTCAAACTTCCGCATAATTTGTTTACATCAATGATTTCTAATGCGTAATCTGTAAACGTTACGACCGCGTCGTAGGACAATGATGCGTTGCAAAAACATGTTTGCTTATGGAAAACCGACTCGTGTCGCTTTATTTTCCTTGATTAATGTCTTATTTATTCGGCAACGCAGTAAAGTATTTTCCGATGACTATAAACCGTGGTATATGCGCACTTCTTTCAATGTAACGGCCCATCCAAAGAAATTATAAAGAATTAAATTAAGATGTCTCACAAATGTGCTCTTTTGTTACAGGAGGCCTGGGCCAGCTAGGCGTAGAGTGCGCCAGGTACCTTCGAGGAAAATACGGGAGGGACAATGTCATCCTCTCCGATATAATCAAGCCGACCCAAGACATAGTTAATGATGGCCCTTACATATTTGTAGACATTTTAGACTTCAAGGGGCTCCAGAAAACCGTCGTGGACCACAGAGTGGACTGGCTGATCCACTTCTCAGCTCTCCTCAGTGCGATAGGAGAGCAAAATGTTCCTTTAGCAGTACGTGTGAATATAGAAGGAGTGCATAATGTTATCGAACTTGCCAAACAGTATAATCTAAGGCTCTTTGTGCCAAGTACAATCGGGGCCTTTGGGCCAGACTCTCCTAGAAACCCTACGCCAAATATAACTGTACAAAGACCAAGGACTATTTATGGTGTTTCTAAAGTGCATGCGGAGTTGTTAGGGGAATACTATTTTCATAAATTCGGTTTGGACTTCCGTTGCTTGAGGTTCCCTGGTGTCATATCTAGTGATCCACCCGGCGGAGGCACTACAGGTGAGGCATTTTAGCCCTTTATTTACGTTTCACTATCTATCATCTCTTGCCTTTTAGCCAATTTATTTGAGATCGGCGTAATATTTGCATTTTTGCGTCTGTAAATGGAGGATCGAATTTATGGAAATAAAACCGTCCGCGTGTTGTTTAGAGAACCCTTTTCAGCAATTTATACGTCATTTTATGTACTATCACTATGTCAGAGAAGATTGTAAGTCCATGATTAAGAAATTTAGAATACAACGATCCTTATTACAATACCACTAAGTATATTTGCTTGGCAACAACTTTTTCATTTTATCGGGTTTGAATGTTAATCAAACGTCTTCCGACACGTATTTTTTTCCTATAATCATGCAAATTTTTGTAGAGTAACCTTGAACAAGCATATTGGCATAGTTGAATACGAACGTGACTTGCAAATTCTATTTTATATACCTAAATCAAGTAAATATGTACGTATTTTATTAAATGATGAAGGGCACATAGAGAGAACTCCAGCCAATATGCCCAAGATCGGCAAAAGCGATTGAAAAACTAAAATCAACAAATGGGTTGCAGTTTTAAAAAAACCATCGGCAGTATAGGTGCCTAAGTTGCCATAATTATTCTGAGCCCTTTTGGCATTAACAGCATTGTTAGTTTTCAGGTGACCCTGAGTAGAACTTTCTTTTAAAATGCTAAATCGATCATCTTTATGTTCACAGATTACGCCATTGCGGTCTTCCACGATGTCCTCCGAAAGGGCCAATACCAATGCTACCTCAAACCAGATACAAGACTTCCTATGATGCACGTTCGGGATGCCCTTCGAGCCCTCTCAGAATATTTGGAAGCGCCAAACGAGGTACTAAACAGAAGAGTCTACAACGTCACATCAATGAGCTTCACCCCCGAAGAGTTGACAGAAGCCATGGTTAAATATATACCAGAATTCAAGATCACTTATATGCCTGATAGCAGGCAGGAAATCGGTGAGTAAATATCGTTTTATGTACGTAAACAAGACTAGTTCAAAGTCAAGTTATGAATAGCAAGATAAAGTTAATAAGGGCAGGAGAATAATGACGTACTTACTAGGCAGATTTTCAAAATCGCTGTACACCGTATTACTACGTATTATCACGGTGTACAGCGATTTTGAAAATCTGAATATGTTCAGCAACTTTTGATGCTGACTGTACTAGTGAAATGTTTAAAAGCGATCTAATCTAGAGGGGGCAAAACACATCAGTGAGGCCATTTTATTTCAAGATCTCCTGGACGGTAATTGTCTGTTTTGTCGATTATTTTTTGCCCAAAATGTAGCCCAGGAGTGCCCCAGCTACGCCAGTTTCCAGCAGCCCTCAAACGCTAATGGCTTCTTAGTCATTTGAACCATTGAAAGGCTTTCGCACTCCAAATTATCTAAGAATTGGTCCACATGTATTGCTAGCTGTGTACAAATTTGGACGAACCGATTTCAAGCAACTGCTTAGCTGCTGCTAACTGCTGCTTATTAGACAGTTGTGATAGCGCGGCCGCAGCACTCTCTAGCCAAAGTTTGTTATTAAGTAAGCTACTGCAACGCCACTAGCGTTATAGCGTTCACCGCTCGCGCTTCATGATCAGCCAGCAACAGTACCGTCATATTGAGTAATGTCGTCCATTACTTGTTTCGGTATTTATCCAACTGTCTACAACGCTGTTTTACTACTGATTTCAGCTGATTCCTGGCCACAAGTATTCGATGACAGCGAAGCTCGGCGAGACTGGAATTGGAAACCAGAGGTCGATTTGGACAACCTTGTCAGATTGATGGTCAAGGAGGTCAAAGAAAAAATTGCTGCAAATGGACTATCATAACATGGATCACGGCTTAATGCTCATCACGCTGTTTTTGCTACTCGAAGGAGTATCCTTGCCCACAGTGGACAATCCACCTATGCGAATTAACCCAGAAACCAACTCTTCTAAGTTTCATTGCTAAACCAACGTTCACTTGTGGTTTTTAAATAGTTCTTATTTTGTAATTTAATTTAAATAAATACTTTTACTGAATCTTCGTATATCAACTCATTTATCTTGCTAGTAAACCAGCAGCGTAGGTAAAGCTCGAACTCGACAATTTTAAATTTTGGGAATAATTGACTTTGAAAATGTCAAAATCTCATTGATTGTACACTTCATGAATCACTCAATCCATTGCCGAATTCTTTTTAAAATCGGTGCGGTAGTTTTTGAGTTTATCGTGTTCAGTCAGACAGACGTGAAATTGTTTTTTTATATCAAATAATTGTAAGGAAAAGGGTACAACTGCATACGGGTAGCCTAGGAGATCAATATCATGATCTATAATTGAGGTCAATGTCGTATAACTTGTTAGATATAACTTAGGTTTATTATATTATACCTACCTGCCCTAATGGCATTGACTAAAGGCTGCATAAATTATATTATCAGGTAAGCACGCAGTAGGTACAGTCACTAGCACAATTCTATATTTATTAAATTTATCGTGATTTATTCTCTATTGTAAAACAGTATTTTGGGAGCATTTATTTTTACCTAAGTACACTATCTATCATTTTTTTTAAACCTTGCCTCGCCCTATTAAGTAATTTCTGTTTTATCGTGGATGCATTTACAAACATAGAAACCCACATAGTACACTACTTGCAGATTTTACAAATATTTGTACCGTGCGGGGATTGAACCCGCAAAACGCTGCCCAGCAGTCGATCGCTATCCACTGCCCTAAGACGAGCGCAGATGTGTTTGATTAACTAATCTGAAATCCACATCTCTCCGCTTAACTTCGGTGGAAATCTGATTGGTAATGGTTAGTCAAAGACATCTCCGGTCGTCTGTTTTGGTGGAGCCCCAGCCTAAACATGCCTTATAAAAGCCTCTTCCAAATCCTTTCATGAACTCAATATTCATAATATGTGAGCACACATGGAGTTTCTTGCCGGTTCTTCTCCATGGAAATGACCAACTCGAACCGTGCCAAAATTTTTTTTTTCTCTTCTCGACGTTTTATAAGTGCCCACTGAGGCCCATGTAAAATAAAAAGATTTTGATTGAAAACCATAATATGTTCTTCCGAAAAACAACGCACACAAACGCTTTTAAATTTTTGCTCAATGGACACAAAGATTTGGGTTTGTGACTATACCTGAACATTGCTTTTCCTTGAAATATATCTTGGGTACATTTATCATCAAGTTTAGGTTTGGATCTTAGTTGCATGTTGCATGCAATGTCATATTTTTTGTTGAACTTTGGAAAGGTCGTAAGACCAACGGCCAAGGAGCTGAGAAATAAAGTATGGATACATCCATTTTTTTCGCCCATGAATATGTTGAGTTTCATGCCAGTTTCATTTGGTATGATAGGTATATTGTTCATACACACTTATTTGTTGAAAGATGGAAATATTTTAAATAGGTTTTTAGGTAGTTGTTATTAGAATATTGCGAATTGACAATCTATAATGTCTTTTAATGTTATGCACCAGAATCACTTAGTACTACTTTTCTGAAATATTTGGCTGAGGATACAGAGTCGGCGCCACGACGAGGCGCTGGTGTCATCGCATAAAATTGCATTTAAAAAAATTGTACCTAGAATTTTCCGCAGGTGAGTTGTGGTGGTTCCGGAGTGGTGGTGCAGACTCTAGTTCGTGTTTCAGATAACAGTTTAAATATCAAAGGAGTAAGAACTGGAATAAAATAACAAAGAATTCGTTCAATTCCTTTATTTAAGCATAAAACAAAATCACCTTTGCTTAAAAGGAATAATAAAAACAGTGTTATGCATGTACATGTTTGCTATCTATACACAATGAAGAAGAAAACATATCACCCCCACCATGAGTTATAACAACTAGAATTTAGTTAAGTGATGTCTACTATAGACATAAAGCATGGACTGAGCATTATCTGCTTAACGTAGCCAAACTCAAAATAAAAAAAATTGTAGGACCATCTATCTCTTTCCTTTACACTGCAAATTGTACTACAATTATTCTTCTCTCTTTCTAAAGAGTATGCAAATGCATTTGACATTTGGCTAAGGAAGAATCAGTCCATGCTATAAGTCTATGATATCTACAAAATAAGAGGCAAAGGAAATCGTGGGAGCAAAAAGGCTCATGGAGGAGGTTATATAGAATGTCAGAGGATGAAACTTAAAAAATAAAATGACTTCCAATTCACACTATACACAACTCAGTCTTCGTTACGTTACTCGTCGGCAACACGGTCGCTTATCATTATTTCTATGACATATATTACTAGATATGGACGTAACATTACTATAGGCAGAACGTTCATTTCCATACTCATACGAATTACTAGTGTCCGACCGAAGCTTCGGTTTTATGAAGGGTGAATTAAGGTTATTTTGTGAGACAGGCAATTCAGTGATAGTCTTAGAAAAGTCTCCCAAAACGTCACATTAAGCATGCAAACGCAAAATGATGTAACTAGTTCATCACTAAAGTGGACAAGACGTAGTGACACATCATTACGCGATACTGCTTGCAAGTAATATCTTGAAAGACTTTTATGAGTCTGGCACCAAATTTCCTTCCTCGCGAAATAACCGTACTTCACCTTAATATCGGACAAACAAATTTTCAGCTACAGCTAAAATTTAACCCGCTTGAAGAGGTGAGGCTAGGTGGCAGATGTTAAAGATTTTGAATTGGATTTATTTTTGACAAGATGAAAGGTAATTACAAGCTTTATTTATAACAGTTATAAATAAAGCTTTTAATTACCCTGTACCTGTTATACGTAATTATATGAAATTAAAATAAAATTTTAGTTTCTTTTTAACTTCCCTAAAACCTTTGACTACGTCCGAAAGTTGTAACGACATCCGATTAATCGGCTTCGATATTCGGTCGGACACTATAAATTGTTACCTCAATGTTGCCGCGTAATTATTATGAGAGTTCTATTTCAATGCATATAGTTAAAATTCTAATCTACTAACAATGTTTAATTCTAAAATAGTGGTGTTTCTGTGATTGTAGGACATTTTCTATTTCTTCAAAATACTTAGGTATAGTAATTTTAAAATTATAATTTTACGTGAAATTTATTAACAAAAAAAAATGCCTTTCCACTTATAGATCTACGTGTTATTTCTGTATTACTAGCGCGAAAAATTATATACAAATATATAAAAAATCAAATTTCTAGCCGAATCTAGCCAACTTAATTTTATTGCACCTTCTGTTTACTATAATAATTATCACAAATCGTATATACAGTCATTGTGAATGTTTGATAATGGCACTTACGTCATCTTTCGTCGGGAAATTATATATTTACAGTTTTCCGATATAATATTTGAAGTTGAGACAAAATACGCAGACATAATCAGGAGACAGAGACAGAGTCTGACAGATATTTAATCAAAAGGAGCCGTCAAAGAAAACGGATCAGGATTTGAATAGAGATAGAATTTTTTTTTCGGATGTTAGCCGTCTTACACTATTTAAAACATAATTTTGTTTCTGTCAATCGTTCGAAGATGAAACAGACAGATAATATTAAAAATAAATTAATTGTGGTGCAAGCCGGCTTCTTAGTAGGTACAGAGTAGAATGTACTAATAGAAAGGAATATTATAAAGCAAATAAGTAATTAAAAATGCTTCACGGCCAATTTAAATCAGCTAAAAAAACATTCACAACAACAATGACATTCATTTACACAAAAAAAAAAAAACAAATCGGTAACATCTATACATATACAAATTATACAAAAAAAACATTAACATTAGGTAATAATTAAAATCATCGAATAAAATACACTTAGGTACGAGAAAATCATTATCCTGCTACCAAGAACTTTAAAATACATGGCAACTTATTTATTTAAAAAAGTAAAAAAAAAATGCAGAAGGAAAAATACAATATACACTGGTGATAATGAACGAAGCAAATGCGTAGTTAGTTTTAAGTACATAAGTTACAAATAAAAAATGCAATTAGTTACAGAAATGGAATAAACATCGATTAAATACAACACAACAATCACAATTATTGGGAATCAAAAACAATTAGGTATATTATTATAGAGAAATATAACAATAGCAGAAAAACACGAGTGTTCATTTTGTTTGAACTAGTACGTACGCTTATGGTACGCGTCCACAGGTCCGCATCGCACGTATCGGACGTATCGTACCCCAACTAGCAAAGAGATCCTATGAGCAATTACTCTTACGACTATAGATCGAAAGACAGCCGTATGAAAGATCCCATAATTCAAAAAGCCGTTTAAAAGTCGCTCTCTCGGCTTTTTAGCCTTCAGCGCTTTTTAGCTCTATGAGCAACCAACCGTAAGTCCTATGAAAGCTCTTTGAAAGCAACTGAATCGCTAATTTGTCGTAAGAGAAGCTTTCGTGAAGCTATCTTTCGACATGTATTTCTTACAGCATATTTATCGAGAGAACGCTGTTCATTCGACAAAATAGCACCTCAGTTACTATACCGACACTTAATGTCCTAAGATAGCTTCTCACGCGGCTTTCATTCCGCATAATTTTTGAAGTTGAGAAAACGCTTTCAAATTATCAATTCAGCGCCAAAAGGTGCTCAAAACATCATTTGAAAGCCTTCTTACAACATAATTGTGATATGGAACGCCATTTTGTATAATATCTGTACGTACGTACCGTATTGCGTTACGTCAAAAATGGATTACAATTGGTGGAAAAAAATTAAAAGAAGCGGAGGGTCCCGACGAAAAGTGAACATGATTTATAAAAGTTCAAAACAATCGACATCTGCATTGGCAGCAACCACAGAAGATGAGCAAACAAAATTAAATATAAATGCGGGTTCTGTAAAAAATATTTTTGATATTTGCCAACCGCCAACTACTTAGTAGTTCTACTTTCGAAAAATCTGTGCTGATCAAGTCAAACCAAATTACTTAACTTAATGAAAAAGTTAGACAAAGAGGAATTCAAAGATAATTAAACATAAACAATTTTTTTATTTTTTGTTATAGTTTATAATTAAAATATAGAATATTTTGTTTATGTTTAATTATCTTTCAAATTCCTCTGGAGTATTAATAATATGACAGTATTTTGATCTAATATTAAGGATTTAACATCTTGCGCTAAGGAACCCCAATCTAACTGCAATTGCGGTCCTAGAAGTCGTAAGATTGAATCCGCATTTCCATCTCTCGGCTAAAAAGCCGAGTGAATGCTTTTTGATGATAAGTGAATTGCTAATAATGGCGAATTGGATAAAAATTAAATTAATATTATTTTTAATTCATAATTTACTAAGAAATGTTACGGCCCATGAAAATATTAACTAAAATGTAGGAATATAGACGAAAAATTAATTCCGCATACAAAAGTAGCACCTTTTAGCTAACCTTAGGTCACGAATTGTCGTATGACTTTGAAATTGTATGGCACAAATAATAATGAAAAGTATACTAAACATTAAACTATTATTTTCATTTCACAAACACCCATGCGCAGATCGAGAGTCGATCGAGATGTCGTAAGAATGCCAGTTGGATGCATTCACTCGATCAAAGAGTCGAGAGATTGCAACCGCACTACTATCTTACGATAAATTTGTCGAATGAAAGCGCTTCTTCCGATTAATATGATACTAAATAGCATTCGAGTTGCGATTATTTCTATATTCTTTCGACAATTTGGCGATTCAAAGATAATCTTACGATGTTCACAGCACTAAATAGCTGAGAGAAGTGCGCCCAAATCGCGTCGAGAGAACGTGGTCGGATCCATCTCTCGACTTTTTCTCTCGATCAATAGCCGAATGAGAAACGTGCTGCTGGCATTCTTACGACATCTTTTGCTAGTTGGGACGTAACGGATTTTAGTTTGCCTTGTATCAAAACTTATACAACTGCGTCCACTGATCCGCATCATACGGACGGCTCATGCGCAATGCCTACATGCGATGCGTACCGATACGGAATGCCGATCAGTGGACGCGCCCCGCACGCTTACTGAATCATTTAATTTTGTTCTTTTTCTTTCTTGCATTCCACTTCTGCTAAAAAACAAGCAATAACAACTTCTGCATCGCTTTCCTCCTTTCTCACAAACATTTCCGAACGTACGATCACGATCACTAAAAAAATTCAAATGAAGGTGGCATCGGCAATCTGATCGCTGCCGACACAGAAATTCGTTTGATGCGATGCGTCCGATACGTACGATGTCGACTTATGGATGCTTATCTTTATAAAGCCATGTCCATATCATTTAGTTCAACTGCCAAAGAATTTTGACAGTTCAGTTTCATTAAATTAACAATGTTAAGTTAATAGCGCAAAACCTCTCGTGGGGTAACTCAGCCCATGTTACTCAACAATGTTTGTTCCAAGACTTTTGGAAATTCGCAAAAAAAATTTTGCTTTGTCATACAAAATGTACCAGTTTTTTGAACCATTTCGACTGGATGGCTTTTGAATTATTGTCGCCAATAAAATACGTACTAAATCCTGCTTACTTACACATAGTTAGGCCATTTTGACACCTTTATGGTTAACAATATATTATTTATACGACGATTAAGGGAACAATTTAAGGCAGTAGTTTCCTTCATCTACTGGATACATCTTCCTCTCAAAATGTCAAGAGCTGTGCGCATGGGCAAACGCCTGCCAATTTTTAACAGGAACGCAAGTGGTTGCGTAACATACAAAATACAAAAAGGCGTTGTATTCTAGAAATATTATTATTTGATCTTGTCTGAGAGTTTTATGAATGCTTTCAATTCAGGTAAAATGCGAAAACATTGTGCAAATTATGTACGGCTATTGTGGCGCTGCAAATTGCCGCCCCAATCGAAAGTACCCAAAGGATGTGCTTGCGCAAATCGACGCGCGCCGCTGGCGAATACGCGCTCCCAAAGTCTCTTTTTCAGTAAATAAAATTGTACACACACAATACGCTAACGTTTTTGAACGTAACAATTCAACTTCCTTATTCAGTCACTGTAATGCATTTTAAATTGATATTATTAAACTGCTTGCGTATTTGGATATCATTATAAATGCTTGCAAGTATATGGGCGGTCTACTGGCCATAGCTACTCCAATTTTTATATCGAGAGGCAAGAATCATACGATGATTTTAACTTCAATCAAATGTGTTCCACAAACAAGTTTTTCATTTCTTTATATAAAGAAATAACGATTAAAATTAACATACAGTGTCAAAATTTTTGTGATAATTGCTCAAGGCAATGTTAACAGGCAAGTTATAACAAAGACAAGATAATGACATTCATGTGCTTCATAAACCGTGAAGTCTACATTAACAATTTTTTTTTCAAGCTTAAAATGTACATATTATGTCCACAATAGGGTAGTTTCCAGGGTCAAAATAATTACATTCTCTTTAGTCCGTATTTTAGATTATAAAAAAAATATTGGACACGTATTTTTTCTTTTTTCGATTAAACAAAAAAGAACAATGATTTTTTATTTGTAAATTAGACCAAAAATGACAGAGATATAGCCTATTTAAGTTACCTGTGACGTCACTCTGCGCGAAAAATGCCACGCATCGTGACGTCACTCGCAACTTTAAAAGGCTATATCTTTGTCATTTTTGGTCTAATTTACAAATAAAAAAATACGCGTCCCTTATTTTTGAATAATCTAAAAGACGGACTAATTACATTTTTTTAGGCAACTAGCCTATTTACGGATCTTTTCCAGGATAAAACAGTTCCTTCGAAATATTTACATAATTAGAACATTCTCGCATCGATCGTTTCTTACTTTACGTTTACGAAAATTCCTTGTCACGTTAATTAATTATAAATAAATCACTGCGTCATAATGCCTAGAATTAGATTCGTTTTCCGTCACAATGCTAGCAAAAATATTTAGATTTTTGTTACCTACATAATTGACTTGAAAGTTACTCTGCCTTAATATGTTGCTGTTGTTCGCGGTTCATGTTCATTTCTTTCAACCGTTGTCTGAGCTGTGCCTTCTTAATGTTTGTCATGATTTGCGTCGATTGGTACAGCCATGAACCCTGGAAAATATAGGCAAGGTATTTTAATACAGATTTGTTTTGTATCCCATTTCGCTATGTAGATCTAAAGTTGACCGGTCTGACTTTATCCTCAGCATATATGAGGAATTTAAAGTTTGTTCAAAATAATAATCTGTCTTGTTTCAATATTAGAGGACAATTGAGTCAAAACATGGATAATTAATTTTATTTATTTCAGTATTTTTTTCCCATTTAGTATAATGAACCTAATTGGGCATAATAAATTATTTTGCACTGTGGTCTACTTATTTTATAATTTCACCATAATATAAACAATTTACAATGCAATGCAATATCAAAATTAACTTTATTTATATCAAATGTGTATTGTTGTAACCAGATAAGGAATACAAACTGCAAAAATGACCGAGAATGCTCGAGAAATTTCCCGAAGACATGCAACATGTTTTTGGGATTGTTTTTAGTATTGACAGTCGACAAAGTTGAATCATGACCCACCTTAGCTTATTTTATTACAGACTTTCAAATACAATTAGGTCCTTAATCGCGTAAATATACATATCCATGGTAACGACTTTGATCTTTGTCAATTTGAAGGATACAAACAATTTATGGTCAAGATGGGTCATGATGATTCAACTTTGACGATTCTACGTTACACAATACTAAGCATAAAGTTAATTTTGCTTTGTCAACTTTCTACGAAAAATTGCTTTCATTCCGTATCGCGGTAATGAAAATTGAGCCAAAAAATCAAATTTATCAATCACGATATCTAGATCATACGATATTTTATCAACTTACCACCATTATCATGCAGTTCAGCAGTATAGGGATGGAGAACACGACTGAAATGAACAGGCCTTTACTGTCGAAGTACTGTTGTCTTGAGAATAAGGTCCAATTTCGCGCAGCAACCTCATTGATATTCTCCGAAAAATAGACTAGCAACACTGGAACATTAAAATCAAGGTTGCCATTAATTACCATTACAATATAAAATTTCGCTGGATGTATTGTTAGAGGATGTTGCAATAAAGATGAATGAGAAATGGAATTGCGTGTACTTATCTTAATTAATAAAAAGAATACTATCTTTGCAAAAGAAGATAGCCGAGTTTCAGACTCAGCTCAGCGTTAACGTGAATGAATAAATAACGTTCATTCAACACAGACAAAAAGCTTTTTTTTTAATATAAGAACTAGCTTATGCCTGTGCTTTCGCTGGATGATTGGAGGACGATTTCTCGGGATGTAAGGTACCGTATGTCCGTTTCTATATCTGACAACGTATATACAAAAATTTTAGTATAATCGGTTTGTTTTAGGCGTGATGGTAACAAACAAACTTAGTATCGCATTTATAATAAATAAAAAAAATAGAGTATGAAAAAATGCTTCAGAAACACGAAATTACTTTCACTAGTTTGACGCAGTGCCAAATGACGTAAAGGCGATTACTGAACAGCGGTTTCGATTTTCGCATTACAGCTAAAATGTGTACATAGTACAGTGATGATATTTGTTTTGAAATCTAGCCGTGTGTCTAGGAGTTGTTTGTAAAGAGGGGCGTAGCTTCCATTGAGAAATTTTAGTGCAAGTTTATGAGAGGCGATTCATATACCCAAAAAACTTTTTTTTTTTTATTATGTTGTTTGTTCCCAATAGGCCTATGGATACTCAAATTTGCAACCCCTCAATGTGGCAACAAAATATTTTATACGCGATTGTTTTTAAAATCCGCTGTATTTCTCCTGATCCATGAATTTTCCGTCGAAAGCTAATCTCACACGTTTTTAAGAGTATTACAAACAGGTGACAAATTAAGCTCGACTGGAGCTCTGCAAATCAATTGGTTACCGAATTACGGCTCTCTCAAACCAGGCAAGTTTTTCTAAATTTTCATTCTGGCCAATTTATTGTGGTAACGACAAAAACAAAACGAATTTAAAATGATAAGCCTGGGTGCTCTTCTTTCAAAAATTTTAAATGTGAGTCTAAAAGCGCATGTAGGTTAGTAAATCGTCATCAAGGCCGTTAGAAGCAAAGTGGGAAGATGATTGATGGTTCTACGGTTCCCTCAATTCTGTTCTCCTTACGATTTTATTGAGGCAAAAGGTCATGCAGGAGACTATACCTTTGCATACTAGATCCATATTACGATGACAGAATTAAAAAAAAAAAGATAAAATACACTGATATAGACAAAGATCACGGATCAATATTTGAATTGAGAAATAATTTTAGTTTTGGGCGTAAGATGTATAGATTGGGCACCATGGCCCATAAATGCAAAGTTACCCGAAGGAAGAGAGTGGAATTTTTATTCAGTTAGAATCTGACAGTCTTGGAGGAGCCGAGGACGGAAGGACTCATGAGTATTATCTCCAAAAATTGATCATCATCATCTCAGTCATAGGACGTCCATTGCTGAACATAGGTCTCCTCTTGTCTCCACCTTTATAAGATCGTCTGTCCATCTTTTTGGTGGACTTCCTACGCTGAAAAAAAAAATTGATACTTACATAATATTATGAATAACATAACTTGGAAGTTCCCGTAGTTCCTCGTCGAGAAGCATGTGAACGTTATAATAATGTGGAAAGATATAAGCGCCATTAGCCACGGGTCGCGCCATTCAATCTGAAATAAAAAGAAAGGTAATTTTTATTCGTCACAGTTGGTGATTTTCATTATGATCATACACCAGGCCACAAAAATGCCAATGTCCCAGAAACTTCATCATCAGCCTGTAATGTTCCCACTGCTGGGAGACAGATGTTATCTCTATAAGAGAATTAACTGTAAAAACTAATATCAGGTCAAACGCCTCCCTTTCCTATTACTGTTTTTGAGTCTTCCAAGTTGTCATTTCCTATTTGGCATAATAGCACAAAATCAAAGGTAGGCGCAAAACTAAGGCTTCTAATCTCAGATCAGACCTCTGTCTGATCTGAGATTACGGCCAAATAAATCTAATAATACAATTATCAGCTGTTTTAACTGTGGTTTACAAATCTACAAACTCGCATGTATACATTTATGATATACGTAGGATCCATTTTTTGGTGAGGTGTGTGGAAGATGAGATGTCTGGAATTTTGGCTCAGAATCCAGATGCCCCACTCCCATTTCCAAATAAGTACTGAGTTTTTTTTTAAACCATTGGAATTATGCAAATTAAGTGAGATAAAAAATAAACGAAATAAAAAAATATCGCCAGGTGGCGCTGTGGTGTAAACAAAGTACTCGATTGTGTTCTCGTTATTTTTATCAAAAAAAATATCAAAAGTGATCAATAAACAATGAACTGTGCATAAAAGTGAAAAAGAACACCATAATCAACTACAGCAGTGTTATCAACGACGTTCGTGAATCGTAAAAGTACAAAAACGTAACAAGAAGACTTGCAGAACCAAATATAGAAAACAGTGATAAATGCTGAAAAAGAGTGATCAGAGATAAGTGAAAGCTCCAAACCAGTGCAATAAAAGTATTATAAAGTGAACTAAAAGTGAATAAACGATCAATCCTAAAAATTAACTCCAGTGAAAACAATAATAAAATAGGGATCCGTTTTTTATTTGAAATTTGTTAAAACAACGCCATCTCGTGATTAAATTGCGAACTGATATGCTAATTGTCAATGCCATATAGCGACATCTATTGATTAAGAAACAAGAATACTTAATTCAGTCTATGGGCATACGAACATCTAATTCGCCCTAGGTTCTTAAGTTCAAATGGCGTAGCGGCTTTCATACCGACATCATCGATCTGGTCACGTCGAGATCCAAGTTCGATTCCAGCGAGCTGTGTTAATTTTTGTATTTATAAATTATCTTTAACTTTAATATATTATTCTAAACATGACAGGCAAAAACAGCTGCGCCGGTTGTATGAACATATTAAAAGTAAAAGAATATCTGCAATGTTCCAATTGTAACTTGCGATATGATCTACCTTGTTCCAACGTTACCGTCAAGAAATTCAAAGCAATGAAAGTAGCGGACAAAGCGACATGGAAGTGTCAGGATTGTGTGTGCAAGTTACCTAAAACAAATAATACCGATACACCAGTGCGATCGCTGCGGACCGAGAGTCCGTCAAGTTCACCAAACGATCAAACCGCTGTCAACATTGCCACTCGCAACAGAGGTTGCCAGAGCTCACCTTTGAGTCAGACGGAAGAAACAATTGTCTCGAACAACAATTCTCCCAATACGTTTTCACCTGACAACTCCCACAATACTTTGATTGGTAACGAACAGGAGAAAACAACGTTAAGGCCAATAAATGCTGACGATGACACAGTCTTAGAATTAACGAAGAGCTCCTTTAGAGAGATTGTTAGACAGGAAATTTCGAAAGTGCTCAAAGAAGTTGTAGCGGAACAGTTCAAACAAATCAGCGATTTAATTTCGAACTTTCGTGCCTCGCTTGACTTCTACAACGAAAAATACGAAGAAATGAAAGTAACTCTGGAACAAAACTCGTCTAAAATACAAGTCTTGGAAAAAGATAACAGTAACTTGCAATCGTCACTTCTAGACCTCAAAAAGCGCATGAACCTTATGGAACAACATAACAGATCCACTAACATCGAGTTGCAAAACGTGCCAGAAAACAGGACGGAAAACCTAGCAACCATAATAATGCAACTCAGTAATATTACTAAATGCGAAATTAAGGAAGCAGACATAGCATACTGTACCAGGACTGCTAAAAAGGACACCCAGAGTGCGCGGCCTCGATCAATCCTGGTAAAATTCAATACCCCACGTACACGTGACTCTTTCCTCGCTGCAGCTATAAACTTCAACAAAAACAACACCAACAACAAGCTGAACACAGCCCACCTGGGCATGGCATTAGACAGGCCGATACCGATATACATCGTGGAACACCTATCAGCTGAAAACAAATCCTTACACGCAGCTGCACGACTTCGAGGCAAAGAGCTTAACTACAAATTTGTGTGGGTGCGTAACGGCAGAATTTTTATGAAGAAAAATGAGCAGTCGGAACGTATTGTTATCACTTGTCAGGAGTTCTTAAAAAGCATCAGTTAAATTTTAATTTATTTTGTTATATTGTTTCTTAACTTTTGCATGTTTTTTGTCGAATTCTGTTATAATTCAGTGACTCACTAAAAATATATTATCAGAATGTCCGCGGTTTAAGAACTAAAACAAATACTTTTTACCACAACATGTCTCTTCAAGATTATGATATTGTTATACTTACGGAGACTTGGCTGAATAGCGGCATCTACGACTCGGAGCTATTCGATGATAGGTACATTGTCTACAGGCGAGATCGCGAGTCAAGTAAATACAGAGCACGAAAAAATGGAGGTGGTGTTTTAATAGCCGTGGGTAGGCATTTAACTTCATCTCGTATGCCACACTTAGAAAGTCATTTTGAGGACTTGTGGGTGTCTGTTGACTCTAAATCTCATGTGAATAAGAGTCACAGGACGCTTATCTGTTGCGCATACCTACCTCCTCCAGTAACGCACGAAATTATCCAAACCTTTTTAGAATCAACTCAAACTGCCCTGAACAAAAACGAACGCACTGTCATTATTGGAGATTTCAATCTCAGTAGTATAGCGTGGAAAATCAACGAGGAAAGTCAGTTAAATTACACTACTCCATGCTCAACCAATAACAGCGATGTTACTAAATGTTTCTTAGATTATATTTCCATGAATGACCTAGGCCAATATAATTACGTTACAAATAATAAATCGAGAACATTAGATCTAGTTCTCTGTAACGATGCAGTACATAATCTAACACGGTGCCCCACACCTCTGACCCAAGAAGATCCATTACATCCATCGCTTGAATATGATATACTCACAGTTAATAGCGCTGATTGTCTTCGTACCAAATCGACCACTAAACCGAACTTCTTTAAAGCAGACTATTCTAAAGTCATAGATTCCCTCACGTCTATTCACTGGGAAATAGTACTTGGTAAATGCTCTTCAGTAGATGAGATGGTCAATGTCCTATACGATACATTGCGAGACCTTATCAAGCAACACGTACCACTTAAAACAATATCTCGAAAAGATTATCCCGCATGGTACACGCCCAAGCTTAAGCGACTTCTTAAAGAAAAAAACAAATTTCGCATGAGAGTGAAAAAATACAATAATCCACTTGACGTTATAACCTTTGAAACACTGCGAGCAAACTGTTGCAAGTTAAGAACATCTTGTTACAAAATTTACATGGAGAAACTAGAAAATGCGGTACTTAAACACCCTAAGACTTTCTGGTCTTATATTAAAAGCAAAAGAAAATCCAGCAGTGCTTACCCAGCCGTTATGCATTACAACAATAAAACCGCATCAGCTGGCCATGAAATTTGCAACTTATTTGCTGAAAACTTCGCGGAAGTCTACAATACGGCAGTGCCCTCTGTGCCCTTGCAACTGTCAGACGTCAATACTAATAACAACTTGTCTGCACTCTGCAAAATAGAACTAAATGCAGATAAAATATGTCGCACCTTAGCATCCTTAGATGAACAGAAAAGCGTCGGAGACGACGGTATCCCTCCCGTGTTTATAAAGAGATGTGCGAAAGCGCTGGCGTTACCTCTCAGTCTTATTTATAATAAATCCCTTAAAGACGGTATTTTTCCAGAACAATGGAAAAAGGCTCTGGTAGTACCTATCTTCAAAGCGGGAGAGAAGAAATTGGTCTCTAACTATAGACCCATTTCTATTCTAGTCGTCTTTGGCAAAGTATTCGAGAAGCTCATAACTCATCGCCTTTCATCACATGTTAAACACCTTCTCACTAGCTACCAGCACGGTTTTGTTAGGTGCAGATCCACGACCACTAATCTCATGTGTTATGTGTCTTCTATATCGGAATTTTTAGACAGGCATATCCCTGTCGACACCATTTACACGGACTTTAGTAAAGCATTCGATAGGGTGGATCATTCTCTTCTTATAGCCAAACTCCAGCACTTGGGCATAGGAGGATCGCTGCTGAAGTGGTTGCAATCTTACCTTAGCGACCGATCCTCAAAAGTTGTTTTGAGTGGCTACCATTCGAAGCCCTTTAGAGTCACATCCGGTGTTCCTCAGGGTTCACACTTGGGTCCTATTCTTTTCATTATCTTCATTAATGATATCTCGTACTGCTTTAAGCACGCAAAATTCTATCTATTTGCAGATGATATGAAGATAATGAAACCTGTGGAGACGGATTCTGATTCTAAGTTATTGCAGGAGGATCTAAATAGACTGACGAACTGGTGCAATACTAACAAAATGCCTCTAAACGTTACAAAGTGTTATTACATGCAATTCACCCGAAATAAAATAGCCAAGCCTAGCACATACATATTAGGTCAACAAGTATTGAAAAAAGTGGATGAAATACGAGACTTAGGTGTAATTTTGGATAAAAAATTGAAATTTGACAAGCATATCCTTAGCACATCATCCAAAGGGTTCAAAATTCTTGGATTTATCCTACGTAATAGCAAAGAGTTCAAAAAGGCGTCCACAAAAATAAAACTATTTAACACCCTTGTCCGCCCAATACTTGAATACAGTAGCCCGGTCTGGAATCCTCACTACGACATATACGTAAAACACTTAGAAAGTATCTAAAGGCGATTTCTATACCACATGAGCTACCAAGATCGAGTAGCTAAAAAAGTCACCAGCTATAAAGACAGATTAGGGCATTATAAAATGGTCTCGCTTGCTGACAGACGGAAAACAGCTGACTTGATACTGCTTCACAAAGTTTTCAACGGAGTAATAGACTGCAGCGAAGTTCTCCATAAGTTGCAGGTAAACGCGCCATCTCGCCTGCCTCGGAAAAGCAGTTATAACTTCTTTCACGTCTCAGGGTCCAAAACCAATCTAGGACACTTTGCCGCTCTGCCAAGACTCTGTAGGTTGTACAATGACCTATCAAAGCGTTTAGACCTGGACATAACTCTCCCCATCTCAAAATATAAAAAAGATGTCTTAAATGCTATACTTAAATAAATAAATTATCCATAATTTTAATTTTTATAAGTTCCAAGTTTCTCAAAATGTTTAGATTGTGATCTTTTTTTTTTTTTTTTTTTTTCTTCTCTGTTTTAAATTTGTTATCTGTATTTTTTTATATTTAAACTTTGTTTACACTAAATAATGTGCATGCTGTGGTCTCCTATAAGTGAAGGAGCACACATAAAAGAACCCTCTGTGTCATTGTTGTGTATATTGTCTGTGTATTCTTTGTTGGAGGTCCTAAATAAATAAATAAATAAATAAATATTTATTTCAATGAAACTAAGAACCAGTTAAATTTTACTGCAGTTTGAAAGCGAAAAAGTCCATCGATTTCTCTGAAAAAAAAAAACAGACTGCCAGGAATATTAAACCAGGCTAGCCTTTTCTTAATGCAGGCAAATAATAGTGTATTATTTTGACAGTTTTTCAAAACAAATTAACCTTGTCGTACTAGACTACTTTATCGGTCAAGGTTGTAAAAACGATTAGGGCTGCCTCTATCGATTTTAAGTCGGAACGTGATATTTTTATCGCATCGATTGCACGTGTCTCGTAGAAGTCTGTTGTCTTTAGAACAATATTAACTGCAGTGACGTAGCTAATCTAGGTACTTCTAATACGGGCGAACAAGAGCGTTTTTTTTAAACGCACCGGTTTTCGCGCTATGACCGACCGTTCGACGCGCGCCACAAAGACTGTCGGCATCGGCATTATGACCATAACATTGCAATGGGCATTGCAGCATTGGGCGTTTAGAGGGTCACACTGTCTCTTTAAGCAAAAGAGGCACATCTGCGCAAAAATTGCAAAGAAAAATAAGCTTTACTAACTAAAAAAGGCGTATCTACTAAGGCTTATTTTTCACCAGTTATGCCTTTTTTACTTAAGGCGGCAGCACAGGGGGTCGCGGGACTCACGAATTAGGTACTGTGACCCCGGAACGTAAAGGGCTATTGAAGGACATCGTGGAATTTAGTCAATACTAGTCTGACCAGTCTGACAGTGAAATGAGTCCTCCTCCTACCCAGGGGAGAGCGGGAGGGCCGCTCTCCCCTGGGTAGGAGGAGGACTCATTTGATTTTATCACGCTAAAAAAAAAAGACCAATAGGAACCGAGAAGCGGGGAGGAAACCACGGGAGACAGCTAGTCTATACTTCTACACTAATAATATAAAAAGGAAAGATTTGGATTTTTGTGTGTGTGTGCCACACATGTTAAGTAAGGACGTGCCGCTCTTCATTAATATTTAGCTGAAAACCACTAAGTATTCGTTAAAAAGCTCACGAATTCTGGAAACCCAAAACTGTCACTCTAATAATCTTACGGCGCCAAGTGTGTTATCATTTTAGGACTAAAACACAAAATCTAGGCTACTGATAAGAGTAAGTACAGCGTGAAGTATTATCTGATAATATTTAGAGTCAGATTTTTGCTACCGTTGCTGTAGTATGAGTACTAGACCAGAGGCTTCACCACGAGCTCTTAATGCGATCTTGTTTTGGCTGTGGGAAAGAGACCGAGCTATACAAGTCGTCTAGCTCTGTCTCTTTCCCACAGCCAAATCTGGATCGCATCAAGAGAGGCTGGCTTTTGATTTTAGCCAGGGTCTTTTGCCTTCATCATATCCTCAGAAACTAACCTTTAACAGCGCTGAAGTGGCCATTGGCTTGCTTTCATGGCGCTTTTGGCTACGTTTTTCGTTATCAACCTACTAGCGTCTATCTTGGGCTGTGATGTGGCTTGAAACTAGACTTCAGCGTATAAAATACAGAACGGAATTTAGACAGGAACTCGTTCAATTCAAGGCTTTTATAGGCTTCTAACAGATATCTAGCCTTTTTCCATACTTTATTATTATAGGCTCTCAGTATTTCTAAAGTTGCAGCTGTATGACAATATTTTACATGGAGCGACTGTCTATCTGACCTCCACAACCTAATAACTGGGTATTTTTTTCTTAAGACTCGTATGTAATCGTAATCCACTTAGTTCTTATGTGCATAGTTGCACGAATATCGACCGTAGGCAAGTCTTATTGCATCTACATGGCATTAACCCCTTGCCGGAGACTAGGGTCATTGGTACGATCTACGTGGGCAGCATTTTATGTTGGACGTTGCCATACTTGCGGATGTTATGTCCCATTTACAATGAGAGTATCTATGATATTCTATCTATAGTATCGCCGCGCCGTAATGTTTTGATCAGGCATTAACCGTGGGCGTTGTCGTGGATGACGATATTGCGTTGTACGGTCAAAGGTATATCAGTGATGACAAGTTTTACATTAATAGCGCTTTTATGTCGGCGCTATAAGGACAATTTTCGTATTGTCTGATTAAATATCCATACCTACCTAATTAGTAAATGCTTTACTCAGATCTATATTCTCTGCGGATCGAATAGTTCCCGTTCTAGACACGTAAATATTTCAGTTGCTATGGTGTTATCGAAAGCGCACAGTGATAACGTAATTTGTTTAACATAAATTCAGAATCTCGTACAATAATATTGTTTTATTGGTGGTTATATAAAAAGCGAGCTAAAATTAAATTTAAATATTACTTTGAGAGTAATACTGTAATCATTGTCTTGCGGATAGGGTTATTTTAGATGAAAATTCCTGGTAAAAAGTAGGGCAAAGAAATATCTGGGGTATAATGGTATAACGCTCAGATATTTCTTTGCAAATGTCCTACTTTTTTCTCCAGGAATTTTCAATAGTTTTGTTTTCAGCATTAATTTAACATTTCATTGTGAAATCAACAATGAAAAAACCTCAGTCAATAATGATCCGGGCGCTCAAAAGGCTGACATTTTCGAACTCATGGTATCGCTTGCTGGGTCAGGACGTCATCTTTATCTTTACATATAATAAAATCGTAGAGCTGTCATTCCTGTACATTGAATATTTTTTTCTTTTTGTATTTTTTTCGAGATAAGGGATCGATTCTGATGCCAAATCAACTTTTTTTTTCTTTGTTTACAATGTTTTTTTGATTTGATCTATCTCTTAAACTACTGTAAAGTTGTCGATCAAATTTTCCTCAAATATTCCTAATAATATGCTTCTGTTGATAGGCTATGTATCATTACGCTATTTTTCCATTAAGCAATTTTAAATTTTGTTGTTTTTATCTGTTTGTTTTTAGTTGAAGCTAAATTACTGGATATTATTTAGTCAATTTTTCCCCAAATATTCCTTAAACTGCTCTTCTATTAATAGGATATGTATAATTACGCTATTCCCTTTGGGGGATTAAATTTTATAATATGTTGATTTTCAGTCATTGTTACATTTGTTAAGAACCGCTATTTGAAAACACTGTCAGCGTATAGTCTGGTTGGTATCCTGCTTGACTTTCGTGCAAGGGGTCTCTGATCAAATCTCTGTTTCTTTTTTTCACTTTTTGAGTTTTCTTATATTTGTCCTGGAGTTTCAAATTATGAAAAAAAAAATGTGTATACTTTTATTTCAATATTATTCGCGATTTTAAATTATTAATTTTTTTTTTTCAATAGTTTTCTAGGATATAAATAAACTGATTTAAATTGTAGGCAGTAAGTTAGATAAATTGTAATTGTTTCGAGGTGTGGAATTTTAAAGATCAGAAAAAATTGTGTTTATTTATGTTTTGAATTGGTATTCAAACCAGATAGATTCTGTTTTAAACGACGACAAGTTGTACTCGTCGAGTCAGATAATTAGTTATTTTTTAGGTATCACGCGGAATCAGAGCAATGCTATCGTACGTTCAACAGCGTATTGTAAATCAACCCAAAAATGCAGTTAATGTTTAAAATAAACACGGTTCTTTCATAATGTCGCTCAAATAAGGACGTTTCCTATGCAAACTATGTGTACCTAAATAAACATTATTGATCTAAACTAATAATAAAAATGCAAGTATGGTTTTTTACCTTTTCACGCATTACTACCTAAATCGGTCCCAAAATTTTGCATATACGTTGTCAGGCGTTAGACACGGATATAAGGTATCTTAATCCCGAATAACAGAAGAGATGCCGAGAAAACGATTACGTTCATATTCCAGATGGCGCCACACTGTATTGTTTCTCAAATTCTAAAATAACGCAGCGAAGTCAGGACGCCATGTATTTATAAAATCTTACTTTTGTAAAAAAAAGCGCCTTCTCGTACATAATAGGCTGTATTATGCCTTAGCTTAATTAAATAAAAAGCGTAAAATGCCTTTGGGCAAGATGCCAGCAAGGCCAAAGTGAGCGAAATCACAAGTGAACGTTACAATATTCATGATCGTTAGTACCTACGATACACGATTTATTCTGCAGCAATGGCGTTAGTTCATGGCCAAAGTAATAATTTATTACATTTTGCGTTTATCAGAACGATATTAGCATTTATCATTGAAGACCGTTAATTTACAGATTTTTTTTTCGTTCAACGATTGGTTCGCGTTTGACCATTAAGGCGTTTGATGGTAAGCCATGATGTGGTGACGGCGAAAGGGCGCTTGCTTGGAAGTATCACTCTTGACTTGAATTTGTCGCGGGTAGGTATATTGGTATTTTCAGTGGAAATGTTTTTATACAAATGCTCATTCCTTCCTTGGCCCTAAAGATTCAAAAGACTCAGAAATATAGAAAATACTGAACGGATATGGATGAAATTGGGTACACAGATAGTTTAGAACCCAGATTGACACAATCATTTACATTATGTCCTGTGGGATAATTTCCCACTTTTAGCGGACACAGCTGCTGTCAATAATTTAAAAGATTTCGAAATATGAAACAAAAGCCACGCAAGTAATTTTTTTTTTTTTTTGTTAACTTCAACCTTGGCCAGTACTTACTTAGTCACTATGAGGAAGGTCAAGGATAAAAGGATTTATTCAATATTTTCGCTACAGCCTAGTGATAAATGAGCCTTGTGCGTCATTGCCAGACTTGTCTCGTGCCCGCAGGCCGCAAGTGCCGCAGCGCGGATTTTAGTTACGGTTGAAACAGCTTATCGAGTTAATCATAGCCAAAGATAAGGGTACCTGTAAATAACAAACATTATATCAAAGTTTGTTTTTTTTTTATAGTACTATAGGTAATCACTTTATCACCTTATTCATTAAATCAACCTATGTCATGTAAACAATTGTGTAGGTATTTTTTACATAAGTTACTTATTTGATAATATGACATAATGGTCATAAAAAAACTTCAACAACCAGCAATGTCAAGTACTTACACTAAAACAAGTTTATTTTGAATTGGCCTCTACTGAATATGAGAATGCATCATTCAAGGTAGCCAAGCAGACACTTCAAAAATTTAGTAAAAATAATCTACAAGTAATGAAAAGATTTTAGAGAATGATAATTCTTTCATTTGGAATGTTTTCCATTATTTGTTATTTTAAAACTCAAACTTTTCCATACTTTTATTGAAGATAATGTTAGTACACTGATAACCCAAACTGTACAAATGTTGTTATAATTGCAGTTGTTATCAATAAATTGGTGACAGTAATGAATAAGTAAGAACTGCTAGGAAAAGGATAGTGTGGCGTGCCGCTTCTTATGCTCGACTTGGCAAGGGCACTGCCATGCCCCCAGATATTTAGGGAATTATAGGCAGTTTGCAACCATAGCAACAAATTATTACCTATGAGAACAGCCCCAGCCAGTACTATATTGCAATAAAGAGTTGAAGTTTGGATGATAATAAGTAGGTAGTTAAATTAGATGAACTGACGATGAGGATGATTACAGGAAATGATTAATCATCATTACAGTTATAGATAAAATAGATCCGAGAAGAGCGAAACCACGAAACCCTTTAAAAAAACGAAAAAAAAATTTTTTATACATTTAAATACATACTAACATTGTCAATTAACAGTAGTTGGTTTCTAAACATGGTGTAGCAATTTTTAAGTTCAATTTGATTGTAGTCTATCCTACAAGTAACTATTTCATTTGTATTCACATTGCATAATGAAGTGTGTTATTTATTCAAATATTAATAAGATTTGATTATGTTTAGTTTTGCTGGGAAATATTAGCCACAATTGTGTTTCAATGACCTACAATTTTGGCTAATATTAACAGTTATTTAAGTCAATTGACAGCACATAAACTACGTAAATTTTTGTGTATTTTTCATGATGTTAAAGCCGCCTAAGTAGTTTTTTTTTTTTAATTTGTTCTTTGTAGTAACAACATTTTAGCATACTACCTACTTTATACTTGTATACCATAGACTCCCCTTTTTTATTTTTATTATTGTTTGCTAGTAGTCTTTATGACTTTGGTTGCTGAGTAGAAATTATTCGTGATAGAATGTAATACAGCATTTATGAGCATAATACACATGTTAAGCAATTAGAGTGGGTGTCTATATTATCTTCATACAGTCCTGACATACTGTCTTTCTGATCAGAGGGTCATCATCAAAACATAATTATTGTTGATGGCAATGAAATGAATGGGCTATGAATCCATTAATTCATAACCTAGTGTAAGTTGGGAATACTGTTAGGTACACCTCTGGCTAACTATTCAGTAGGTAGCACATGCAGATGAGATTTTTTGTGTATAAATAAATGTTCATTTCATTTTTTAACTCTATTGATATTAATTATTCTTAGGGTCATGTAAGGATCAAGTTTTAAAATTAATCACAGAACACAAAAGGTACAGATTGCAAGTCCAATTACTTCAATGACTTCCAGTATTCATGCTTTCTTATTGAAATGCAGTGTGTCAGTGGCGGCCTTAGGGGGGGGCGAACCGGGCACCCGCCCGGGGCCTCGCGCTTGCAGGGGGCCTCGCGCAACAGACCAAGCAAAAGAAAAAAATTGTAATTTTTGTTAATTAAATACTTTTGATTAATTAATTAATTAGTTATGTTATAGCCTTAACGAGTAGTTAGGCCACTCATTAAGGCTATAACAATGGTAACGGCAAAATTAAATAAGATTTTAGATTTAGAAAAAGTCAAACCATCTATTTCTTTTTAAAATTACCATCTCTGGGGTGCGTTTAAATCCTTCGGCGGTATTTCGCCGGAAAAAAATTAAACTAGCGTGGGTTCGCTGAACGGAGTCATAAGTTTCTATCAATGTTAGCTGTCAAATTCAATTGACAGCTCAGTTTATTGAACAAATAATCAATTTGCCGGTGTAATATAAATCCATAATCCACAAATAATATTCACTCTTTAAAATAAAAATAATATTCGTTTTTACGGCGCGAATCGAGCAAAACAACAAAACTTTATGTCAATCTGACAGCAGGATAAAATTTTGCGAGGTAAAAAGGTCGCAAAAATTTGTTCCACTTAGTAAAAACTTATACCAGCGGACGACCGTAAACGGGGCAGATTAAATTTTAGTTAGCTTCATTTTTCACCTCGCGGTGTACTTAAACGGGGTGTTTGACATTTAGTCAGTATAAATTTAAACTGGATAAAGGATTTAAACGCAGCCCAGATCATCTCAGTGTCAATCTGTCAATCAACATTAATTTTGTAAATAAGTATTTATTTAGTAGGTACAATAATTTTGTCATCTGAATGTACGGCTAGTTTAGTTTAATCCGGTAGTTCAGACTTGTTTATGATGTTGGCCCAATCAGTGACGTAGCGAGACAGAATCTTGGAGGACAAGAAGCATCTGCGAGGCCCTTTTCTTTGATGGAGGATGAAAAATATCGCGCGGATTTGTGATTTTTTTTAAGCCCGTCGTGTGGGTCACTGCGTGCGAGGCCTCTTGATGACTTGATGAAAAAATCGCTTTGCGAGGCCTCTTTGCCTCTTTCTGTTCACAGTTAGAAATAAAAAGTAAACAAGTTATCATGCAACTACGGGGCCTCGAAGCGAAATTGCTAGACCTAAATAATTATGATCGTCGGCGCCATCAGCTTTGGCTCTATCAGTTCTCAGTTAGAAATAGTAGTAGAAGTCAAATTAAACTGCTTTACTGAGTGGTAACAAAGTTGAGATTGCCGTTGTCAATTTTATTTTATTTTATTAAATCTCTAAGCGCGAGGCCCCATCAGGCTAGCTAGGGTCCGCAAACCCCGCTACGTACGCCACTGGGCCCAAAGAATAATCAAAGTTTGACACCTCATAAACCGAACGCTACTTTGTAAAAAAAAAACTAAAAACCTCGAAAATTTCGTTCTTTTTTGAAAATTTTGTGTTTATGACCGTATAGGACTTGTTGTTGATAATAACTTTTCAGAGCGGTTTCAAAGATGCCTTTTGCTACAATATGAGAACCGATTTTTATCTGTAGTGTAGACCCAGTAATTTCAGAGTTGAGCTTTTTAATATTTATATTTTTTTCGAACTTTGCAATTTCTTGCAATATTTAAGATACTGCTTGAGCAACTCTGGCGGTATCTCGAATTAAAACAATTGTGGAAGAGGCAAAGCATCAGAGTTGGGATGTCTTAGGTGACTTTTCGAAAAAATGAAAAAATGTTGGGAGGATTTATCTCGGAGACTATTAGGTTTAGTTTCTTTCATAAGAATTATCAAAACTTATGAGACCATCCTAATAAATTCATGTTCTGGTTAGTTTAAAACAAACTCCGACTCGGTGGAAGCATGGCGGTCTACCGAAAAACAGCCCGTTAACGCCAGTGCGTACGCGTCAACTAAGTTCTATTGATTACAGTTTTGCCGCGGTTTTTACCCGCGAGCATTTTGTAGCAAATCACGGTTTTAAACTTAGTCGCGGGAAAAAACTACGGTGCTGCCGTTTGTATTAGTTTTCTAGGGGCACAAATTCACGCCATTAAAAACCACAGCGGTTTAACCGTAGTGCGGCCTAAACTCGACCTTCAAAGTTCTTTTTCGAAAAAAGTTTTATAGTTGGAAAACATTCCAACTGAAGACATGACATCAGATGCCTTTGAAAAGCGCTAAATCGGAAGCTTTTGGCTCTACAGAAACCATTTAAGTCTCATATTGTAGCAAATTTATTCTAGGTACTTCAAAAACATCAAAGTAGTAAACTGAGACTAAGGTTATAATCGCCAAAAAGGCAAACAAAGTCTGCAAAAATCCGAACTACTCCATTTTACGCAAACACGGATGTTTTAAAACTCAAATTACCTACATTTATTGTATAACTTTAGCATTTGTCCTCAAACATGACAACCAAACCTACTTTCGCATCACATACTTTTTATAAAGGGCAAGGGGCCTCGCAAAGACTTGCCGCCCGGGGCCTCGCAATGGCTAAGCCTCTGCAGTGAGTAATATGATAATTATAAACCTTTGCTCTGGGCTACCGGCAAAACAATAGTTACATGATAATTAGACAGGCGTCGTTATGAAGGCCGTTGGCCGTCGGCCGTCGCAACAAACCGGAGCGACGGTGCGACGAATAAACGCCCAGGTGGGAACAATTTATGCAATATTACTGTAACTACGAGCATAAGAATGTTCACGTTTACTTATAGATAACAGCTGCTAAACATTGTTATTGCAGTTTAATTTCGGATCACAGCAATAAAAATATTCTTAGTACTATCTATTCATGACAATAAAATACTTACGCTGCGAAGGTATGAAATAAAATCCGATATTTGATTAACTTCCACAAATTCCTCCATAATGAAAACTCACAATTTGACACCAAACTTTTTCCGAAAATCGCAACAACCAACAATTAATAAAAAATGTTCACGCTAATGTATCAGCTTGTAGAAATATTTTTTCAATCATCACATCAATGAACAAAACTATTGAATCAAATTGAATGATTGAATGAAATAATGAATGACTGTGAATGACATGAATGACCTATTGATGTTTTTTAAATTTTATTTTTAGCATGGCTTCTAGGCTTTTGTCATGTAAGTTGACTGACGTATGAAAGATTATTGCAAAAAAATTCAAAAGAACTCAAAGAACAAAAATACTCAAAGAGCCTATCGAGCCTATGTGCACTAGCAGTAAACGTATAGCTTGTCCCGAACGGATTGAAGCGGAACTAATCTTTTTGTTTCTGACAACGTTTTAAAATCTTTGAGACGACGGCACGACCCGCCCCGCCCACGCTTTCAGCGTGAAGTCTTCTATTTAAATACAAAGAACAAGACCCGCCGTACTCCCGCCCCGAAACGCGCCCGACCCGCGCCCGATCTCTGTGTGTAATGCGCTTTATTATTTAGTGATGTCCTGGGAAACATGGTATAGGGGTCATCCTAATTAGAAAGAGATAGTGAGACTACAGAAAACGAGATAGCTATACATTATTTTAGCTTCAAAAAAAGGTCATGGCACACTATACCGGCACGGCAACGGAACGGCTTCACCTCAGCACTTTATTTGTCATTCAAATTAGGGCCTTAAATCATGTGTCGTACAATACATTCCATAATGTCAAAATGAAAAAGCCAATGGCGGGGAGTCGGCGCGCTTACCGCTCGCTTACAACTGGCCTCGCAGCCGGCGTGCTTGCAGCACGCCGACCTCATGCTTTTGGCGCGCTGACTCCGAGTTGCAAGCGAAAGCCTTATAACAATTATGTTCACGGTAGCAGCAAGCTTGCGCCTCGCGGCCAGCGCGCGGATTACGAGCTTGCACCTCGCTGAAGGCGGGCCGTACCCTATATTCGAGGTGACGCCGTGCTGGAGCGGCACCGTTGCCGTGCCGGTATAGTGTGCCATGACCTTTAGTCTTTACCTTCATGGTGCTGCTGGCATATCTAATAAGGTGAACGCAGGCTTAGTCGCACCGCAGTCTCCGCAATCCCCGCAGTCATCGTTTTCTTACCGCTTCTGCGGCTACTGCGATGCGGGTGAGTGTGCGAGGTTTCATAGAACTTCATTCATACAAAGAATGGGGATGGCAACTCAAAGCTAATCGTAGATGGCGCTGCGATAGTTGGTCCCCACGTCTACCTTGTACAAAAAAACAAACAAGATTATTTGTTATAAAAATTGAGTATAAATACAAAACAAATATGGAAAATTATTCGTCCATGCAAGTACTATATACTAAAAGAAGAATTAAGACGCCGCGGCGCATCTACAAGAGGAAAAAAGTGATTTAATTGAGTGGTTATACATTTGATTTTACCGTAATAAATCCACAATTACTTGTAGTTGAGGTTTCAATTTTTGAGTTTAGGTATGTTTTACCTGTCCTCTCCTTTATCAAGAATATAATGCTGGTTTTGACTTTCTATTTTGATAAAATATCATAATGTTTTAAGTCAGTAATTTTAACCTTTTTTTTCTATTTAGATTCGAGAAATATCACAATATATTTAATTTCTTAACACCACAACTATTACAAAACTCGTTCCAGGTGATAATTCTTCGATTTTCGAGCGATGCAATACTGGTACTTAACCTCCAAAAGAAAAGTAGATATTATTTTGAAAAGTGTATTCCATCATTTTTACAGCTTATTACACAACATCTAGTCATTTTACATCAATAAATGGTGTTTTTTCTGAAAATTCCTTTGATTTTACAGTTCTTTGGGGACCAAACTGTCATTTTCACTTTGACACTTGCCTTCCCCATTCGTAACGGAGACTGCGGTGCGGCTAAGTCTGCGTTTACCTATAAGCAAATGTGCATTCTTTCTTTCTTGCTCACTCTATCATTCGGTCGATGGACTGAATGAATGAACCAGTCAGTCGTTCTTGGTCGTTCTTTGCAACTAATTTTTCTAAACAAATTTTTGCAGTGCTTTGTTTAGTTTTTTAAAATTTATGTGATTCCGTGTGGATTTTTATCAAGACGATCGAATGATATAGTTTAAATGAACGTGTTATGATAAATTTCATGTAAGTTATCCTTACAATGGGTAGAAATTATGTCTGAGTAAAAATTGCTGATCATTATTTTACAAAAGCTCCTATGCCGGCAGCGAAATGCTAAACAATATAGTTACAACGTCTGCAGCAATTCTAACAACATGTTTATTATTATTCGTCCGAGACGCACAAGTTTTTGGCAACATAATAAATCGACCCAGTGATAGATATACTCTGGATGTAACTGGATGTGCTCTTTATCATAAACTGTGCTCGCACCTGAATGATGATCTCGCAGTACTATCTTGTTCGCTTAATGCGTCCTACAACAAAACTCAAATTTTATTACTCTGCCAACATAAGCTCTGGAGCCACCAAGCTGAGCTTCTAGAAAATGATTATGTGGAATTTAAACTGAAGGAACCATGTCAGGAGGAGCCTGTTATATTAAACTGTCTGAGCCCAAACGAATATATGATAGATTGTGTGTTGAAAAAGAAGTCAAGCGTAAGAGACAAAAAGTGTTGGAGGATGATAAATAAAATTGAATCTCTAGTTTTCAATGACTGGCAGATCATCGGTAATTTCTTAAAGAACTGTTATGATGACATAGAAGCTCATACTTGTGGTAGAATTCCATTTGATCAAAGAAGTCTGTCTCAGAAGCAAACTTTAAGCTGCTTACAAGGCAGAGACATTCACCCAAGACCCGAGTGCCAGGCTGAGATGACTGCTCTTGAGGAGATGAAGTATGATACCCTTCAGTTAGACAAGATCATATTTGCTGCCTGTCACTTGGATCAGAAGAATTTCTGCCCTGATGAAGTACCAGGCTCTTGGTTGATGTACAAGTGTCTTTTGAGACATAAGTATGAAAATGGTGAATATTTTATACTTCATTTACTAAAGAGAAATTTATTGTTAACTGATAACATCTATACTTACATTTGTACTCTATTGATATACACAATAATCTACTGTGTTATCAAAATTGCTAATCTTTTACCAATTAATGTTCTTAAGGTTCTTTATTGCTAATTGCTGTATGTATTTTTTTTATGTGATTACACTACGTATTACATTTCAGGAATGAGGAAGAAGTGCCAAGATCAACTGTTTTATGACCAAAGAAATATTGCTATGAATTATAGAATGAGTAAAGGACTAGTGAAGTCTTGCAAAGAAGATATTAGAAAATATCACTGCCGCAAAGGTGTTGTAGATGATAAGGATGTCCGACTTGCACAAATTTTATTATGTTTGGAAAATGTATCCCGCAACGAAAGCACAAAGCTAAGCCCAGAATGCACAGCTGAAATGATTGACCATAGGAAGATGCTAATGGATGACTACAGACTGTCACCAGAACTAATGCAGAACTGTGCCAATGATATAACAACACTATGCAAAGGTATTGAAGCTGGAGGTAGAACAATTCACTGCCTCATGGATCATGCAAGACCACGAAAAAGGAAAGACAAAAGGATCAGTTCAGCATGTCAAAAATCTTTGGAAACATTAGTTCAAGAAGCTGATCCTGGTGAAGACTGGAGAGTAGACCCAATCCTAAGGAAGGCATGTAAACCTGTGGTGGACAGTGCCTGCAGAGAAGTAAGCTATGGAAATGGTAGAGTTATGTCATGTTTGATGGAAAAGCTGGGGACTGATCAAATGCCTAAAGATTGTGAAGGTGCTTTATTGCAAATTCAATATTTTATATCTAGAAACTTTAAGCTGGATCCCCTATTGTACAAGGCATGCAAATATGATGCTGTCACAATATGTAATGCTAAACTCCAGTGGGCTGATGTTAGTGAACATCAGAATGAAAAAGACCCACTTGTATTACCATGCTTGTATAACTATGCATATAATCCTGATCTTAGAGGAAAGTTGAAACCTGGCTGTGAGGCCCAAGTAAGAAGGGTAATGAGACAGAGAGCTGTCAGTGTGGATTTGATGCCAGAAATTGAAGATTATTGCATGGATGATCTTATAAGCTTTTGCTTTGAAAATACTGGAAAAGGAGAAGAAATATCATGCTTACAAGACAAAATTAAAGAACTTAGACCAAAGTGCAGAGAAATGGTTTCAAACTTTACAGAGACACAAAGTGGCCATATTGAATTGAATGCAATTGTTAACACTAACTGTAGAGTTCCTATTGAGAGGCTATGTTCATCTGAACTGAAAAGTAAGAAGGAAGAGGATGACATCATGGAATGTTTGATTAGTCATAAGAATGATCCAGAAATTAAAGCTAATGTAAACTGCAGAGCTGCCATAGAACATGAGCAGCTGATCTCACTAAAAAATTATAGGTTTACAAGAAAATTCAAGAATGCTTGCAAATCTTATGTGGTTAGATTTTGTCCCAAAGCACAGACTAAAAGTCAAGTGGTAACATGTCTGAGTGAAATAGTAAGAAATGATACATTAAATAGAAGAAAGCATACAATATTCAAGGATTGTCGCCAGCAACTGAGACAACAACTGTTTCAACAAAAGGAAAATATTGATTTGGATCCTGAGTTAAAAGAAGCTTGTAAGAATGATTTGCAAATATTTTGTGCCAATGTGCCCCATGGAGAGTCGGCTGCATTGGAATGCCTCCAGACAGCCAAAGGGAAGTTATCAGATGAATGCAGGAAGGCCATATTTGTTGTCCGGAAACAAGAGTTTGCTGATAATGCTGTTGACTATCATTTAATTACAAGTTGTAATGATATGATAGACTTGTACTGCCATAACACTGAACCGTCAAAGATTCTAGATTGTTTGAAGGTATTCTTTAAAACATTTTAATTTATCTTTTAAAATAATCATCAATTAACCAATTTGTAACATTGCATGCTTTTATTTGTTCTAGATCCATCGCCAAGAACTACATTTCGATGAAAACTGCAAAGTAGTTATTGTTAATAGGATGATTGAACAAAATATGGATTACCGGTTCAACAATAATTTACAAAAAGCTTGCAAAGCGGATATTGCGAAATTTTGTTCAGTTGTGATTGGTATAAAATCCATTTTTAAATTAGGTAGACGACATATTTGCAAACTCAGTAGTATACTAGATAATTTTTATATTAATGTTTTTTTTATTTGAGATCCTGTAGTGTAGATTATTAGGACCGAATATTCTGAACACAGTTGTAAGTAAATGGAGTGTCCTATGTTTCTTCAACACAATTCACCTAATTTTTGAGGTCATAAAAAATGTATAGGGAAGTGTGTCAACACTTCAACAGCTTAGAACTCCATTTGCTTCAAATCTGCTAAAACTTCCGACCTTACTAGTGTTTTTCTTTTCAGCAAAAGAACCACAAGACATGGAACTTCAAGGCAAAATGTTATATTGTTTGAAAGAGAAGTTTAGAGAATCAAAATTGACGGTAGCTTGTGAGAACGAACTAGCGAATGTGTTAAAAGAGCAAGCTTTGAATTATCGGCTGGACCCCTTGCTTGGTAAATTATGCAAAGCTGAAATACAGACGATTTGTGCTGTACCAAATGATATTACGAATTCAGATGGACAGGTATTTTTTTTTTTTTTTTTTTTTTTTTTTTTTTAGCGTGGTAAAATCATCAAATGAGTCCTCCAACCCCGGGCAGGGCGGGAGGGACTGTCAGACTTCTACTGACTAAAATCCACGGTGTCCTTCATAGCCTGTTACGTTCCGGGGTTACGGTTAGGGAATAATCCCGCGACCCCGGCAGGCTTTGGCCCTCTCTGAGAGGGGGGCCCCGTCATTATGCTGACGCTCTTTGAGGCGCGCGTGGGACACAACGCGCCGTCGACCCGGGCATGGTCCTTGGTCGGGCAGCGAGTTGCCCTTTACTCGCTGCCCGCATGCCCGCGCCTACGGTGGCCGGAGATCGTCGCGCGACGTCCGTCGCCGTGGGCGTCCTACACCGCGGTTGGGGCGGAGGGAGAACTCTGTCCTCTCTCGCTCGCGGCGCGCCTCCTCCTTCGCGAGCATTACTGCTTCGCAGAAGGAGGCGACCGCTTCCCACTCCGTCTCGCCCCGCAGCATGGCCGAAACCAATGCCGGGCGCGAGAGGTCTCCGCCTATCGCAGCCGTGAGGACACGTCGGTGCGCCGCCCAAGCTGGGCAGTCCTGCACCGTATGCTCCACCGTGTCCTCCGGGCGATCTTCGCAGTGATGACACCCAGACGTATCCTCCTTCCGCATTAGACACAGGTACCTCCCGAAGCACCCGTGCCCGGTGAGGACCTGCGTCAGGCGGAAGGTAAGGACGCCATGACTTCTCTCCAACCACTCCTCAAAGAGGGGTCTTACCGCCGCAATTGCGGCGTGCCCGGCCGTCGGTCGCGACAGTCGTTCCTTCCATACTGCCCTGAGATCGCGCCGGAGGTCTTCGCGCCGCGCCTCGACTTCGCGAGGCAGCGGGCTCACGCCCCGGCGCTGCGCCTCCACGCGCCACTCATAGACGCGCTGGAGGGCAGTCGCCTCCAGATCCCAAGGCAGCAATCCGGCAAGCAGGTTGGCCGATTCGCCGGCAATCGTGCGGTATCCCCGGATCATTCGGATAGCCATGACCCTCTGGCATGCGACCAGCTTCTGTGGTCGCGTCCGGATGCTCAGGGCCCACACAGGGGCCCCGTAGAGGGCCATGGACCGCAGATGGACAGGTATAGTAAAATTACAAGTGTGACACAAACACGTCAAGGCTTTCAATAGCAACTGTTTAAACACTTCTTTTTAAAGACGACACAATAAGGCCTTGGTCTCGAAGCCAGCGGAAAGCGGGGCTGTAGAAGTCGCCTATTACTGCCCTCGTCGCCCGCTGTTATCGAGACCGAGGCCTATGTAAGGTGCAATACTGCCGGATCGCTAATCATATTATAATTCTGCATCTTTATGTTTCTAATCTTTTATAAATTCCAATCATTTCTTCAACAGGTCGAAGAGTGTTTGAAAAATGCTCTCTTGAATCATAAAATCGTATCTGCCGAGTGTGCGCGGGAAGTTGCCCAAATCATAGAGGAAACTGAAGTGGATATTGAAGCAGATCCTTTGCTGGAGCGGGCTTGTGCAATGGACTTATTGACGTATTGTAAAGATCTGGAGCATGGTGCTGGAAGACGTAAGTCAACGAAATTTTAACTCTCGGAACTGAGCCGAAAGTAGGAAATCCGACAGTATGCTTGGCGCATAGTTTTGTTTGATGAAATTTTTAGGTGGAGTCACCTTTAATAGCACATTATCCTGACCCTGTTTCCTGCGTGTTCACTACCAGAACTTATTCTTAGCTCAAACCTAGCCGAGTTACGTACGCTCCATTCGAAAATAAACCTTATTAGTACACAGTTGAGTTCTAAATTTCCACAATAACACTTACAATGTTGTTAAGCATGTTTTGAGTCATAATATATCACTCGATGTTATAAATAGGTTCTTGTAGTGCCTACAGTGATTATTAAACATTTTATTGCTGTAAATGTTAATTTATTTACAGCAATAAAATGTCTAATGAATCGGGTTATGTTGGTAGGTACTTATAGTTTAACCATTAGGCTCAACTCACACCAAAAGAGCGGCGAAGGGCAGTGAAGCGCAGCGCAGTTTCAGTGTCATATGAAGTTTAACTTTATTTTCATTAACTATAATAGTTATTATCGCATATCAACTCCGCTTATGGAATTCGCTGGAACTCCCGCGACTCATTCGAGTTTCTCATGCGATAATAAGTATTATAGTAATGAAAATAAAGTTATAAAATTCATGTGACACTGAAACTGCGCTCCGCTTCAGCCCTTCGCCGCTCGACTCTTTTGGTGTGAGTTGAGCCTTAGGGGCATTTGGTATGACTGGGCTGATAAGTTAAAAATTCACATCGAGGATGTTAAACTGTAGCGCGAGCTGAGCCCATCTATATTATTAAATGTAAAATTATGTATATCATGCATCTTTTGTGTTTATTTAGTTTTTTTTTATTTATTTAGGTGTCTGACTGGCAGACATACCTACTATAATATTTATTTAGACAAAGAATGGTCTTGCATCTTGATGTAGGAATGAGATAGACAATCGTAAATGCTGAAGTATGTGTGAAAATGTATCTTTTATTATTTCAGGTTTAAAATGTCTGAAGATAATACTGAATGATAGCAATAGAAAATTAGAAGCTGAATGTCAAAAAGCACTTTCTAGTAGATTAGAAATGTATAAACATGTGGCTGCTGTAAGTATATAAACTTTTCGTATGCAAAATTTTTATAAAAGATGCTAAACAATCCACACTGTTTGATGTGATAAAGATTTTTTTAAAAGGGCTATTTGAATTACTTATTTTAACATAATAACTTATTCTACACTAATGTAAAGAGGAAAGATTTGTTTTTTTTTTGTGTCTACATTATTTTGTAATGAATAAACTCAAAAACTACTGGACCAATTTCAACGTTAGAAAGCTACATTATACATTCACCCTGAGTAACATATTAGGCTACATAACATGGCCGCTAGTTTATTATAATTTTAATAGCATTTTTTATAACATATGTTTTTTCCTTGTTTCAGTTGAATGTGATAGAGAATTTTGGGGATATGTATAATGAAATATCATCTTCACCGTCTAAGAAGTACTTCTTAATTGTAGGCATTTCAATTATAGGTTTAATTTTTATATGTGGTTTATATTGTGGTAATTTGGCTCGACAGGCCATGTATGTTAAGAAAAAATAGATATTATAAATATTATTTAAATCAAAGTCAATAAAAAATCTTTTAAAAATTATAATTTTGTATTATTTATTTATGAATAATTCACAAAAAGATGAAAGTTTACTGGACAGATGAAACTGTATTCCTATCTTATTTATTAATAACTTATGGCTACTTGTACAAAAAGGCATTTTCACTAAAATTAGATGATGCCTAATAAAGTGTGCCATTGGAGTTATAACTGTAGGCTCTGCACCTAGAGTCTAAATTATAACTACAATATAATTATGTATAATCAAGCATTGGTCAATTTAAGGTTCTGCTTGATGTTACTGAAAATATTAATTACATAACTGCTCTAGAGCTGCATGAATAACTCAGAGTAATCTGCATCATTACATGATTTCATCAAAATCCATTTCATCTAGTTCATCGACTGCTTCCTTTTTAACTGCTGAAGATTTGACTTCTTTCTTTATTTCTACTTTGATGTCTCCTTTCGCTATTTTGTGGCACTCCTCAAAGTATTGGTTAGGATGGTTGATGCCCAATCCAAGATCAGAATGATGCACAGCATCAAAATATTTGCTGCAGGCTATTTGGAAATGTCCTTTCTTAGTCATGTCTATTATTTCACCAACCGCTGAAAATATAAATTATAATAAGTAAAAAACATAAATTACAACTTTGGTTCTTGATGAATTTAATGAATAATGTACCTTGAGCATCAAAACCATAACCTTGAAGTCTGTTCTTCAGAATACTAATGTCACAATGTTTATAAGGACATCCATGGCAATCACCCGGTCCAACAGTAGTGTTGATGATCTTCAAACAACTAAATGGAGAATAATTTTTCTTACTACCCTCTTTTCCATAGTTGTATCTGACGTTGTAAGCATACTGCTTTTCAAATTTATCCAGGTCCATTATTTTAGTGAACTCTTCTCTCCAGAATCTTAGAGAATCCTCCAATGTTACACCAATCCCTTTTAGGAATAGTCCATATTGAAGCCTGCCCCCATGTCTAAGATGGTGAGCCACTCTCAACTGCTCATGAAGTTGCCGCATGCACAGCGGGAATGATTTCACAGCTAAGGAGTCTAAGCTCTCGATTGGTATCACTGCTTTAGCACTGCTGTAGTCATTGCCAGAGTATGATTGATGCAATCCCTTCAGTAATGAAACTAATCTCTCATCCTGCTCAATCTCACCAAGGTGATGACAAGCTATAGCCAAGCTTTGCTTCAGTTGTGTCCTGTACTGAGCAGAGAGCACGGATATAAAATCTTTATGTGCTATATAAGCATAACCGCCACTTAAGTAGACTTTTCTCAATTTTACCAGATCTAAAACTTCATAGAACTTCACTTTGTAAAATTTCATATTTTCAATATTTGAATGAGGGGTAGACTCTCTCAGAAAGTGCATTATTTCACTTTTCTCCTCATCACTGATGTTTGTGTAGCATAGGTTGTTCAGCTTGAAAAAAGTTTCAACAGCTTCTCCCCTCATGGTAGCAAACCTCATTTTAAACAGCTCCAATTCCCTAGCGATGAACCAGCGACGCAATTCTTCAGTTCTGCAGTACGCTAGTCGAAGTATGAAGTGCGCTATGTGATCTTTACGTCTCGCTTGCAAGTCAGCTTCAGTAGTGGCACAAGATGATTTTTCACAAAGCTTGGCGTAATACTTCAGGCCTTGAGTTCTTAGTTCACCAATCACATAGTCTGTCCATTCTTCAGAATACAATCGAAGTCCTTTGAGAGTAGTTGCTGTTGCTAAACTTCTCAATAAAGTCACTCTTTCTAATGCTAAACTTTCGAATTCTTGTAAGGTTATGTTTTCAATTGGTGGAATCTTGTACATTTGAAGATCATGAGGATAGGTTTCCACAAGACTTCCAGTCAGTGGCAGTTTGGTTGATTTTCTTCTTATATTTAAATCCATCGTGTTTTTCTCCAAATATACATGAACAACACAAAACACAATTTGACACGAATTTTTCGCGCCTTTTATGACATTTGTTTTGACGTGAACGTCATCATGACAGTGGTCTATGGTCTTAAAAAAATGGAAATCACGGGTCTGGATACGTGTTTTTTTAGTCATCTGAATTTGGATATGAATCTGAAAAATCGTGAATTTTATTGGACTTTCACCGAGGTAAAAACAAAACAAAACTTATTATTCCCAAATCCCTTGTTCGTACTTTTCACTGAAAGATAGGAATGGCTTTCAATTTACCTTCAAGTTTTTTGGACCTTGGACTGAAAAATGAGGATCACGGAAACCTGATGCTTTCGAAGGTTTTCACCCCGGTTGGCGGAAAAATTATACATGATGAGTAGAATGGAAAAACACTTGACACGCATGCTCCTTCCTCAGCACACTGTTTCCGGTTTTCCACTTCGCCCCTCACCCCTCCTCTCCGCTCTTGATTGTCAATCTGTCAAGTTGAGTAAACTCAATAAAATCGAATTTTATTTATATTTTGAATTAGTTTCTTCTAAAGAAATAAAAAACTATGCTTAACTATACTTCGAACAGTTAGAAAAAGCCATTAGCAATATTTTGGTACGGGTTTAAAGTGTAATAGGATTATAAAATGGTATCCAATAAGATGCAGTCGTCACTGGACGATTTAGTTCATTATACACAGCTTTTCAAGCCGGTGCCGACTGTTCTGCAAGGAACTGTGCTGCCCTTTTTGATTATCTACCCAATAGTGTTTTATTCGTGGATCGTTGTGTATGGATTTGAAGAAAATTTTGAGGCTGGGTTCGTGACTGTTGCGGTGGTCGCCACCATACAAATTCTAATATGTCTCTGTTGCTACTGGAGCGTACACATTCAATGTTTCTTATCGTGTTCTTCGGTAAGTAATTAAAAGTTTTTTACTCAACAGATTTACTGTTGTCATTCATTGTTAGAGTTGCAAGCATTGCATGGTCCTTGTACTGTTATGATTGGTTACATTTTTCTTTTTAGGTTAAAGACCCAATTCAGGCTGAAATTGTGAAAGTAGTACCAACATCCAACAATGGGTTCTCTGAAATTGTTAAACTTCACCACACCAAGGTATGTTGATAGTGTTTTTTGTTAGTAATCATGAATTTTTCATTAGACCTTACATGTATTTAAATTTTTATTTTCTAATGTTATTCTTAACTTTTTTAGTCAACCAAAAAAGGAAGTATACACCCAGATGTCTGGTTTACATTTCAAAAGAGTAAGTATATCTATGATTGGGACAAAAAAACTTTCCACACCATTGAGTTTCCTATCAATAAGACCTATGAAGAATATATGGAGTCAAAAGGTTACACTGATGATGAAGCCATTGATATTGCTGAAAAGGAGTTTGGAAGGAATGAAATGATAATGGTAAGAAATCCTTTATTCTTTTACTATGTTATTAAAATCACCAAATTACTCGTCCTGCCATGATTGGAGCAGAATGGAGTGTAATATTCTGTTCCTTCGAATTCACGCAGGGATAGTCTTAAAACCCCTTAGACAGTCTCATAACTCATGGGCATAGCATGGGCCCAATATATTCTGCAATAGACATATCTATTGCAGAATATATTGGGCCAAAATGAAAGTATGTGTTATATGTGTTAAGAGCAAATTAAAACAATGTATACAAAGAAAGAAAAAATAAAACATCCTCAATGTATTGAGAAATCTTCAATGGGTATTGTTTAAGAAACATGTTTTTAAATGCAAACATTGCAATGCAATTGTCTTATAAACTCTGTGCATACTGCGACTAAACAACTATAGAATATGAAAGTCATGCCTCCACATAGTAACAGAATGTAATTAAATTAAATGCATGCCTGAGAAAGTATTAAGGTTATGTTAATGTAAAACATTCTATTTACTTTGAACCTTGTTTTCTAATTGGATGAAATCTATTTTGTTCATGTTATTGATTTTGATTTACCACTTATTACATATATGTCGTATAAACTACGTATGAAGTTCATGAATATTAAAATCAATTGTAGGTAAATAGATGATAAGCAACTTCAAGGCCATCTGTTACATTTTCAAGTAATTAACTGTCAGTCTTGTGGACAGAGTTGTAATACATACTAGCTTATGCCCATGGCATTGCCTGCATGAAGTTTGGTAGAATTATCCTCAGGAATGCCACTATGGGATGAAGTATCTTATGATCCTATAATCCATGTTATGAGTAGAGCACATAAATCTGGGTTTGTTGCTGCAAAAGAGATCAATGACACTATCCTCTTTTTTTGGTGAATATTTAATACAATGTATAGAATCTTGGTTCCATACAATATCAATTCATACTCTCTACTACACACCATGGTGTAGCGACGCCCAGTTTGGAAACCCCTGGCATAGTCTATCAGTACTTTACTACGCTTTTCAAGCAGCTTCCATGCAATGTCAAAATCCTATGTCATAATCTAGATTATAAACTATCTGTGCACCAAATGTCATTAAAATCTGTTTAGTATTTTTGTGTGAATGAGTCAGAAATATCCATTGTTCCTCAGAAACTTTTACTTTTATAATAGTGATAAGTAAGATGCCAATTTACTTGTTACAGGTTGTTCCTGAGTTTATGGAGCTGTTCAAAGAAAGAGCAACAGCGCCATTCTTTGTGTTCCAAGTATTCTGTGTTGCACTATGGTGTTTAGACAAATATTGGTATTACTCCATATTCACCCTAGTCATGCTTGTCATGTTTGAGTGCACACTCGTCCAACAACAACTCAGGAACATGGCCGAGATCAGAAAAATGGGGAACAAACCATACAACATAAATGTGTATAGAAATAGAAGATGGCGCCAGATAATGAGCGATCAGCTCCTGCCAGGAGATGTTGTGTCCCTCATCAGGTCCACCAATGAAAATCTAGTCCCTTGTGACATTGTACTCCTAAGAGGTTCATGCATTGTCGACGAGTCGATGTTGACTGGTGAAAGTGTCCCCCAAATGAAGGAAGCAGTTGATAATGAGAAAAATTTAAAACAAGTGCTAGATCCTGAGGGTGATGGCAAACTGCACATGTTGTTTGGTGGCACAAAGATTGTTCAACATTCTTCTCCTAGCAAAGCATCTTCTTCAGCTCTCAAGGCTCCTGATAATGGCTGCATCGGATATGTTATTCGCAATGGCTTCAACACGTCACAAGGAAAACTTTTAAGAACTATTCTGTTTGGCGTGAAGAGAGTAACAGCTAACAATTTAGAGACTTTTGGATTTATTATGTTCTTGCTGATTTTCGCAATCGCCGCCGCTGCATACGTTTGGATCAAGGGCTGCGAGGATCCGGAGAGGAATAGATACAAACTATTTTTAGAATGCACACTGATCTTGACATCAGTCGTGCCTCCTGAACTGCCGATAGAGTTATCACTAGCAGTCAATACATCATTATTATCATTGTCTAAATTAGCAGTATTTTGTACAGAACCTTTCAGGATACCATTTGCAGGAAAAGTAGAAATATGCTGTTTTGATAAGACTGGTACACTTACAAGTGATAATTTAGTGGTAGAAGGTGTGGCCGGTATAGCGGACCACAAAGATGCTAATGTCATTCCATTGTCCCAAGCACCTATGGAGACGATACAAGTACTGGCCTCATGTCATTCTCTAGTGCAACTAGATGATGGTGTTGTAGGAGACCCATTGGAGAAAGCTACTCTAAAAGCTGCAGAGTGGAACCTGACCAAAGGAGATGCTGTAGTGCCAAAGAAAGGGAAGTCACCAGGCCTGAAGATTGTTCACAGAAACCACTTCTCAAGTGCCCTTAAAAGAATGTCTGTAATAGCAGGCTACCAGGTCAATGAGCGAGGTTTCATGGAGACTCATTATATTAGCAGTGTGAAGGGTGCTCCAGAAACTGTGAAGACCATGCTCAAAGAGGTTCCTAGTCATTATGATCATGTTTACCTAACTCTGTCGCGACGAGGGGCGAGAGTTCTGGCATTAGGTTATAGGAATTTAGGAAAATTAAGTTCTCAAGACATCAGAGATATGTCTCGCGAGGATATCGAGTCGGATCTGACTTTCGTTGGGTTCGTAATAATCTCGTGTCCTTTGAAGACGGATTCAAAAAAAGCGATATCAGAAATTGTGAATGCTTCTCATTCTGTGGTGATGATAACTGGTGACAATCCTTTGACGGCGTGTCACGTTGCTAAAGAGCTGAAGTTTACTCAGAAAGAGGAAGTTCTGATTCTGACGGAAAGTGACAATAAGTGGGGCTGGACGTCGATAGATGAGGAAGTGAATCTCCCAGTGAATCCGTTCAAGACATCGAAGCAGTTGACTTCGAAGTTTGATCTGTGTATAACAGGGGAGGGTCTGACCTTCCTCAATGAGAACCATCACAAGTTCTTGCTAGAGTTGATGCCTCATATCAAGGTGTTCGCTCGGTTCGCTCCGAAGCAGAAAGAGTTCGTCGTGGTGACGTTAAAGGCACTCGGATATGTGACGCTCATGTGTGGTGACGGTACTAATGATGTTGGAGCACTGAAACATGCTGACGTGAGTATGACTTGTATTTTATTAGATATAATTCAAAATCTTGTTTCTATGCAATAATCAGCGTTGTCGCCGACGACGTCTAATTGGAAAACATGTAGGTATCTAAGATTAGTTAACAACATTATAAGAATTAAAGTAGTGGAGATTTAGTACCTATAAGAAACCTCTTAAAAATCGTAGTTACTACGTTTTTATGAGACTTGACAGGCTAAGTAGCAAGAGCCTGCAGGTCTAGGGTATCAATGAAAGCCAAAAAAATAGACCAAGAGCGAGTCGATTAATACGACGATCAAAACTAGTATTCAGCGGTCAGGAACATACTCTTCATCAGGAAATGTAGACAACTCCGACACAGCTTATGTTTAAGATTGATGCGTAAGGCCCGACGCAAGTCCGATACCTTACGACTTTGCTTTGGTATCCATTATGGCGTGCTTATGTACGAACTTCTATTGATTTG